>CM031237.1:237590830-238012744 GCA_018340775.1 Taxus wallichiana var. yunnanensis
GATGTTGAAGGAAAGTTGTTTTGAACTTCATTAGTAAGGTTGTAATGTAGATGGAATCAAAAGTTGAAAGGAAGACAATCTATTTATTCTCCTTCTTACTTGGCTTGGAACCTCTTATGAATAAGTTGATCTTATTGAAATGCTAGTAGTTCTTGCTTTAAAACTTAATGGAAAGATTGTTGAGCACCTCTTGAGGAAAGTTGGGAATTTAAAATATATATATATATATATATATATATATTGAATCCCATTTTGTTACTCAAAGGAGATGTATTGCAAAGTTGGAATACTAGAGCATTTACCATTCTTGTTTTGTTGATAAAAAGACTTAAGTTTTAAATAGTTTTAAATATGCCAATAAAGAAATCTATGCTCTAGCTCTATTATGCTTTTCTTCATTTAAGAATCCATTGTAAATCTATTTGCAAATTGTAAAAGGAAATGAAATCAAACCCACTTGAAATCTCGTTCAATGCCTATTAGATTGTGTAGAAAGGAATTTTAAGGTAAAAGCTCTAACTTAGCAAGTCCATTAACCACATGTCCTTATTGTTTAAGAAGGAAACATATATTTTAAATATTACTCATATTAAAGTAATGCTAAAATAAATGAATCTATTATTATCAAGTTATATTAATATCAATACACTCACCAATATGGTGACATTGTATTCACTACGTGACCTATGTTCTAATATTCAAGCAACCTATGTTCTAATATCTAAGGAAAATTAATATTCCACCACACAATCCCTTACCACTCGTGCCATTTAGCATTCAACATGCGCAAAGGGTTTACCACATAGGCAAAGCCACGTAGGAGATGTTTTTTTTTTAAGGCAAAGCAAACTTGTACCTTGAACATTCTCGTTTGAAACGGATCCACCTCTATGAGATTTTCTTCTCCACGAAATGCATTTTAAAAAGGTAAGGTCCCAATAGAGAATCTCTGGTAATAAATTTCTTCAGCTCTTCGTGATACTCTCTCTGTCCCTCACTTTTTTTAAATAATGTCTGAAGGAGATCCGGAATTTTGAGGATGCATTCGATATCAACAGAGCAAAGCAACATAGTTGGGACAGATCGCTTGTTTAAACGCCCTCCCCTCCTGCTGATCGCCGCACTATACATGCGCGACCGTGGATCCCGCCATGCTCACACCTTGCAGCACCCAATGAAAGTGGAGGTAACTCACCATTTTCACCGCCTGCAGCTCCGCCTAACCACCGTCTTCAACCCTCCTATCAAGAAGACGCGGCCAGAGAAGATAAAACAAGTCCCACTGCCTTACGCATGCCGAAGCTCCTTCTGTACCCCATTCCCTATTTCCACGCGGCCAGGACAATAAAAAACATAGTGGGCCGACTGTGTGGAATATGAGATTTGCAAATCTAAGTGAATAATTGTTTGATGCAGCCCAGGAGTTAGTCAACACGCATGGGGATAGGGTTTAAATGATAGGGCAGGTGCTTGTTGAGCTACCCACGCCCCCCAAACATAATTTCCAACCTAAAATTTTTTAATGTGTCTCCACGTAGTGGCTGAGGCCACGTGTGTATAACGTTTGTTTTAATGCCCATGTTGATTTGCAATAGAGTTCTCGTTAAATGGCTGCCTCGACTTGTTTACATTGAATTTGAATGCCACGTAGTGGGTACAACTGTAGTAATAGTTGAGTCGGTTATAAATCGACTTGCCTAAAGTTGCACATTGGCTTAACTTGAACCTTGGAAAATATAAACTTGGGCATTTGAAGTGTGGCAATGGCATATATTTGAATGGCTCGCTTGGTGTGGATCGCCGTTGTATTACTTTGATTGGTGATATATTTAAACTAAACTCACCGAGCCATGTGAAAACAACTCAAAACATGGTTTCGTTTAAATTTGCAAAGTGAGTTATGATTACGTTAATAAGATGTCTTTTGGTTTATAACATATAAACTGGTGGTATATATATATATATATATATATATATATATATATATCTCATTTTGAAATTTTAAATGTATATATATAGTATTTATGTAATCAAACTAAAGATTAAATATAATACCTCAAATGTAAAATATAAAACTTTTGAAGTCCATCAAGGGTGTACAAATACATTATCAAAAAAAAAAAAATTAGTTGTAATTTCGGTTATGTGTTTATGAAAGCAAGTTCATCGTCATCGCCGTCTTCGTCATTCATTCATTTTGGACCCTTGGGCACACGTAGAAAATGTGAAATAGGAACATTAATCTAGTCTTGAGTGATTCTTTTAATATATAAAACCACAATGTTGATAATTATAGGAAACAACAATTTTTTTAAAAATGGCACAAGACCTAGAACAATGAACTAACTCTCACCTTCATCTATGCAGGAGGCGTGGATTGGGCGAGGGGTCTCTTCATATAGACCTAGATATACCACCGCCAGAGCAGGCCGTAGCATCCATCCTACCTCAGATCTTGTAGACACTCCAGGATGTCAATGCCGCTATACGCGGAGAGCCCTTGGGAGGATGACTTGCAAGACATAGTTTGAGCCATCGCAGATGGCCAAGATCCCTCGAAACAAATGAGGAGCACGGGGTAGTGCGGTGAAATTTTGTGCGGAGTCGGCTAGGCTAGAGTCACCATAGAGAGGACATGGGGACAGGATCTCAGGACATAGGGACAGGTCTCGGAGCCCTAGACAGAGGGAGGAGCATACAGAAGACCTAGGATTCGTCATACGTTAGCTGCAGACCATATCAGGGAGATCCTGAAGCTACGACCATCTCACTATTCGGGTGATACAGGTGGTTTTCAGGCAGAGGCTTGGTTGGTGAGCTTGAGCGGATGCTTCAAGCTCTGCCCTTGTACTAGCAACACGAAAGCTCGTGTTGCAATCCATCTTCTGAAGGATGGAGCAGGAGTCTGGTGGAGGACCGAGGAGCAGAAGCTCCATGTTGACTCGGAGACAATTACCTGGGAGCTGTTTGAGGAGCGTTTCAGGAGTAGGTATTTACCCAGGAGATTTATACAGCAGCGGATAGACGAGTTTCATGACCTCCGTCAGGCATCGATGACAGTAGCTGAGTATGAGAGTCGATTTCTGGACCTACTCCAGTACGTCGACTATATGCAGGATGAGAAGGTATGGATTCACAGGTTCATCCGGGGCCTAAACTTGGATTTAGGTGGCGCAGTATACATTCACTTCCCAGACATTAGCAGAGGCCGTGGAGAAGGCCTATATTGCAGAGGAGACACGGGGAAGACGCAACAGGCTAGAGATAGAGTTCGGAGCCGTATCTAGCAGATGCAGGATGGTAGGTCGAAGGGGTCAGTTCCTCCTCCACGGGGTGGACAGAGTTCAGGGCAAGCTTCATTCAGGCCACCACAAAGCAGCAGACACGCCCACCTTACCGACCTCCTCAGAGATTTGATGCGCAGAGAGGACGTAGTATGGGGCCTCCTCCTAGGGGTCCCATCAGGACATAGGGTGCACCGAGAGCTCAGTCAGCAGGAGCTCATCAGCAGAGACCTCACTACCCATCCATGCTTGATTGTCAAGATCTGTATCTCAGTCATCTAGAGTACCAGCTGGAGCTGCTTCCCACTGGAGAGGACCAGGAAGCTGTTATGGTTGTGGTGTTGTTGGACATCATTGGAGAGATTGCCCACAGAACCCTAACAAGGGTAAGACAGAGCCCAGAGCCTCACTGCTGGAGATATGGCACGGAGTCATCGGATCTACGTAGCGGTTGAGAACCGCCAGTGTGAGCATCGAGTACTATGACGAGACGCGAGTAGTATTGGTTTGTATTTCCACCTCTATATTATTTGATTCTGGTTCTTCTGATTCTTTTATTGCACCATCCTTAGTAGAGCATTGTAGGCTAGTGGCAGTTAGGCAGGGCCATAGTTGGGATGTTGAGATGGCTTCTGGAGCCAAAATTTCTGTAGACTCCTTAGTCAAGGAGTGTGTAGTGGATTTGGGACCCTTCACCACTACTTCTGATCTTCGGATCCTTCCATTAGGATCTTATGGCATCATTTTAGGCATGGATTGGTTGTCCGCTCACAGAGCTAGAGTGGATTGTTACCATAAGACTATTGCTTGCATAGATGATCTTGGAGTAGAGTCAGTGATATCAGGAGTTAGGAGGGCCGTATCCATTCGCACCATCTCCGTTATGCAGCTTAAGCGGTGTGCGTGACAGGGTTGTCAGTTGTTTGCTATTACGGTCAGTGACAGATTAGAGGATGAGTCCAGAGGACCTTCCCTCGATGACCATCCCATCTTATCAGAGTTTGCTGATGTATTCCTAGGGGAGCTACCGGGTTACCTCCCCCACGTGAGATAGACTTCCATATAGATCTAGTTAGGGCATAGAGCCTATCTCACGAGCACCCTATCGATGACTACTCCGAGTTATGTGAGCTCAAGTTGCAGCTTGAGGACCTTCTGGAGAAAGGCCTAATCCATCCTAGTGTATCCCCTTGGGGTGCACCAGTGATCTTCGTAAAGAAGAAGGATGGATCTCTTCGGTTGTGTATCGACTACCGTCAGCTGAATAAAGTAACGATCAAGAATCGTTACCCCCTTCCACGCATTGATGATTTATTTGATCAGATGAAGGGGGCTACAGTTTTCTCTAAGATAGATCTTAAGTCAGGGTACCATCAGCTCAGGATTGGAGACGGATATTCACAAGATAGCTTTCCGCACGAGATATGGCCACTACGAGTTCATAGTGGTACCTTTCGGTTTGACGAATGCCCCCGCAGTGTTTATGAGTTTGATGAATGGGGTATTCAGGACCTTCCTTGATCACTTTGTGCTCATCTTCCTTGATGACATTCTGATTTACTCACGCACACGTGAGGAGCACGAGGAGCACCTTCGCTAGGTTCTTCAGTGTCTTCGTGAGCAAGCACCTTTACGGGAACTTGGAGAAGTGTGCGTTCTTTCAGCCTGAGGTGCAGTATTTGGGCCACATCATTTCTGGGGAAGGTATCGCAGTCGATCCTTCCAAGATTCGAGCCATCATGGATTGGCCAGCACCCACTAGTGTGACCGAGGTGCATAGTTTCATGGGTCTAGCAGGGTACTACAGGAGGTTTGTTCAGGACTTTTCTCGGATTGCGCACCCCATCACTTCCCTTCAGCGGAAAGGGAAGAAGTTTTTATGGTCAGATAGATGTGAGCAGGCCTTCAATACACTGAAGGAATGCCTCACGAGAGCACCTATTCTTGCAGTGCCAGATCCTCAGGGTGAGTTCTATGTTTGCATAGATGCTTCCTCGTAGGACTTGGAGGTGTGTTAATGCAGGAGGGTAGAGTAGTTACCTTTGAGTCTCGCAAACTCAAATATTATGAGCTCAATTATCCGACCCATGACCTTGAGCTTGCAGCAGTGGTACATGCCTTAGTGCGGTGGAGACATTTTCTTCTTGGCCGAAGATTTACACTCAGGACTGATCACTTGAGTCTTCGCCACCTCTTCACGCAGCCCAATCTCAACGCTCAATCGGTGGCGATTGGATGGAGTTACTCATGAGTATGACATGGAGATAGAGCATGTGAAAGGGAAGGAGAATGTGGTGCAGATGCCTTGAGTAAAGCGGAGACATGTGGCTATGGCCACCTTAGTGGGCACAGATTTGCGGAGTAGGATCTTGCAATAGCTTCCTCAGATAGTTTCTACCTTGCGGCCCAGAGCAGAGATCGAGTCTCGAGACCCTCGAGGGGAGATTTGATGGATTTTCATTAGAGGCAGATGGTCTTCTCAGACATAGAGGTCGGATATATGTTCCTAGAGATGGAGGCTTGAGACAGGACATTTTGATAGAGGCTCATCGTGCACCTTATTCAGCCCATCCCGGGGTGAAGAAGATGCACGCCACCTGAGACAGTTGTATTTTTGGAGAGGACTTGAGAGACGTGGCTTTGTTTGTGTCACGCTATTTAGAGTGTCAGAGGGTGAAGGCCGAGCATCAACATCCAGCTAGCCTTCTCTATCCTCACGCCATACCGGAGTGGAAGTGGGACACCATTTCCATGGACTTCATCGTTGGGTTACCTATGTCGAGATACCACCACGACGCCATCATGGTCACGGTGGATAAATTGATGAAAGTAGCTCATTTTTCTCCGGTGAAGACCACCTATACAAAGCAAGTCTTTGTGCGTGGGCACGGGTATACCTTGATGAGATTGTCGATTACATGGAATTCTCGCAGGAAGATCATTTACGACCGCGACCCTTTATACACCTCCCATTTTGGACCACCACGCAGTATATTCTCGGGACGAGGATTAATTTCAGCATGACTTATCACCCCGAGACAGATGGTCGACATGAGAGAGGGTGAATCAAATTTTGGAGGATATGCTCGGGATGTACGTGATGGATCATCAATCGAGATGGGAGGAGTATCTCGTATTTGGTGGAGTTTGTATACAATAATAGTTTCTAGAGTTCTATTGGCATGGCTCCTTTTCGGGCATTATATGGTAAAGAGTGCAGACACCTCTTAGTTGGGATAGGTTTGAGGATAGGGTTTCCCTTGGGCCAGCATTATTACAGGACATGGAGCAGCAAGTTACCTTGATCAGACAGAGATTGCAGGAGGCGTAGGATAGACAGAAGAAGTATGCAGACCAGCATAGGACAGATCGTAGTTTTGAGGTAGGCACGAAGGTGTTTCTTCGTGTCAGACCGCATAAGAGCCCTATCCGTTATGGAAAAGGTTCTAAGCTTGCTCCTAGGTTTGTGGGTCCCTTTGAGATCTTGGAGTGCCTCGGTCCCTTGGCCTATCGTCTAGCATTGCCACCTAGCTTATCGCGTGTCCATGATGTGTTTCACGTTTTTGTGCTTAGGAGATATATTTCTGATCCTTCTCACGTGCTAGATGGACCGCATCAGGTGCGCAGGATCGGGGCGAGGTGATGGTGGAGCCCATACGCATTATAGAGCGTAGGACCCTAGGCCTTCGCAGAGAGATTGATCAGGTTTGGGTCCAATGGGACAGATATGATGAGACTGCAGCTACTTGGGAGGATGCTATTTTGCTACGAGGATAGTTTCCACACCTTTTCCAGTGACTTCAGGAGGAAGTCGAGTCTAACGGGGAGGGGATGTAGTGCCCACTTCCCTTCGACACCATTTTTTTTTTTTTGTTTCGAGACTGATTACTTCACTTATGGATTTATTATGGCTTCTTGATTTAGCATGCTAGTAGATATCATAGATATTGGATATTATTGATTTGATGTTTATTTGATGTATATGGTTTCTTGGTGGACATTTCATGACGATATTTCTATACTTTTGACAGGTTATTTATCTTAATTATGACATGTGATATATTTAATCATATTGAGTAGAACTTGATAATTTGACTAATGTGATGATCGTTTTGACATAAATGAAATATGGAATAGAAATGTGCTAGAAAGTGTAAGTGATATCGTACTTGCATAGATGATAGTAAATCATGTGTCGTTTATTTTAGATTATATTGTATATTTGGCATGAATGTTTTAATGCGGCCAACAGGCCGAAGGAGGTATTTTCTCTCGCAGTATATTATATTCACAACAATATTGGGGAGTGGAGACCAACCACATCGGAATTCGAGAAGAATCCAACTAAGGTCACCATGGCAACAAGTAATTGTGTGTGTGTTAGAATTATCTGGTTAAGGGAAAATTGTGACCTAGGGGTCATGTGTTGTTTTGTTTTAATTTTCCCTTTTTATTATGTTAGTATGTGTTGCTCTTAGTAAGTGAAATTTTACTTGTGTTATTATTCATATTCTTTGGATTGGAGTTTACCCCTTTGTTAGCCATGGGTTGTAGTGGCTTAATTAAGTTAATTTGAAATTTTCCTA
Source organism: Taxus wallichiana var. yunnanensis (assembly GCA_018340775.1). Lineage (NCBI taxonomy): Eukaryota > Viridiplantae > Streptophyta > Pinopsida > Cupressales > Taxaceae > Taxus > Taxus wallichiana. The sequence continues at coordinate 237,598,701 of CM031237.1, forward strand.
AACTAATTAAAAGATGTGACCAAAGAGAGTTCATTTATTAGGATTTGATTTACTTGGGATTTTGTGTGGATTGATGTGTGTTTGAGTTTGAGTGTAGCACACTCTACCCCACATGGGAAACTCGAATTTGGCCTTGGAGGCCAAATTTCAAAGCTTGTGGGACAAGTCAAACTTGTCCCACACCTCTTAAAACCCCATGCCAACCCTACCTATGGGTTGGAAGGCCAAATTTAGGGTCTTTTAGGTGTTTTGGGGGGATAAAAGGGTAAAATATTAATTGCACTTTCTTTCAAAATTTAATTTTGTCCTTTGAGGGAGTGGGCTTAGTTGGAGTGTGTAAGGTGCTTGCCTTTCTTTCAACCACTTATTAATGGTGCATTGGAATTTGATGTTGACCAAATGATGTGGAGTGGAGGGAAAAGGAGGTGGCATCCTACTTGGAGCCACATCATCCCTCCCTCTCTTTTCTCTATTTATTTGATCCTCTTGTTTGTTTTGGGGTTTTGAAGTTTTTTTTAGTCTTGTGTATTTTGGAGAGGAGAGGAATTGGAAGGAGTTTGTGGATTTTTGGAGCTTGTTGATACTTGTGGGAATTTTGTTGGAGCTTGTGGATGCTTGCTTGATCTTTGGAGGGATTGAGACTTCATACTTGGAGCAAGCTCTACCATGGAAAGGTAGGAGCTTCACCTTTGTTTGCATTATGTTTCCTTTTGTTATGTGAATGTATATTTATGTTGTGTTGAATGTTGTTGTTTGAAATGCTTGTTGGGAATGGGTAGAATGCCTAAGTTGGGAGTGGGAGGAGACTATGGGGAGTTTAATTGAGGGAGGCATAAGAGATCATTTTCTTGAGGAGGGAGTTTGGGTTGGGTGCCCACCTAGTAAGAGAAATTCTTGCATTTTCTTCTTGTTTTACTTTGAGGGAGCCATAAGAGTTGAGGGAGGCATAAGAGTGAATGGAGGGATAAGGGGTACTTGAGGGAGGCATAAGAGTTGTTAGCAATATTGTGTTTTGCATTGGAGGCTTTTAGGTGGCACCCATTCCCATTGGGAGGCATAAGTGGCCTCCCCATAGGTCTTACTCTTATGGCTTTCTTGATAAGCCTTGTGACTTGTTGTTGTGATTGTTTTCCCTCTTGTTGTGTTGTTGATTTTGTTTTGAAGGATTATGGAATGCATGTGAAATGTTATGTTTAGTTATGTGGAAGCTAGTAGTTGCCATGAGTTGGATTTTCTCCCATTGTGATGTGGTTGGGGCTCGGGGGCTAATGGAGAGGATGGCTTCTCTTCTCCATTGGGTATTTTGGTTGGGAGGAGAGCGTTGCCTCTCCCCTTATTTTGTTGTGAATCAAGAAAACTATGGAGGAGCCACCTTGTTGATATTTGGAGCATTGGAACCTTGTTGATGACAATGTGAAACCACCATGTATTTTACCCACCTTGAGTGGAGGAAAAATGTAATATTGCTTTGTATTTTAGCTTCCAATATTGTAAATTTGTTTCCACATGAAGTAGAAAGTGTTGTAACAAGATGTTGAAGGAAATTTGTTTTGAACTTCATTAGTAAGGTTGTAATGTAGATGGAATCAAAAGTTGAAAGGAAGACAATCTATTTATTCTCCTTCTTACTTGGCTTGGAACCTCTTATGAATAAGTTGATCTTATTGAAATGCTAGTAGTTCTTGCTTTAAAACTTAATGGAAAGATTGTTGAACACCTCTTGAGGAAAGTTGGGAATTTAAAATATATATATATATATATATATATATATATATATATATATATATTGAATCCATTTTGTTACTTGAAAGGAGATGTATTGCAAAGTTGGAATACTAGAGCATTTACCATTCTTGTTTTGTTGATAAAAAGACTTAAGTTTTAAATAGTTTTAAATATGCCAATAAAGAAATCTATGCTCTAGCTCTATTATGCTTTTCTTCATTTAAGAATCCATTGTAAATCTATTTGCAAATTGTAAAAGGAAATGAAAACAAACCCACTTGAAATCGTTCGCTCAATGCCTATTAGATTATGTAGAAAGGAATTTTAAGGTAAAAGCTCTAACTTAGCAAGTCCATTAACCACATGTCCTTATTGTTTAAGAAGGAAACATATAGTTTAAATATTACTCATATTAAAGTAATGCTAAAATAAATGAATCTATTATTATCCAGTTATATTAATATCAATACACTCACCAATATGGTGACATTGTATTCACTACGTGACCTATGTTCTAATATTTAAGCAACCTATGTTCTAATATCTAAGGACAAATTAATATTCCACCACACAATCCCTTACCACTCGGGCCATTTAGCATTCAACATGCGCAAAAGGGTTTACCACATGGGCAAAGCCACATAGGAGATGTTTGTTTTTAAGGCAAAGCAAACCGTATCGCTTGAATATTCTCGGTTTGAAAAGATGACCCACCTCTATGAGATTTTCTTCTCCACGAACCGCATTGTAAAAGCGCAAGGTCCCAATAGAGAATCTCTGTAATAAATTTCTTCAGGCTCTTCGTGATACTCTCTCTGTCCCTCGCTCGTTTTAGACAATAATGTCTTGAAGGCGGATCCCGGAATTTTGAGGTTGCATTCGATACTGAACAGATAGCAACATAGTTGACAGACTGCTTGTTTAAACGCCCTCCCTTCCGATGCCCCACTACAGGACAGGGCATGATGCCGATCCCCGCCATGCTCACACCTTCAACAAAGCACCCAATGAAAGTGGAGGTAACTCGCCATTTTCGCCGCGCAGCCTCCGCCTAACCACCGTCTTCAACCCTCCTATCGCAAAGCACGCGTGGCCAGGAGAAGATAAAACGAGTCTCCCCTATGCCTCACACGCCGAAGCTCCTTCATGCACCCATTCCCTATTTCCACGCGGCCGGTGACAATAAAAATAATGGGCCGATCATGTGTGGAATATGAGATTTGCAAATCTAAGTGAATAATTGTTCGATGTGCCTGTATTTGGGTGGAGTTAGTCAACACTTAAGGCGATAGGGTTTAAATGATAGGGCGTGTGCTTATTGAGCTACCCACGCCCCCCAAACATAATTTCTAACCTAAATTTTTTTAATGTGTCTCCACGTAGTGGCTGAGGCCACGTGTGTATAACATTTGTTTTAATGCCCACGTTGATTTGCAATAGAGTTCTCGTTAAACGGCTCGCCTGACCTATTTACATTGAATTTGAATGCCACATAGTGGCGCGCAATCAGTAATTGTTGAGTCGGTTATCGTCGACTTGCCAAGTTGCACATTGGCTTAACCTTGAACCTTGGAAAATATAAACTTGGGCATTTGAAGTGTGGCAATGGCATATATTTGAATGGCTCGCTTGGTGTGGATCGGCCAGTGTATTACTTTGATTGGCGATATATTTAAACTAAACTCATCGAGCCGTGTGAAAACAACTCAAAACATGGTTTCGTTTAAATTGCAAAGTGAATTACGATTAAGTTAATAAGATGTCTTTTGGTTTATAAACATATAAACCTGGTGGTATATATATATATATATATATATATATATATATATATATATATATATATATATATATATATATATATATCTCATTTTGAGATTTTAAATATATATATAGTATTTATGTAATCAAACTAAAGATTAAATATAATACCTCAAATGTAAAATATAAAACTTTTGATGTCCGTCAAGGGCAGGTACAAATACATTATCAAAAAAAAAAATTAGTTGTAATTTTGGTTATGTGTTTATGAAAGCAAGTTCGTGCCGCCGCCGCTGCCGCTCGCTCGCTGCGTGGCGTCACATAGAAAATAGCAATCGAATATAATTGTAGAGGAGGGTCATCCACGACAAAATGAATCTTATGGTTTTAAAAGAAAGACTTCTAATAGTCAAGGTGGTGAAGAAGCATGTGATGGGTGTAAGCCCATATAAATCATTGCATTTGTAATCTCTTATTGGCTTATCATGTAAGTTTGGAAGATGCCTTCACTAATCTATCATATAAGTTTGGAAGATGGTTATAAGATCTCTTCCTATTAATAATATGAGATCGTTGGAAGTAGAATATAATTAAGCTTCTTAAGGGTTTAGATCTAGGAAAGATTAAACATCTTCGAACGAAGAGGGTTAAGCATCTCTAGTCTTCATAAGCCACGGATGTTTTGAGAGAGCCAAAAGAATATTTGAAGAGGCACCATAATCTTCCCTTTATTTCAGATTAAAGAAAGTACCTAAAACTAATATAGTCTTCTATCTTTGAACTACAAAAATTAAATTTGGCAAATATAATATTCAAAGAAAACAAAACTAACCAAAAAAATTCTACTACTGTTTTAAATGAGAGAGACAATCCAACAACATATATTTAAAAACATTTGAAAGCGATATTTTTCTGGATTTATGAACCAGAATGTTAAAAAAATGGGACGGAAAAGCCGAACAATAAAAAAACTTATCGGGCAACTACTGCAATCGATCAGACAGACCCTTCCCAACGAACGCATTCCCTAAATCGTGAAAACTAGCCAGGTTTTGTTTTGTCGCTTCCGCCATGGAAAGTAAGCTCTTCGCATTATTCATGCACCTTCCCACAAAAAAACACAGCGTCCTCGGCACTCACACCCAAAATAAGTAAATATAACGCTGACATTTTCTCTAAAATTAAAAGGCCGAATCTTTCCGTTGGAAAAAAGAAAAGAAAAAATTGCAGAAACATTTCTCTCAAAAAACTTTGATTCAACAAAGCTCAGCTTATGAATTTTCATTAATTTTATGACTATACACATAATTTCTTACAACAGAGCAGAGCCATGCTTATCTAGTCAAAGGAAGCCTGGCCTGCAAGCCATGGGAGCTCTGCAAATTCAAAGCCACGGGAGGCGCCACAGAGCGCCGCTTCCACAAATTAACTTCAGACTTTGGCCTGAGATCATTTACCAGAGGACCTGAGTAAAACACCAATGGTGACACCTTCGCATCGTTCGTATCGCCACATCTCTCCGCCAATTTTCGTGATTCCCTGTACACATTTGCAAGCGCGTCGGACTCGCGACCAGAAGTAAACCGTTTCATCTTCCCGAGGTTAGGAATTTTTGTTTCCTCTGCCTCCGGAGACTCGCAAAATACCGGCTCGGCGAGCTTCTTGCCCGAGAAAAACCTCTTCAGCTTCGACAATTTCAAATCTACAGGCCTCGACGGCAGCGGGGCCGATCCCGAACCCGATCCCGATCCCGATCTTGATCTTTCCGTCGTCTGTGCCTCTCCTCGCAGGCCTGCTTTTTCTTCTTCACCTGCCCGATACACGAAACTTTCGGAGAAATAGGCTCCTGGGGTTCGAACCCGTAGTCTTTTTTCGTTTCCATGGCTTCCCTGGGAATTATCGAAATCTGAGATCGAAATACTCCTGATCTGTTCGCTCTAGAAGCATAGTCTCTAGTTGGACTCATTGGAGTGATTAGATTTGCAGATATGATGGACGCAGCCCTTGGCAAACAGGCAACCATGGGATTCGAACCCGCGCGGAACGCCGCCTTCCAGTTTCCCGACAGCGGCTGTGATTCATCGGCCTCTTTAGGATTAATTTGCTTCTCTTTCTCTTCCACTTTCGTCTCAGGTGTCTCCATGGATAACCTATGGAAAATATTCGAGAAAAGCCCCTGGTTTTAGGATTTGAAGAAGAATTTTCGCAAGCTCCTGGTTTTAGGGTTTGAACAACAATTTCACAGAAGAATTTTTGCTGCTCTATTGGTTTAGTGGAATTTGCAGGAGCGGATCTGGTCAACTGTAGACCAGGCAAATACAAAGCTTACGAAGGATGAGGGCGATTGCATGCATTTAAAATGATAGATATTTATCGCGTGTCAAAACTGATCTGTGGGAACTGGGAGGAAATATTATAATATCATTACATTTTGGAGTTTTGTGGTAATATATCCGTAATTCCCCATGTTTAGTGGGCGCATCACGGGTCAACTAAAGTTAGCAGAACGCGTGCGGAGTGCGACTGGTTGTTTTCTTGTGCGTGTCTTAAGTTGACCTGGTGTGCTTACTTTACGTTGGTTGGTCACTTGTCACTTATTTTAATGTTTTCGGGGCATGCATGGTCCGGTTTTGTCTTGTTATCATGGTTAACCTTCCAAGAGTGTCGGTGTTGATTGGATCAGCCAACATTACATTTTAAGTAGGGTGTTTATAAGGTTTTACAATGGATTTCGATTAAAGTGTAATACAACTACTTGCATACTAGCAATTTTATGTGAAATGTATGATGGAAATGTCGAAGTGTCAAACAAGTTAAATTGGAGGAGTAAAATATTGAGGGAGGAAGAGAGGCAATGCAAAACTATTCTTTCTTACAACCATGCTTGTATGAACCACTTGCCATTTTGTTCATGTTATTGAGGCAAGGGTTAATTGTGTCGCCAATTTCACGCATATTTGCGATTGGGGTTCCCTTTAGTGACTAAGGTGGCAATTAGGGTTTTCCTCATCAAGCAGATTCAATGACATTGTCTATTAATGATCACTTACACAAAACCTCGATGTTCCATTTCTCCGATGCATGTCGGGGATAGCCACCAAGACTCCCATTTGGAAATGCCTATCAACATAATTAATGTTTGATGCATTGACAAAGAGGAGAATTTATTTATTTTTGTGCACGCATGGGTCCTTCAATCATTTAGCTCTTCCAAGGTTATAAATATGAACAATCAATTTTAAAGATTATAATATTGTTGATTAATTGTCAAAATTAAGCTTGCATCAATCTAGTTTGGAAAAATGACTATCAATGTAATTACTTGTTAACATTACAAATTCAACAACTAGTATCATGTAGTATTTTTGTGGATAATTCATTACTAGCCTCTGTGTGTGTGTGTGTGTGTGTGTGTGCACGTATGCTTTACGCGCGCATGTGTGTAATGGTGTTTGCTTGAGCAATATGTGATTTATCAGTGTAATTGACGATTTGTGAATTATAGCTTTGTTTCTATTATTTCACTGCGGCGAAAAGTAATAAAATAAAAGGTTGGCACCTAGGGTCTTTCCACCCCCAACGTTGACAAAAACATCTACAAAATCCACCTTTCCATTAAGCTTTGATGGTTGCCTACATCCTATTCTAAACTCCCATTTTTCATACCTAAGAGGATGGTATGTACGTATGAAAAGGGTAGGATGGAATCACATAACATAACATGAACTAGAGATACTATCTCACGGAGACAATTGGAGGATCTTCAACAATTCCACGGGATCCTCGGAAGGAGCTCACCAACATTAAAACTAGAAAGTATAATTGTTTGCATAATGCACAAGATTAGTAGAGGAGGCAAAACAATCTCAAAATGTATAACCTAATTACAAATCCAAGCTATTTACAAGTTACCAAGGGATTGCAATGAATTGTGCCTACTGGGGGTAAGCCTAGGGCCATTGATCCTAACATTCACATCCTCCCCGATCTTGTAGGCTTTGCAAAGTATCCTTCACCATCGCTGCAGTAAAAGAAGCTTGCATATGTTTGGGCCCGATACACTTCTACCCTTTCATGTCTTTCCCTCCATCTCATCCTCATCGTCCAACTTACACTCTCCATTAAGAGACAACACAATGTCAACAAAACTAATCGGTGTCATCATTGGAGTTGTGGATGCCCATGCCCCGAGTCGATGCTCTTATGCGAAGTATATACCACGTTTTCAATTTTGTTTACCCTTTTTCTTGTTTTCCTTCCATGCTTACGTTATTAAAACACATAACAATGTGATTTTACTAATCCCTAAAAGTTGTAAATCTAATAAAGAATAAGGATTTTCAAGTTAACAGCCATTAAAACAAATTTAATATTCAACAAACATTGTAATAAATAGATGATGTGGTGATGGTAAGAAAAATAACATGTTGTCCATATATGTGACTTGTCACGGAAGAAAAATGAGGATTACCTATGTTCCCTCCAATAGAATCCCCAACCCAAAAATTCTCTTCCCTTAATCCCTTTCTTAATCACAACTCAACCATGCTCATATGAACCATGTGCCATTTTGTGCATGTTATTGAGGCAAGGGTTCCTTGTGTCATTGATTTCATGCACATTTGCGATTGGGATTACCTTTAGTGACTAAGGTGGCAATTAGGGTTTTCCTCATCAACATTACTAATGAAATCATCTATCAATGACCACCGACACAAAACCTCAACGCTCCATTTCCCGATGCGATGTCAGGCACAACCATCGAGACTCCCATTTGGAAATGTCTATCAACTTAATTAATGTTTTAGGCATTGAAAAACAAGGAGAATTAGTTTTTTTGTGTGTGCATGGGTCCTTCTATCCTCTAGCTCAACCAAGGTTATAAATAGAGAACAATTAATTTTAAAGACTATAATTTTTTTGATCAATTGTCAGAATTTTCTTGCATCGGTCTAGTTTGTAAAAATGACTATCAATGTAATTATTTGTTAACATTACAAATTCAACAATCAGTATGGTGTAGTATTATTTGCGAGATAATTTGTTACTAGCCTTTTGTGTGTGTGTATATATATGTATATGTATATACACACACACACACATATATGTGTGTATATATGTATGTGTGTCTACGTGCATAAGTGATGGTGTTTTCTTTAACAATATGTGATTTATTAGTGTAATGGAGGATTTGTGAATTATGGGTTTGTTTTTATTATTCTGCAGTGACCAAGAAATTATAGAACAAAAGACTGACACCTAGTGTCTTTCCACCCCTAATGCCGACAACAACATCTATAAAATCCACCTTCCATTAAGCTTTGATGGTTGCCTACGTCCTTCTCTACACTCCTATTTTTCGTAGCTAAGAGGATAGTGGCGAGATCATTCGTGGGATCCCATGGATTTGTTTCTTATCCTCTAATTGTCTTGTGAGGTGTAGACACAAAAAATGCACTTAGGTACATTTTTAGGTCCTATACCATACTCATATATGTATTATTCCTAAGAAAGAAAACTAGTGATTGACAACGCCGTCTTAAGGGCCTTTTCTTTCCTTCTTAAACTTTTATTGACCTTACACACCCTATAAACCTATTGGTATTTGATTGATTTATATTTTATGGCCTCGAGATACTAGCGCATAGTTAGGACAGAAGCACCCGGGCGCGCTTGTCCCTTTTGGCGCTTCAGCCTTCTTTTCTTCCTTCTTACTCTTTTGGGTCTCTTTTACTTTTGGGTCATCTTTTACAACTTTGGGTTGGCCTTTTAGTTGTCAATTATGAAATTCAAACAAGGTAATCATATATATACATAGTTATAACTCTCAAATAAAGGGCCAAGCACTAAGCATTACCTATTATCACCAAAACTTGCATTCAAAATCACAAAAAGGACTTCAAGGTCATTCATCTAGCATACTCACATAAGGGACAAGAGTTTCATCACTCGCATACATGACATATGGGGGAAGCTCATTTTACTTGATCACACACATCCTATACATTATGACATTATAAATCTATCCTCTTATATTGTGTAGCTCACCTGAGGAATCCTAGGAATCATTACAAACACAAATTGACACATAACTATATGGAGTTTGAAATGTAGTGTAGCAATCGGTACTAAGTTCACTCTTCGAGTGACCATCGGGCTGAGTCCGAATCCACATTCTGCATCTTTATTTTTAGATTTGATGTGGTTTGTGGCCATGTTCATCTAGGTATCTCTTTTTGCAGGTTACTGGTGTACAATCAATGACAATATATTGGAACCAGAGTGATAAAGGGAACCAACAACGAAGCTCCTACACGTAAAAGGAAAAAAACCCGAGCACTTGAATGAACACTAGCACCCACAACAATCACTAGCACTCGCGTGCTCCTATCCTTCCATGGGCTCTTCGTCTTGCACATTTCTGACTTCCCGAATCTTTCTTGAGTCTTGATGATGTTGCTTAAACTATTTGTTAATAGTTCCTCTACCTAGATCATATCCAGATTTTGTGAAATCAACTAATTCACCCTATCTCTCTTTTGTTTACGGTTTCATATGATTGCTTTCTTATTTCTTGTCCATTACATTACATTTATCATTTGTATATCATTAGTTACAAAAGGTACTTTGAAATTAGATTTTATTACATTTAGATTAAATCATTTGGTGAACCCGACCTCCTTCATGAGCTCCTTTTTATGCCCATCACACGTAATGGTTGCTTTGGTCCTCTTACACACATTGAGCTTCCTCCAGCTACCCACGAGGCTTTCTAAACCAATGGCTACCTCGATAATCCTTTGATCAAATCAACCCATGTTCCCTTTGAAAACATTGAAGCTTCGATAGTGAACACTCATACGATGAAGACACCAATGTTGATCAAGAGAAACTTGACAAGCTCACTAACTTTCATTCCACCTTACGTGACCACCCTACACATATTCCACATGTCCTCAATGCTCTCCTCCTGCAAAAAATTATTGATATGCTTCCTCCGACCCTCTCATAGGTTCCTCCTCAACCATCATGGCCTCCACACCACCCTCCACCATTCCTATTTTTATAGCTCCAACTAACGATCCCCTCCCTCATCCCAATACTTCCCACACACAACCTGGATCCTCTTCGGGAAACCATGGCCTAACTTCTTTATACCATGATTTACAATCCCAAATTCATCAATTATAATAGGTTACTTCACATTCCTCTCCATCTCTAGATTCCCCCTTCTCCTTCATAGTCCTTTTGCACCCACCATTTCTTCTTATCCGTTGCTCCCAACTTCATTACACCTAATCTTCCCACCTTCAATGGCCATGGTAACCCTCAAGAGCACCTTCGATCCTTCCATGTTGCATGTCTAGACTACACTGATGACCATACATTATTGGCCAAATTATTTCCTCGTAGTTTAACATACTATGTTATGCATTGGTTTTATGATCTACTGTCCATTCAAGAAATTATTTTACAACTCTATCTGATTTGTTTCTTGCTCTTTTTTTTTAATATAAATAACGGCACCAAAATATCCTATGCTCAATTAGCTAAGATCAAACAAGGATCTAATGAGCACCTTGTAGACTATGTCTTGCACTATAAGAATAACCTTGCTAAAATGAATAATGTCCTCACTGAATTTGAATTGCAAGATTTATTCATTCAAAGTATTTTACCTCCTCTCCAAGAGAGTGTTATCTTTGAGACCTCTCCTTATTTCAATCAGTTATGCCATACACTTATATTACGTGAAACCAAAATGCTATCCTGGATTATGATAATTCATCTGCTCCTCTTTAAGCAAGTTCTAATCCAAATTACAATTTAAGCCATCTCCTAAGCCTACTAACGCTCAAGCCAATTTCAATGTTGTTTCTCCACCTACCATTCTTCAATTGGAACCCCTTAGGCAAACCTTTACTAAGTCACCTTGTGCACCTTGCTTCTCATTACCAAAAATCACTGAAATAAATCTCATCAATCTCCCTCCACCACTCAACCTCGATCCTTCTCACCCACTCGGATGTAACTCCAAAAAAATGCACACTTGTGATCACCACCGATGATGCACTAGCCACTCTACTAATCATTATTTTAAGATTAGGCATATCATTCAAGATCTTATCGATAATAATGTAATCGAGCTCCCAACGTGAGCTATTTCCAAACCGTCAATGATAATCAAAAGCTTAAAATATTTAATGACCCCTTACCCAAGCATGATAAGCCAACTATTGATTCATCTACTAACCATACATATCATGTTGTATCTCCTTCTTCATCAAGTCCTCTTGATTTCCTCATTGCTTCAATTGAAAAACCGCCACGGTTATCTCCTTCTCAAATCATGATCAACATGTTACATTTTCCTCTAATTCATTACACATTAATGATTCTATCGGTACATTATACTGATTAATAATTAGTTGGTATATCCCTCGGAACTTACAAATGCATGCTCTATTGTGCTTATACTAGCTATCAACTGCCTAACCTCACTAATCAATTTTCTAGTCCCTAATTCTTACGATTGTGTCATCCTTCCCATCATTGTTGGGCCCCTTACCATACTTACACCATTCCTTATTACATCTGAAATACATGGTTGTGACATGGTCTTAGGTCTTCCTTGGCTCCACACCACTCAGACTATTCCTTCCATGCTTCACCTTTTTCTTAAGTTCATCCATAACAAGAAAATTTTCACCATCAAAGGTATCCCAACACACAAAATTGCCTCTACCCATAATTACACTAGTCTAGACATATAGTCCTCCTACATGGCTCAATTTTAGCTCCATACCTACACCTACCTCTCCTATTCATACATGACTTACATGACGCCCTTTTCATCCTCATCGGTCTATTAGTCCGCCCCGATGGCCTAAGTGCCCTACTTAGGTAGACCCTTTTCATAGGTGTTCTTTACCTCCTTCACCACATCAGTCTCATTCACGTGCACATAGTTACCCTCCTACACCACCGATCTTAGACCATGGTCACATGCCTTTGTTTCCTCAGATATCGGGTGGGGACCCTTTCCCTTCATTATCGTCGGATAACCTTCTATCCATCACACACTTAGGGGGCATCAAACTTTCTCCCCCCCTCCGCCACTATCATTTGCCTCTAGTGTTTACTACTACACTTCATACTCTACACTTCATGTCTAAAGAATTCTCACATATTTGGCACACACATTGTACCATCATTACCCAATGATGCACTCTAGTGCTACAGTTCACACTTTACTGTTGAGGGCACACTTCTTCCATGAAACTCACATCATTTTCTTTTCTACATTCCTCACCCAATTGCTTCATGATACATCTACTCTCAAGCACATACAACACACTCATTACCTGATGATGCACTCTACTTCCATGGTTCATAATTGACTATTGAGGGTCTAATTATCAAATGAACCTCACATCACCTACTCTTTACTATACACCATGTGCTTCACGAACAATCTTTCTCTACACTCTCACATCTTTGGTACAAACATTGTATTGTCATTTCTAATGATGCACTCTTGTTCTATGGTCATTCTTAGTCTGTTGAGGAGAATTTCTAAATAAACCTCATCACACACACATCTGTAGGGGACAATGTGGCTCTCTTCCTTTTCACACCCTACACATTGTAACACTCCATCATATTCACACAACATCCACATATCTTGGTTGCATTTACTCTTGTTATCTTATTCTACTTACATGTTACATTTTGTTTCCCATGCTAGTTGGATAGTTAGTATGTCATTATATTTTTCTATATACACATGCGCATTCACTTGGTATCTTAAGGTTAAAGTAGGACATTTCACATAGTGATACACAACGCATGATGCTTAACATTGCTCTTTACCACTCCCACCGAGGCTCATGTGGGGCATCTACCTTTACTACTCTAACACTATACCCATCACAAATGCTATTGTTGCATTATTTACTATGCATTATAGTCAATTTACCTTTCACTAATCTTCATATGCTTTGACATATGATTTATATCTCTAACATGCTAACGAGTGCTTCATGTGTATCATTTTCCTTATAGGATTACATACAACCATGGTTATTTTTCACATTTTGCTTTCTATTGTTTGCTACTTTTTGTAGGTTATGCCTTATGTTATGATTTCTCATTGGTTTCCTATGAATTTTTTTCCCTCATTGTCTTATGACAATGTGAGAAATATCCCATATATAAAACCCAATTATTGCGGTGCATCTTGTCTTCGTAAGAGCTTGTTATATTGTTTTTTATTTCATGCTAGTTATTTTACAATAACACTTGTTCTTATCCCATCTTATTTTCATGTGCCTTGGTTTTCACCATGCACATCCCCTACCCTCTGTAGGAATCCATCATCGAGATATGCATATCACTATCTCTGTTCCTCTTATTTGGGCCCCTGCTCCTACTTTAAATCGCATGCACCCCAAATGAGGGAGCATCATTCGAGTGAGAAAATAACCCTTACAACGTCACAAATTTATAAATAAGAGAAGAACAATACAGATTTGGTAACAAAAATAGTCACGAATGACCCAAAATTAGATTTAGGCCACAAATATAAAGTGGACACTAGCTCCCAGATTAGATAGTAGCGGTGGGTGCTTGTGTCCCACCTAGGCGTTCATATAATGGGGAAAAAATAGATAGTTTCTTAGTTCACCACAATTTCAGAAATTCACAATGAGTTCTCAAAGAAGCAGTCACTTAACTCCAATTTCAAAATTTAGTTTACATTCGGTTATGCAAATAGCCACATACAATGACGTTCTATCTGTAGTGACACTTATTTGGGAAGTGTTATTGAAGAAGATTAAAATATACCTCTCTCCCCAACACTCTTCTCTTGGCATGAGATCACTAAAAAAGAACGTTCTTTGAGATTTCCAAAAACTCATCCTTAGCGTGAGATTTCCCAAAAAACTCATTCTTGGTGTGAGATCTCCCAAAAAACCTCAACCATGCGGCAAAAAATCCAACACCATATCCAAGAAAATTAGGATAAATTTTCTACATTTTACTCTCTTATACATCAGGTGCACACTTGCCTCTTACATTATTACTTACTTATACACACATTACTTTGATTTTTCATATAAAAAACTTTGACTACTCTCTTTTTCTCTTCTTTTGTAGGTTTATCCTTATACACAACAAGAAGTAACTCACATCATCAAACAAAATCTCTAACACATACGCTCCACCCCTAGGGTCTACCTCCCCTTCCTATTTCCACGCTTCACTTTACGATCACTTCACGCTTCACTTGTCCACTCTACATGCTATCAACAAAAATCTTTTTTAAATGATCACTAGGTATGCGACTTCTATCTACTTTATGCTATTGAGTATTCAATCAACATCATAAAGTGGGGAAAATTGTAGACACATAATCTATGCATTTTGGTACATTTCTAGTTCTTAGAGCATACTAATATATACATGATTCCTAAGCAAGAAAACAAGTGATTGACAACGTCTTCTAGGTCTTTTGATTTTCTTTTTATAATTTTATTGATCTTACACACACTACATCCCTATCGGTATTTGACTAATTTATATTTTGTGGACTTAGACACCGGTGTCCATTTAGACAGAAGCACCCATGCGATCATGTCCCTCGGATGCTCATGACCTTCTTTTATTTCTTATTACTCTTTTGGGTCTCTTTTACTTTTGGGTCATCTTTTAAAACTTTGGGTCATCCTTTTAGTTATCAATTATAGAATTCTCTCAAATAAAAGGCCAAACACTAAGCATTACCTATCATCACCTAATATTGCATTTAAAGGCATAAGAGAACTTCAAGGAATTCATCTAGGAAACTCACACAAGAGACAAGGGTTGCATCACTCTACATACAAAACATAGGAGGGGGAAGTTCATTTTGTTCTATCACACACATCCTATACATTGTTACATTCTAAATGTAGCCCACTCTCACTGTGAAACTTACACAAGGGCATCATTACACACACATTCACACATAACTACATGCATTCTAAAATCTAGTACTACACTTGGTACTAAGTTCATTCTTTGTGTGGCCGTCGGGGCCATCTGACGTTAAATTCTACATCATTATTTTTAGATTTGATGTTGTTTGTAGGCATCAACTAGGTATCTCTCTTTCGCAAGTTATAAGTATAGTAAAAATATATATTAGAACCCAGAGTGACAAAAGGAATGAACAATGAAGCTCCATACTGCATAGAAAAGGGTAGACTGAGCACTTGACTGGAAAATAGCACCCGGATCAATCACTATTCGCCTTTGAAACTCTTGCCCTCCCATGGGTTCTTTTGTCCTACACATTTATGAGTTTCAAAATATTCACCTAGCATTGAAGACATTGCTTCAATTTGTTTTAACAGATCCTTTTCCTAGATCATGTCCATATTGTGTGAAATTAGTTAACTTACCCCCTCTCTTTGTTTTTCTTAGGTTTCATATTATTGTTTGCTTATTTCTTGTACACTAATGAACATTTATCATTTGTATACCATTAGTTACATAAGTTATTTTGTAATTAGAATGAATTAAATTTAGATTAAATCATGAGATATTATCTCTAGTTCATGTTTTTATGTTATGTGATTCCATCCTAACATTGAAATAGGAAAGAATTATTTTTTTCATAATGCATATGATCAGTAGAGGAGAAACACAATCTCAAAATGTATAACCTAATTATAAATCCAATCTATTTACAGGATCGAGGATTGTAATGAATTGTTATTAAGGGACTAAGCCTCGGGCCATTGACCCTAACATCCACATTCTCCTTGGTCTTGGAGGCTTTGCAAAGTCTCCTTCACTATCTCCTAAAGAAAAGAAGCTTACATATGTTTGAGTTCGATACACTTCTACCATTTCCTTTCATTCCATCCATCTCATCCTCATAGTCCAACTTATCCTCTCCATTAAGAGACAACACAATGTCAAAAAAACAATTAGTGTTATCATTGGAGTTACTGATGCCGAAGGCCTAAGTCGATGCTCTATACAAAGTATATACCACTTTTTCACTTTTGTTTATCATTTTCTTCTTTTCCTTTAACACTTATGTTATAAAATGCATGTAAGAATGTGATTTTAGTAATCCTAAATTTTTTAAATCCAATAAGAAATAGGGGTTTTCAAGTTGGTAGCCATTAAAAGAAATTTAACGTTCAACAAGCATTACAATAAATAGATGATGTGGAGATGGTAAGAAAAAATGACATGTTTTTATAGACACAAAAAAATGCACTTGGGTACATCAAAATTTCTTTGGGCCTTTTATTTGTTTTTCATACTTTTATTGACCTTACCCACCCTACAAACCTGTTGGAATTTAATGATTTATCTTTTATGGCCTCATAAACTAGTTCCTAGGAACTCCTATCCCTTTTAGGTGTTTCTAACCCTTTCTCCCCTTTTCTCACTCTTTTGGGTCTCTTTTACTTCTTGGGCATATTTTACACTTTTGGGTTGGCCTTCCAATTGTCAATTACAAAATTAAAACAAGGGAATCATATATATACATAGTTATAGCTCTCAAATAAGGGGCCAAACACTAAACATTACATACTATCACCTAAGCTTGCATCAAAGGAAAATCATTACAAAGAATACATCTAGCACACTTACTCAAAGAATAAGGGTTTCATCACTTTGCATACACATCATAGAGGGGAATTTTATTCTATTTGATTTCACACATTTTATACATTTTTATAATCTAGATCAAGCCCACTATCACTTTGCAACTTTCACAAGGGCATCTAGGGAATCATTACACACACATTCACACGAAATACATGGAGTTTGAAATGCAAGTACAACACTCGGTACTAAGTTCACTCTTTGATGACCACCTCAGGAGTGATCTGAATCCACATTATACATATTTAATTTTTGATTTGATGTGATTTGTGCATATGTACAACTAGGTATCTTTCTTTTTTAGGTTTACAAGTACAATCTGAGACATTGAAGAAATATTATAGTGATAAATAGGAATCAACAACGAAGTTCTTCTTAAATAGAAAAGATCATAACCTAATAATCTAGGTGGACTAGGACCTAGATCGATCACTTATCACCCAGGGCATTGTTGTCCTTTTATGGGTGCTTCGTCTATATAGTTATGGGTCTTAGAACCTCAAGTCATCCTGAAACGTCGTTTCTAGTATTTTTGGATATTTTCCTTCCCATATCATCTCAATATTGTGTGAAATTAGCTAAGTCATCTCCTCTCTTTCTCTTGCTTACGGTTTCATATTATCGATTGCTTTGTTGCTTGTCCATTTACTATATTTTATCACTTTTATATCATTCATTACAGTAGTTACTTTGAAATTAGATTTAATTCAATTTATATTAAATCATTTGGTGAACCCTAGCTTTGACTAAACATGCAATGGATTATATCTCCCCCTTTTAAATTTATGCACTAATCTTCTTATCCATCATATGTATTAACCTAGGCTTCGACATGACTTCCACCATTGTTGATTTTATGCAAGTCCATACCCAACATCCTCCTCGTTTCACTACTCCAATGCTTGATCCAACCATCAATGTGGTCACCACTCACCGCAACCACCCACCTATAGCTCCACTGTCTCTATCCCACCACCTATTACCTCTACAGTTCTACCACCACTTCCAAAGGATATGACATCATTGAGCAACTCAAGAATACATCGATGGAAAAAATATCTCTTTATGATCTTTTACATATTTCACCATATTATCATCATACCTTAGAGGCTTCCCTACGCTCCATACATATTGAAATTTATAATTCCCCTGTTGAATTTACCCATCTTATTCAATCTCTCAAAAATCTACCACATGTCATATCCTTTAGTGATGAGGATATCCTACTTAGTGATGTCGGTGATCTTCCTGCACATTTTATTATTACCTCTACTATCGGTTCCATTTATATGAACCATGTAGTTATTAAATGGTTTTGATATCAATTTATGTTCTCTCTCACTACTCATGCAATTAAATTTCTGATAGTTTAATTACTAAATCATGTACTCTTTTTGTGGTTATGATTCCACTACTCGCACATGCATTGACACCATCACCTTAGCTTTACAAGTTGGACCTAAAACCCTTCCCACCCATTTTAATGTCATTGAAACATCATTTTAGTTCAATTTCTTACTTAGTAGACCATGGATTCATGACATGTATGTCGTTCCTTCTATGGTTCATCGGTGTGTTAAATTTTTACATGATGGATATGAGCATACTATTTCTAATGATCCCAAAGCGATTCAAGTTATGTCGCATATATATATTCACTACCATTCCTATACCTCTGTTGTATCCCATTCCACACCATAATATCAATACACATGATGTTGGTCAATCTAGTGCTCCCACTACTTCTTCTACCTCCACACCTCTTCCTTCCATCCATCGCTACTTATACCACTGATCTTTTATCACCCACCTCATCTACCTCTAACAATACCACTACCCTACCTCTCACCACTTATCCCAACCTTACATATATCTTCCCTCCTCCTAATATCCTTGATAATTCTATCCAACAAGATAATGCCAACAACGATGATGAGGGTGATGTACTTGATCTTCTCGATAAAAAATATGCATTCTCACATTTACTCCTCTTGAAATAGATGAATCCTACTTCCAAGACACTTTTATTACTACTAGGTAAGGGTAATATGAATTTAAACAATATCCTCCTTGTACTACAACCATGATCCCTTTCAGATCATTATATATGCACTAGATCTCATGCCTTCACCTCCAGGTCACATCTTCCATGCCACTCGATCTATTTACATATATCTTATTCATACACAACTCTTATTGGCATTATATTGAATTTGATCCCATTTTCCCGATACCTTATGCACACATGATGGTTTATCCCACTTAGGATTCACATTCGATGATCTCCTCCCTCCATCTCACTCCTTCCACTTGTACCATGGATATGTACTCATTACTACTACTTATGGCCTCGTGTCTTATACTTGGTTGTATTCCTTGCAATATCATCCCATTCCTCTCCCCTCATACTTGGCCAATCTTGGCTTGATTATATTGGTGGCACACTTGATCCCAATCATATTGATCCCATGTTTCATATGCCATTTGGCCGTGTCTCTATATGCAATGATTCATTCCTTGGATATACGTAAATCTCACTCTTGGTATGCACACGATTGTCTACAACCTCCTTTTATTGATGAATAATAACCTATGGGCATGTATAATTTACGCCGCATGAATTTCTATATGATCATCCTCATCCTATCACCTACTATGTATCCAATGTAAATGCTATTGGTTACAACCCACGACACTCATGATATCCTTGATGAGTTTACTTGATTCTTGACCCCTCATATACTTGGAGGAATCACACTTTCTCCCCCCTTCTAGCACTATCAATTGTCTCTAGTATCTACTATCACACTTAATGCTCCGTTCTTCATATACAAATATCCATAACCATCCCTACACTCTTTTTACACACATTATACCATCATTACCGATGACATACTCTAGTGATACGGTTCACACTTGATTTGTTGAGGAAAAATTCATTGATGGACTTCATACACATTTCATGCTTTTATGTGCTTCACGATACATATCCCCTTGCATTTATGTTCAATCGAACAACACATTCACTTCCCGATGAAAAATCTTGTTCTATGGTTTCTTTCTTACCGTTGAGGAGTGTTTATAAATGAACCTCATTATCACGCACATCTCTTTGGGAAACATGGTTTCTCTTCTCTTCACATATTACACATTAGAGCACAATTTACGGTTGAACCACATTTGTAAATCTTGGTTGCATTTACTCATGTTAGCCTATTTTACTTAAATGTTGTTACACTTTGCTTACTATGCTAGCTAGATTCTTAGTATACCATTATCTTTTTCTATATACACAAGTGCATTCAATTTGTATCTTGAGGTGAATTAAGAAATATCATAGATTCATAGACTATACATCATTCTCAACACAACTCTTTACCATTCCCATTGAGGCTTACGGGAATCTACTTTACGTACTATCATTTTAAACACATCACATGTTTATCATTTCAGTACTTACTACTTCTAGTCACTATCATTATACTTATCACTGATTTATACACGAGTTTTCCATACTATTTATCTTTATAAAATTCTAATGAGTGCTTCATGTGTAGCATTTTTTGTAGGATCAATATAACCATGGTTATCTATTGATCCTTACTTGCTATTATTTTTGGGCTATGCCCTATATCTTGAGTGTTCATTTTTCTCTTATGGCTGCTTTGGCCCTTATTGTCTCATGATATTGTGAGTGATGTACCATGTTTGAAACCCGCTTTACATGGTCCATCTTGTCTTCCTAGTTTCTTGTTACATTGTCTTCTCTTACATGCTAGTTCTTTTTACTATTAAAACTTACTACTATTCTATCTTGTTTTCATGTGCCTTGGTTTCTATAAAGAAAATCCCCTACCCCTATAGGTATCCACTTTATATTTGAATACTAGTATTAAGTCCTATCCTTTGGACCACATTCTCCTATAGTCATCACATGCACCCCAAATGAGGGGGTATCTATTGGGTGAACAAATCACCCCTACAACAACTTAGAGCTACAATACAACACAACACAATATAGATATGACACGGGAACATAGTTCTGATTGGACCGAGAATCAGACTTGGGTCCAAAACACATAGTAACACTATCTCCCAGGACACGGATAGTAGTGGTGGGTGCTTATGTCCCCTCGAGGCACTTGTGTCATAAGGAAAAAACTTATTTTCTCACTCCAAAACAGTTTATAATAGTTCTCGATTAGTTGTACATTATAAATAACTTACCTCAAAGTAAAAATTCATTCTATCATTTACATTTTAGTTACAATCGAAATAAATCGAACAATCTAAACAATCAAAACAAATCGGGGACATATCTGTCTCTACAATGCTACTTATTCGGAAGCGTTATGGAAGGAGAGAAAAACTAGACCTATCTCCCCAACACTCTTCTCTTGGCATGAGATCACCCAAAAAATCACTCTTGGTGTGAGATCGCCTTGAAAAATCACTCTCGGCATGAGATTTCCCAAAAATGTCTCTCGACATGAGATCGCCCAAAAAAAAATCACTCTTGGCATGAGATCACCCAAACACCTCACCACCAACATTCAAATCCAGCAACTCCAGAGAAAATCATGACAATTCTCTATCTCTTACAGTCTTATACATCAAGTGCACACTTTCTTTTTATATACTTTCACACTTTTACTTACTTATACACATGTTACTTTGATTTCTCATATACGGAACTTTGACTACTCTCTCACTTTTATTTTTAGGTCTTTCCTTAATACATAACAAGAAGCAACTCACATCAACAAACACAACACACTACTATGCATACACTTCATCCCTAAGGTTAACTTTCCTTTCCTAGTCTCCATGCTTGACATTGCAATCACTTCACGCTTCACTTTTCCACTTGGCACACTATCAGCTACACTCTTCTCTACAGAACCATAAGGAGGGGGAAAGTGTAGACACAAAATCTTTTTACTTGGGTATATTCCTAGAATTCTTATTTCACTAAATCTGGACATATTCTAGTGAATCTAGACTCTAGTATTTCAAGTATTGGAAGAAATCCATCTTCATTTTTGTGTATATTGGATTCCATTTTTGTCTATACTAGATTCCATTATTACTATTATTGGAATCCATTAGTAGTAATATTGGATTCCAATATTTTCATTATTGGAATTATTCTAGTTCTAATTTCACTATTATTGGATTCCAATATTCACTATTATTGGATTCTAATTTGGCTATTATTGGATTCCAATTTCGTAGTTTTTAGATTTTCAATGTTGAGAGTATGTAAGGCTAGCAACCGCTAACTATTATAAGGCATGAGCCCATTGGATTAATAAAAAAATAACAATAACTTCCTACAAAATCTAGTTCAAAGTCATGAGCGGTCACTAACTATTATTTGGTGAGCCCGTTGTATTAAGGTGAGTGGTCACTAACTATTATAATTCATGAGCCTCAATGTAAGGTGAGCGGTTCTTTTAACTATTATAAGTCATGAGCCTCGATCTAAGGTGAGTAGTCACTAACTATTGTAAGTCATGAGCCCATTGTATTAAATGAAAGTGAAAAAGCCTCGATGTAAGGTTAGCTACCGCTAACTATTATAAGTCATGATCTCATTGTATTAAATGAAAGTGCAAAAGCCTTGATGTAATGTTAGCGGGTGTAACTATTATAAGTCATGATATTGTTGTAATAAATTAAAAATAAAAACTAAAAATAAATCCCTACAATAACAAGTTTGAAGTGCAAACCACAGGACTTTCAAATGGAAAAAAATACAAGACTCGCACTTAGAAAGTGTAAGGCACACATTTTCAAAGTTGCAAGCCTCACACTTAAATTTTATTTATGAGCCCCACACTCTGAAAGTGCAGGGCTCAAACTTTTAAAGTACAAGATCCTTGCATTTTCTAAGTGCGAGCCCCACACTATGAAAATTCTGAGCCTTGCACTTTCAAAGTGATATCCCAACACTCTGAATAATTTGAGCCTCATACTCTGAAAGTGTGACCCTCACACTTTCAAAGTTTTAGATTCACACTTTAAAAGTGTGAAGTCTCGCACTCACACTTTCAAAGTGTGAATATCAAACTTTGAAAGTGCGAGGCACGCACTTTCAGCACATATCCTTAAATTTGACACTGGCCTTAAATGACCTAGTGGTGTTTTTTTTTACTTCGATGGAACTCATGATAAAATTACATTCATACCCCGAAATATACTTTGTAACAATTAAAGTATTGTTTTTTAAGATTTTACAAGTTCACTAGTGTTTATTATTATAAACTATATCTCTAAGTAATCATTAAAAGAAAACAACATAGTTGGGAGTTTATGTGTATCAAAAATTCTATTACTCACGAAAAATATTAGAATTTATGCTTGCAAATTGTTCCATTCTCCATATAAACAATGAGTCACTTCCGTGAGTAAGAAAATGAAATAATCCTTGACACAATTTAGGAATTTTTTTGTGAGAAACGCTATCTTACGCCCTCGGAGATACATTGAATGATTATTTTATAGTTTATATCAATCAAAACACATTGTGCCACAATTGTATTCTTTGTGAGTCAAGAAAGAACAAAACTGAATTGTCATCATCTTTACATTGAAAGGTTCTATCTGTAAATTTCAAATTTGTTACAAATTCGAGACATATATAATTGTAAATCTTATACAAGGATTCCTTGCCTTTTATGGATTATTTTTTTGCACAAAATATGAATACATTTGTTGCATCTAGAATGAGACTGCGATTTGGATACAAATAGTGTTGAGTAAAGTAGTAGTGGAGGTGCTACCAAGTAGAGATTAGTATTTACGAGTAGGTAAAGTGAATGAAGAGTCTACTACTACTAGTATCGGAAGTGCATTGATTTAGCTATGATGAAAAAAATCCTATTCAGCAAATGGAAAAGGAAAAAATTTCCCAAAACCCAATTTTTCCCCTTCTAAAAGAAATTCGGGCACACTTTTATCTATTTTAAGGGTTTGGAGTGGTTTGAATTATTATGGAAAATAATATGGTACTGCTGAATGCTAAAATTGTTCAATGTTTACTTGAAAATTGGCTCAACCATTGAGAAAAGAAAACCCCAAGAAAGAGAGGACTCCAGGGGGATGATTTTTTTCCGTCACATCATTGTCCAAGTCTTGTTCCGGTCAAAAGTGTTTGGTGAAATCACCTCACCAAATCTCACAAACGTATGCCTCTCGAAACACAAACTTGTGCTCCCTATAACATCATTATGCTTACCATTTGTATATCCATCCAAATACCTCCTATAATTATTACTAGGGTTTATTTGGTTAATTCAAATACTAGGAAATTATGTAGGATCGAAGTACTCTGGATTCATCAAATTTAGAACTCTAACAACTTCATGCATGGTGGGTCAAACAAATGGCCATTTCTTGGTGTAAAGCAAGGCCAATTGGAAGTTTTTTCTTATAATCCCAAGATCCTGAAGGTTTATGCAATTTCTGTATCAATAGTTTCCATGATTGTTTTGTATTCTACTTTTGATAGAATCTGGGTTCACTTGCCAATGTCAAATACAATTCCATCCACATTTGATTACTCATGACAACAAAACTTAAAAATACTTAAACAACGTATAGTGTAAGTTCGAGTGAAAATTAACAAACATAAATCTTACCAACTTTGGCAGATTTGAGTTATTGGCCACAACTTCCTTCCCGTTAGTAACTCTAGAAGAGAAATCATGTAATAGCGTATACGTTAGATTTGTTATTCGGCCTTGATGTTCTTGCATATTCCGGAATTGATGTAACAAATGGTACCCATAACATAGGTAGATGTGTGGTTTTTGGCTGAGGAAATGCACTTGGAAATGCCAAATTATGACAAATTTGTGTCAAAATTATAATCCAAAAGAATGTTAGAAGTCTTCACATCCCTGTAAACAATGTGTGGGTTACATTCATAATGAAGATATGGCTATCCTTCTTCAGCACCATGAGCAATATTTAGCCGATTGTTCTATTCTAGCTTAATATTCTTTGATGATCCTATATGAAAATAAAAATTAATAAAACACTTTTTAGATTTTCCAACAATTGATTTTAATATGAAGGTTAGAGATTTATTGGACACTACTATTTCAAAAATGAATCTACAATGTACATGACTACATTTTTCTTCATAACATAATCTATTTACTCACCATGTAGGATGTCCCAAAGACTTCCGTTTACCTTGTAATCATAAAACATCATGTTTCCAAGTGGATAAAGTGAACGTCCATACAAAATCGCAATATTTCGACACTTCATGCTTCTAATCGTATCAATATGGGTTTCAAATGCAAGAAAGTTTAGTGGGTAGACGATGAGTGACATTCTCTTTATAACAATTGGCTTAGAATTCTTTAGATCAAATTTATAAAGATTTCTTGTAACACCATATCCAATTACATATTTATCTTTAAGATTTTTGTGATTGTCGGTATGTCATCGTGCATGTAAAGAGCCATTTTCATGTGCAAAGTATGACCAACCTTGAAGAACCTAAATGTAACAAATAGATGTGTCAATAGAGAAATTGTATTATTATATTGCGTTTTGATTTATTGTCGATAATATATATAATATGAAATCATGTCTTGCCATGTTAGTTTTAACACCTTGCTCCATGTTGTTTGCAGAGCTATAATTATGCACAATAATAGTATCTTGAACCCTAAAAATGCAAACAATTACAAATTTTGAGATGGATGTTGTTCATTGCATTGGGCCACAATTTGTTTAGACAACATCATACATATCCAAGTTTTCCAAATTTTCAATAACAAAAGAAGAATGTCTACGGAACCCGAGCTATTTCAAAGATAGCTACTATTTCTTGTATCGAGTTAATTGGTGATATCCAAAAACCATAGGAAACAAAATTGAATTGGTATGCAGAGAAAATTTGTGTTTATATCTACAAATGTATGGAGGAAAACATGAAAATTTTTTTAATGATTGGAATTTCCCATGCATTGTTGTAGGAGAGGTTTCTGTAAAAGAAATAGATCCATTTACAATATATTTTATTATTAGGGCAAGAGAATTAAATTTATTCCTTTCTTAAAGACCTCAAGGTTTCCACAATGATGTAGTGTAACTCAATTTTTTTTTAAAGTGATGGGAAGATAGCCATCAATCCACTATTAGCTCCTCTATCCTAAAGTTGTACAGATTTTTTTACATTGATAGAAAGATATTGTTAAGATAAAAATATTATTATTTTAATTAACTATGCATTGCATAGTTAGATTATTTATTTATTTTTATTTGATTATATTCATTTATAACCTGTTGTATTGTTTATTTGTTGGATTATTGCATGCAACTTTATTTGTTTGTATTTAGTTGCTTATTGCTTCTGGATGTATTTTGGAAGATATTGTAACAATTATATACGTATTCATCGATGTACAATTCTGATAAGAATTGTAGCACTCCATTGTATCTTTGGTTTATTGATATTAATAAAATCTATTAGGATTCCACCCCTATTGTTCGGGTTTACATTTGGTACCAGAGTGAGAATCTGGACCTGTGAAGCAGAGAAGGTTGGAGAGAGGAAGCATATATTTTTGGAGGAGATTCTACACTCTAGGAGAGCTTGTGTTGCCTCCAACAACTTCCCAAAATGCTCGCATCTCCACAACCTCCTACTATTCTCTAAGTGTTTGTAAGGTATTTTTTTCCTTGGTGCCTCGTACTCAAGAAATTTTTCTCCCTAGATGCTATTTTAAAAGGAATTTCCCCATAAGGGGTTTTGTCACTGAATTACTTAATTAAATATAATATTATCTCGTGTTATATATTTTTGGATTTCTTCTAGGTTTGGAGGGATCGAGCTCTCAGCAGAGCTTCCTTTCTCATTGTAAAGATGATTTGTTTGAAGAGATCCATTGAGATATTTGATTGCTTTGATTTGATGGAAAGTTATATTGGAAGTGTTTGCACCCCCAACAAGCTACGTTTCTCATCCCAAAGGTGAGATGCATTCGATTTGTGAGTTACACTCATCCAAAAGTGTCCGAGTTGATTAACCCAAGCAAGCTACCCTATTTTGCATTGTGTAGTTCACACAAATCGAGTCGAGAACGTTATATTGTGAGATCAGACATCCGAGTTTTGCATTACATTAGCGTGTAGATCGACCATGCCATTACAAAGGTGTGTTAAACATTGAATCCAAACCATTCCATGAGAAAATCCATTCAACGAGCCTTACGCACAAAATAATGACCGCCTCCAACGATGTCCCTATTCATCTCCACGCAGCTGAAACCCTGGCAGTCAAATGATGGAAATTACAATACAAAACATCGGCGAGGTTTGGAAAGTGTTCCTATCATCCACACACAGGACTCGAGATCCATCGACCCCCTACAACAAAAATGAACCCTCACAAGAAAAATATAAAGAGAGGAAATTAATAATTCGAGATCAATGGAAGATGGTTATTAAAAATGCAAAGGAGAAGAGGTGGGTTTCTATAATCAAGTGGCTAGATCCGGGTTTTTAGCATAAGGAAAAACCTAAATTGACTCCTCCATGCACACAGACCACATGGAGCTCCACTTTAGCCAGGTCACCTTTTCCAAAGGTGATTCGAATTTCATCAATATAGATAAAGACTTGTAGCAAAGGGTATTCACAAAAATAAGGCATTAACTACGAGGAAACATTATCTCCCATAGCTAAGATCAAGACGATCAAGATGATATTTTATCTATTTGCACGGTTTGGTTGGAAAGTCCATCAGATGGACGTAAAAAGTGCCTTCCTGAATGGAGATTTACAAGAAGAAGTCTACATGACTCAACTTGAGGGATATGTAGTACTTGGTCAAGAAGAAAAGGTATGCGAGACTCGGGAAATATATGTGCCTCAAACAGGGAACCTCGGGCATGGTACATTGAAATTGATGAGCATTTTGTACAACATGGATTTGTTAAAAATCCGTACGATCCCAATATTTACCTCAAAAAGTAAGGGGGAGATTTTGATTTTGATTTTCTATGTCGATGATCTAGTCATCACCGGCATTTCAGTGAGGATGATTAATGCAATGAAGAAAGATCTTAATTGATCGTTTGACATGACCAATCTCCGGCTAATGCACTATTGTCTTGGATTGTGAGTATGACAGTGAAAGAGAATCACATCTTTGTTTCTTAGATGAAATATACCAATAAAATGCTTGAGAAATTAAGGATGATGGATTGCACATTGATTGCTACACCTATGGAGAACCGATTGTAGTTATCACATTTAGATCCATCTCCCGAGGTAAATAGCATTCTCTATCGGTAGTTGATTAGGAGTCTCATTTACCGACCTACACTACACAATATATCAACTTTGTAGTGAGATATCTATCCGAGTTCATGCAAGAACCCAAAGTTGTGTCAGTGGAAAGAAGCGGGAACATCTTGAGATATCTCAAAGGATCGGTAGATCTTGGTCTAGAATACAAGAAGAAAAATAACTTTTTCTTGTCTGGATATTCGATTTCAGATCATGTAGGCAATATTGATGATAGAAAATCCACTTTAGGATTTGTGTTCTTTATGGGATTTGGACCAATATCATGGGGAAGAAAGAAACAACACTTTGTTTCTCATTCTTCCATAGAATCCAAGTATCGTTCTGTAGGAGAAGTTGTCTGTGAAGCAATTTGGCTATGTCGCATACTTGAAGGACTTGGAATACCACAGGACAAACCAACCACCATGTATGTTGAAAATGAAGGTGTTCTCAAACTTGTTCACAATCTATTTTTTCATGAAAGAACAAAGCACATTGAGGTACATGTTCATTTCATATGCGAGCATGTGTTAAAGCACAACATCCAACTTCAATTTTGTCCAACAGTGAACAAAGAGCAGATATCTTCACAAAGTCACTTGCATGTGACAAGTTTGAGTTGTTTAGAGAGTTCCTCTCCTCATCCCTTGAGACAATGCAAAATTAAGGGGGGGAATGTTAGGATAAATACATTATTATTTTAATTAATTATGCATTACATAGTTAGATTATTTATTTATTGTTATTTGGTTATATTTATTTCTAACCTTGTTGTAGTGATTATTTGTTGCATTATTTACTGTAACTATATTTGTTTGTATTTAGTTGGTTATTGCTTCCCGGATGTATTTTGGAAGCTATTGTAACAATTATATTTGTATTCATCTGCTGTACAATTCCTATAAGAATTACAACACTCCATTGTATCTTTGGTTGATTGATATTAATAAAATCTATCGGCTACTGCTTTGTTTTTGATTTACATTTGGTATCATGGCCATTAATCTACTATTAGCTCTTCTATACTAAAGTTGTAATTTTTTTACACTGCGTGGAAAGATATTCTATAATATATTGATGCTAGTGGCCGCTAGTCTTCACTTCTAGCAACAAATTGACATCTTCAAACAAACCAAATTTAATAGCGATTAATTATTGAAATTTCTTAGTGCAATGCACAACAAATTTTTTTATTAATGATTTCTTGATTTTTATAACTAAAGGAGGGTTGAAGGGTCCCTTTCCCTTTACATTATATATATAATGAGAGGATCAATCAAAAACCCAGAATGATCCAACAATACTTTGGTGAAAAAATGCTTAAGGGCCTATGCCAAAAACACAAGTGGTTGGGAATAGAAAAAAACCCCCATAGTAGTAAGACATACATGATGATTTGGTAATAATGGAATTGACAAGGCTATATAAAAACCAAAACAAAGTTACAGCTTGATGGATTTTATAAGAACTTATTTATTTGAATCAGATGACACCTCTATAACCTCCACTTTAACTGGGGATGAAAATGGTTTCCGTAGGCATTTTTGGAAAAAATGCTCTTTTTAATTAACCCAATGACTCTTTAACCAATCGTATGCCTCATGACCTTCTTGGTGAAGAAAATCCCAATGTGCTGGTTCATGTTGCATGGAGAAAACATATCATCTAGGTCAGGAAAGGGGAGTGAACTATGTCCTCGCCTCGATGTCTCACCCCTCTTGGACACACCAAAATGAATCACATTAGGATGTCAAACCATTTGTACAACTACGAAAAAATGGCCACGTCCACAAAACATTCCTATTTATAATGATCCTCAGATAGTAAGGGCCACGATGTACTCATGGTTTTTTCCATTTCCACTTCCATGCCAACCCTATACACTGGCTTGATCTAGTGATGACCCATCTCCAAAGCCCAATCCTTCATTAGGTGTATGATAAGAAGATGACAAATGAATGTTGAAGTAACTTCCACATTTACCCTGGACGTCCCTCTAGAGAAAGATAATCATCTCCAAGAACTCCCTCAATAGAAACCAAGTCTTGCTTTTTTAATTTGAAAAATGGATTTCAAATGGCGATGCAAAATTTTGGTATAAAATTCCATTTCACACCGACACAGAAAATTACATGAAAGGTAACATTGGAAAGGGAATTTTAGAAGAAATGAAATCCAGTGAAATAAACCCAAAAGGTGTGAAAATAAGGAAGAGCGGATCGTAAATATATGGAGTGACTATGCCATCACATGCTTGTAATTAATACAAGCTTGTTAGGGGCTTTAATATCAACCTTTATTGGAAAAGGTGATGAGTCCGGGTGATCAACATATTTATCTCCAATCTTATCACAAAAAGCTTTGAGACTCCACAATTTTCTATAAGATTTAAGGTCCAATAAATAAGATTAATTAATGAAAGAAAACATAAAAAAGGAATTTTATTCCAACAAGTTTTTAATGGAAGAGTTAGCAATAATATGAGATTCGCCTCCAATAATTAATTCATTACTATTCAATTCATTAGCAATGGACCAACAATGTTCCAACACTTTAATTTATTGATTCATACATTTATTAATTTACATTGGGTGGGAACAGGGTTTGTAATCTATAGTCGAGGAAAACCTCGTAATCAATATCATGATACTGCACAATTTAATCTTCAAACTATTAATAATCATTGAAAAATAAAAATTCTATATTTTGTCCTTCGAATAATCTCAATAATTTTTACATGTAATTTTAATTTACTAATTTGGGATTGATGGTGTGTTTTAGTTATGTGTAAATCTTAGATTATATTAACAAGTAAATTGATTTTAAAATATTCACCAAAAAAATTGGGTGGTATGGAAGCATGCCCCAAAGCCACGACTTAAAACTAGGCATTAAAAAACATAGAGTACATCCGATTAAAAAGATCACAAGACAAAAGTAAAAAAGTTAAGGCACCACTATGAATTACCAACAATAAGGCATAGATCTTTATCATGCCATCAAGAGCTAGACAAGTCTCAATGATAGACAATGCCCCCTCATTGCTTTCCTTTGAAATAAAATATATATTCTTGGTCTTGAAAAAAAAAATCATTACTTAAAATTTAATGAAAATAGTCTAAAACTTCCATACTCGCATCTTGTTTCATGATACAAATCATATAGTTGGGCACTATGAACCACTATATTAGAAAAAAATTGATCGATACAATATTGTATCGATAGGTTTGGTTATAGAAAATTCCTTCTACACAAATTATACACAACATGCTTTCCACTAACATTCTTTTCTCAATACCCTCTTCAACATTCTTTGTAATAACATTCTCAAAATTTACTATATGCATAACCACACTTCTCTTACATGATCAACATTATCAACTTCTATCGATCCTAAACAACTTATCAAAATTTACTACATATCCACACTTCCTTTACATCTTCAAGGATTAGAGAGAGGCTAACACAACATTATACAGACTACAATCATTTTATCCACACAAACACATTCCAACAAAAATTCTAGTCATTAGTCATCTTATTAATTATGTGATTAGCATCTAGAAGAAGGTCACTCTATTTTTTTCGCAGCTATATGCAAGGCAAAACTAGCTTCGAGGATTGGAGAGATGATGTACATGCACATATAACACTTAGACCCATATTTTTTGATTTTTCCTACAAAGCCAACAAAAGTTTATTTTATTTTCATCAAACACACCATCAAAGTATACTATATTTGAAAGATTTGATCAATAGCGAAAATATAATAACCAGGCGATCATTTAATACGAATAATTGGTAGTAAGAATCTTGTTCACATTCATTCACTTGCAAGACCCATGTTCATCTTTGCCCTCCATTTTTAGTAAAACATTTAGGACTATTTTGTTTAATGAGTTATTTCTAGAAATATGTAGGGCCAAGATGATCAGGATACGTCTTCACGTTTAAAATATGTACTTATATTATTATGCTCTAACTCTTATCTTTATCGCTAAGATAGACAATGATTTTTATTAGGTTGATATTTTTAAAAAAAAAAACATTAGAGCCTAGTGAGTGCCAAGCCACTCCTTTCAGTAAGTAATATAGCTTAGTAGTCACTATGCATTTTATTTGATATGAACCAACATGAAAAATGCCTTGTGACACCATTTCATCCATTCATATGATCTGTTATCCGAGTGCTATGTGTTTATAGGTATCGAGCTTAGTGGTTCTTAAGCATTTTCTATAATACTGAACATTTTTTTAATCTCTATTTTCGTAATTAAGAAACACTTTGTCTAGAGGTCGTTAATCTATTCCTTTCTCATTTAACAATAAATAATAAGCGTAGAGCACTATGTTCTGTAAGTATTCGAGCTTAGCGGTTGCTAGGCATTTCTTTTATAGAACTATTTTTATCTCTATTTTTGAAATTTATAACATTTTATCCTTGAGGCTGCTAATCTATTACTTTCTCAAATACCTCCATAGCTTTCGATAGTAAACAATTTTTATATCTCACATATTTTGCATCTAAAAATTTCATGAAAAATTCCTAGCGCCCAATAATATCTATTACTATGATTGTTATTAGAGCGCTATGTTCGAAATAAGATATTGTTTAGCCTAGTTTTGCCAAATCATTCCTTCCTATAAGTATTCAAGCTTAGTGGTCACTAAGCATTTGCTTTAATACAAATTGTTGTTTGATCTCTATATTCAAAATAAAAAATTAGTTGAGCCTAGTGGCTACTAATCTACTCCTCCTAATAAGTAGAGAACTTAGTGGTCACTAATCATTTTCATTGATGCACACCGATGTAAAAAAAAAGAAAAGATGCAAAGGTATGTGCATAACAGTCCTATGATGTTATATGAGCACCCTGAAAACATTTTTAGTAATCATCTTTCTTCCGACTATGCAAAGACCTCCATATCTTTCGAAAATAAAAATTGTCCATATCTCACATATCATCATCAAAATATATTATGGAAAATGCCTAATGACCGATAATATCTATTACTATGATTTTTTCATAAAGAATCTATGTTATCAAGAAATTGTTTAGCCTATTTTCTACATAATCATTCATTTCGGTAAGTATTTGAGCTTAGCGGTCGCTAAGAATTTTCTTTCACACACCTATTTGATTGATCTTGTTCAAGTAATGGAGCTTAGCGGTCACTAAGTATTTTACTTGATACGAACCGATATAAATTATGTGTTAGACACAAAAAACTTATGAGTAATATAGAAGTTGAGATATCTTTCAATGGTATGTAGTGCCACACTTGGTTATGGAAGGAATGTATAGTCAATAAGATAAGATTATAGTTAATGAAAATACTAGTGATCGAAAACTGTAGAGATATTTATTTACATTGCTAGAAATGAAACCTAGGAGTTGTAGAGGCTAGCGACCACTAGGCTTCTGCTCAAAAAATAGACAGACAACATATGACATGCTAAGTTTTCATTAACATGTGTTGAAGAGATACCCTGATCCCCTATGAAATCTAAGTATTTATTTTTTGAATTTGGTGTTGTAAAAATATCATTCTAATGGAGCTTATCATTCATTTTTTGCTTTCCTATCTATAAGGTACTCTCAAAATTGGTGAAGCGTAAAATTATTTTTTAGTTTTTCTAGAGTAAAGTGTAAATAACTTAAAATATAGATGATCACGAGATATATTAGAAATTTCATGCCACGTGTCAACATTTTAATGGATTACCATTACAACTTAATAATGTGGATTTTTATAGGTAAAAAATATTTGTTAATTCTATCGCTAATTAAAAATTTCTTAATAAATGTGTCAATTATATAATTGTGTAATTAACTGGTTCAAACTTGCAAGATGCCACATTTTATTGGATTTTTTTAATTAACACAGAGATGATAGCTAAAAATATCAAATTCACACTGATAAAAAATAATAATAAATGAGGTGTATATCGCTCTCTTAAAATTTAATTTGTTTTTCCTAATGTTCACTTCTATTTTCTAAATGGTTTTTTATTATGCTTAAATTAATATTTGTCATTTTCCCGTGAGTTCACAAAGAAAATTTTGACATTGTCCCACTAGTTTCTAAAGTAGGTAGTATTAATAAATTTTATTTCCCGTATCCCACGCTATCCCCAAATTAACACGAATTATATTTATAAAATATCAAATTTGTAGTAGATAAAATTAATAATTAATGAGGCATATATCGCTCTCTTAAAATTTAATTTTTTGT
Source organism: Taxus wallichiana var. yunnanensis (assembly GCA_018340775.1). NCBI lineage: Eukaryota > Viridiplantae > Streptophyta > Pinopsida > Cupressales > Taxaceae > Taxus > Taxus wallichiana. Next base: position 237,633,405 of record CM031237.1, read on the forward strand.
TTCCTAATGTTCACTTCTATTTTCTAAATGGTTTTTATTATGCTGAAATTAATAATTGTCATTTTCATGAGTCCACAAAGAAACTTTTGTCGTTGTCCCACTTGTTTCTAAAGTAGGTAAAATTAATAAATTTCATTTCCTCGTATCCCACGCTATCCCCAAATTAATGCACATTATATTTTAAAAATATCGAAGTCGCACTCGATAAAAATTAATAATTAACGAGGTGTATATCGCTCTATTAAAATTAATTTTTTTGTTTCCTAATGTTCACTTCTATTTTCTAAATTGTTTTTTTATTATGCTTAAATTAATATTTTTGTTTTCCGAGTGTTCACAAAGAAACTTTTTTCGTTGTCCCACTTGTTTCTAAAGTAGGTAAAATTAATCAATTTGATTTCCCACGTATCCCACGATATGCCCCAAATTAAATGAAAATATTAATGATGGGTGAATTCAAAGTACGATATGTGAAATCCCCCGCATTAAATGCCAATATTTGAAATATCAAAATCCTACACTTTCGCTTTAAGAAGGAAATTCAAATTTAGAAATTTCCTATTCCCACTTTTTTTCAGTTTTTAGAATTTCTTTTGTTGAATGCATTTGGAAAAAACTAAATAAACCTAGAGAAATATATATTAGGGTTTATTTTTTATTTTGTAATCACAGAAAAGGATCTCTTGAAATTAGAATACAACACGTGCAGGCACTAATTTACTAGTCTAAGTGCTCGATTCTAGACATTTTTTTGAACTATAAGTTTGAGGTAGGGATCGTAATCGCATTTGGGGGTGCACAAAAAAACAAAAATAGTGATTGTGGATAGATAATGGGTGCGAGTGTAGATGAGGAGGCCCACAAAGGATGGAATTAAAAAAAATAAGAAAAACAGGTTGCAGATAGAATCTTGTTGATATTGTGTTTTAGAGAGAATACAGAGCTTTAACATATATTATCAAGCACATCAAAATATCAGATACAACTAAAACATGTATTTATCAAAAGCATCTATGTTATGTGTACCATAGTTGATGGAGGGAACTTGTAGACGCTTTGTATTCACCAAATTCTTGTGTTTTGCACCGTAATCCGTCCTTGACTTTCCCTTTGGCACCTTTGCAGTTCCATTTCATCTTCTTGTCAAAACATGTTGCTATTTTGAAACCACATTTTATCCTCCCATGACCGAAGATTTTGTAATCCTTTTAAAATATTTATTCATACTGAAAACAAATTTTAATGTTCAACCGTAGCTCAAGTATTTTTTTGTTAAAATGGGTTCCCTTTTAAGCCCTAACTATATGTCTATTTGGTTAATTTTTTGTTGACTTTTTGTTCTTCCAAGACAATTTATTTTTTCCAAGCGTTGACATTTATCTTAAATGAAAAACATGAAGTCGCATATTATTTTTTATAAATTGTAATGGTTTGCTTTTGTATAGTTTGGCTAATCATTTTGATTTCCTTTCGCTTTTTAATATGAAAGAAATATTCATGACTAATTATTGATATTCAATTCTCACTTGATTATCATGTTGATATATATAGTTTTTATATATTTTTCTTACACGTAGAAATAATTAAATGCAATGCCTTTACAATTTTTTTATGTTTAGTAAAAGGTAAGAACATTATATGTACTTGTAAATACTATTAAATATTAATGTTAATCATTCTATTTAAAAATATATATTTTATTTACAATTAGGATCTAATTATTTGATAAATGAGCCAATATAAAGTAACAATTTTTAAATTCTAAAATAACATATTCCAAGATAAGAACAAAAGCTAGATGTTTACAAAATTTGAATTTTAAAAGACTAACACCAAGGATGACAAATATTCCAAGACAAAAAAATATTAAAGAGTTTCTGAATGCATTTTTCAAACAATAACAAAGACTAAGCGAGATGTTAAGATTCTGGAATTAACTCGCATACGATACAACACAAGATGGATCACTGAAAACCAAGCTAAGCACCATTATTATATTTATATTTCGTATTAATTTATAATAATCTTACCATGATATTTGAATCCTAGCGACTACTAATGTCAAAATTATTAAATAAAATTGATACAACATAAAAGCGACTTGAGATTAGCTCCACTGATGGGATATTTGATAATTTGAATACACAATGATTAGTAAAGACTAGTAGACTAAAAAAATAACTAAGCTCCTTTATTATATTTGGATGTTACAATACTACCTTATAAGACTAGCGAATGCTAGGGTGGATGTTTAATTTCTTTGTTTGATGTTCCAAGACAAGATTAATTTAAACAATTTTCTAGAATACACATATTCCAAAACAAATTTTTTTGCATTGCAGCCGTTGAGTTCAATATGTTATTCGAAGTCTATCACATGATATTCAAGCCTAGCAGCCACTAAGGTCGTAGATTATTCCACTGTGTTGGTGTAACATAATAAAGACTTAAGATTAGTGGACACTAGGATAATTCTTGTCTTGCATTCAAGATATTGATTAATGACCTGACTAAAAACTTAAAACTGAACTAAGCTCCAACACCAATTGTTTATCTAGGCGATCTCTAAGTACTGACACGCTACCAAATTTAATAGTGAGAAGAAGTAGTTAATAATAATTATATAGCGCTGGAGGAAAATCACAAAGACTTGAGGTTAGCGGCCACTAGGATATTTGTTGTCTTACATTAAGACAAGTTGTAATGACTCAATTCAAAATCTAACTATGCTTCCCATAATTATATTTAAATTTTAAAAGAATATTTTCAACAACTAGTGATCGCTAGGGTAGTTACTCACTACATTTCTTTCCTAAATACTTGTGATTCCAAATGAAAATTTAATCCTAGCAACGATGAGCATAATAGGATATTTTAAGTCTATCACATGAATTCCAAATGAAATTTTAAGCCTAGTGGCCACTGGGTTCGATATGTTATTTGAATTAACGTTGTTGCGACATCACAGAGCTGAGGCCCTGAGGTTAGCGATTGCGTTGGTGATTAGGATAGTTGTTGTCTTGCACATAGGACAATTAGTAATGACTTAACCGAAAAATGGATATTCAAAAACATGACTAGAAAACAAATATTTGAAGACATGACATTTATTAATGATTTTCTAGAGTACACGTGGAGTCACCTAGCTCTACGATCAAAGATTATTATACTCCCATCATTATTCAATATGTTATTCAAATTCCACCACATGATATTCAAAGGATAATAGGTGCTACGATCGTAGATTATTTTGTGGCATTGGTCTAACATAAAAAGTCTAGACAATAATGACTTGGATAATTATTGTATTACATTCAATCCCCTCGTAGCCTAAATGTATAAAGATTGTTTTTTAACATTGATGGAAAGGAATCCTAGAATATGTATACACTAGTGGCCACTATTCTTCCTCGGATGCCCCTACCAACAAATTGACAAATTGAAACAAACCAAATTTAATAGTGACTAATTGTTTAAATTGCTTAGTGTAATGCATAACATCAACTTAAAAAGTAACGATTTCTTGTTTTATAATTAAAGGAGGCTTAAAAGGGTCCCTTTCCTTTACGATTTACAAATAAAATGAAAGTATCAATCTAAAAACCCGAACGATCCAAAAATACTTTTGTGAAAAAATGAAAGGAAAATGCCAAAAAATACAAGTGGTTGGGAATACAAAAACCCTAGACCAATAATCCAGATAGTATGAATTGATAACAATGGAATTGACAATTCTATATAACTAAGAAAAAAGATACAACTTGACAAATTTTAGAACCACTTATTTATCTGAATCAGATGACATATCCATAACCTCCACCTTAACGGGCATGAAAATGGTTTCCAAGGCGGATTTAATGAGAAAATATGCTCTTTTCTAGTCAGTAAGATTGACTCTTTAACTAATCATATTCCTCACGACTTTTTTTGCGAAGAACATCCCAATTATGGGGTTCCTATCAGTAGCGGGGTAGACATAGCATCCATGTCAAGAAAGTGGAGTGACCTAAATCAATGATTTCAAACGCCCCATTTGTCCACTTATACAAAAATAATTTATGACATCAAACCATTTTTACAACTCATAAAAACATCCACTTCCACCAAAAATTCCTATTTATAGTGAGCACTAGAAAGTAAGGGCCATGATGCATTCAAGGTTTTGTCCATTTCCACTTCCATGCCAACCCTATACATGGCTTGATTACTAGCCTTAACTTTGACACTTACAACCCATCTCCAAAGCTCAATCCTTGTCGGATGTATGATAAGAAGATGAAGAATGAACATCGAAGTAACTTCTACATTTACCCTTGGAAATCCTTCAAAGAAAGATAATAATCTCAAGAACTCCCTCTTGAAAGTATGTATTTGTGGCTCACTCGATTCAATCTAAAAATGAATTTCAAATGGCAAAAATTTTTTTGGTATAAAATCCCATTTCACCCAAATGGATTGGAAAATTGCATGAAAGACAACATTAGTCCGGTCATGACAAAATAAATGAAAATCATGAAAGAAACCCAAAAGCTATGAAAATAAGGGGAGCGATTAGATAAATATATGGAGTAAATATGTCATCACATGCTTGAAATTAATAAAAGCTTTAAGTGGTTTTAATATCATCCTTTATTGAAAAAGGTGATGAGTTCGACCAATTAACATATTTATTGCAAATCTTATCAAAAAATCTGCCTATTTATTAGCTATCTTAATAGATTGATTTAATAACCAATCTGGAGTTAATGAGAGAATACAAAGTGAATTTTAATCACACAAGATTGATTTTCCATGACAAGGTCTGATTTTTAAAGACATCATTAAATAATATGACAGGTTAGTCACCTCCGATAATTAATTCATTACTATTCAAGTCATTAACCGAGGACAAATAAATAAGACATAAAATTACTGATTTATACATTTAATACTTTACTAAATTTCTAGTCATTAGTCACCCATTATTTTTTTGCCACTACCACGCCATACTATCTTCAATGATACTTCTTCTACTACGATCTACTTGTGCTAGGGGAAAGGAGCCAATGATCGTGCATGGGTCAATGACCATGAGTGGGTGTGTGAAATAAAGTACCATTAGTTTTTTGAATACAAGTTAAAATTAAATAAAAACTATCCAATAAAGTAAGTCACATCAAGTCTCATCAATAAATTATCAATGAAATGGGGACACATTTTAACCCATAAAAGGTTATTTTATCTTAAGTAATGGGTTGCCTTAAATTTATTCGTATTCAAAAGTACTTATTTTAAATGTTCAAGTTAACAAAGGTTGTAGAGATTATATATCATATTTAAGCATACATGCAATAAAAGTGGATACTCTACCAAGAGAAGAAATATATAAAACAAGATATATAAATCAACACTAGATTTAGCAGAACGTTGTTTTCATGATTTTTTTTATTCAATCGCTAATTTTAAAATAAGAAACTATTAAGACTTGATCTCGGGAAACCATTACCTTCATTTACTAATTGAACCTAACAATGCTAGGAATTTTCCATTATACTATTCAATTTCAATTATGTGATATACATGATATATATTATGAGAACTATAAAGGAACCTAATTACAACACCCAAACACATCACGACATGTAAGATTTATTATTATTAAATATTCAATTCTCTACCCTTATTAACCATGTTGGATTCCAGGTTTTCAAATGATGTAGTGTAACTCAAATATGTTTTTTATAGTGATGGGAATATATAGATGCTAGCAGCCGCTAGTCTTCACTTCTAGCAAAAAATTCACTACTTGAAACAAACCAAATTTAATAGCAACTAATTGTTTAAATTTCTTAGTGCAATGCATAACATTTTTTTTTAATGCTTTCTTGTTTTTTATAACTAAAGGAAGGTTGAAGTATGCTTAGTGAACGACCACTATGCTATAAATATTTATTCCTATTGAATTTTACTATATGAAAATAATGATATCAAGATACAACATCGATTACTATTATTGACCGTTGAGAAAAAATATTCATCCTTTTCAATTACTTATGAAATATTAATTTGTTTAATTCCTTTTTTAGGTAATATGTCTTCCATTGGCTGCACTCCGTTCATGAAAATTCCTTTGATTAAAGGAGCAAATGATTGGAAAAAGAGATATGATGATGGTTTGTAGAAATGCATTCCCCAGAAAATTACCACGGTGATCTGTGGTTATTTTTTGTTGATGAGGATGTTGTCAGTGAAGTCGGTATGGTACTAAATTCAAAATTTATTGATGAGAAAACATTGCATATTTAGGTTGAATGCATTGATGTCGTAATGAATAAGTGCCTTATTCTTGACATGGAGTTGGAAGTTTCATTGTTCAAGAAACTGGAAATGAAGGCTTCTAGAAAAAATATGGCATGCTCTTGTTTTAAATATGGTTAGAATTTGGGGAAGTTCATACAGTCAGACAAAATAGGATATGAAAATGCCCTTGAATTTCATAATAACATGAATTTGGTATTCAAAATTGTATAGAAGCGAGGATACCTCTTCTATTTTTCATTATTTGAATAGAAAAAATTTTCTTTCTCCACCAAAACATGCAAATTTATTTATAATGTTGAGGAGATATTATTTTTCTAAATTAGAGATAGATTCATCTAAGTCAAATTTTCAAGGGATTAAAAAGAATAACAAATCATGTTTTGTTGAAGAAAGTGACCAATATATTTGAGCAAATGAAACTTCAAATGTTGAATAATTAAAATTGTTTTTGTTCAATGGTGATGTTTTTCCAATTGAAGTTTCTAGGTGCCATTTGGCACCTCCACAATATCAATTACATCTTGTGCATGATGAGAATGTTGACCTTCTTGTATATTCAATGTTGATTAATGATATTCCTACACTGAGGGATGCACTTCTTCTTCCCTTTTTACCTTCTACAAAGGAACTTGTGCAACTCGAGGATCTAGATGACCTGAAAAGGGATGAAGTGAAGTTCTAAATTCTTGATGACCAACATACCATTTGTGCCCAAATTTGTTTTTGGCTGAAAGTAAATACAAGTCATTACATACTAAGATGCAATTTAGAAAGGATCACATTATGTCTTCACATGCTCCTTGCAGAGTCATTGTTAAAATTTTCTAAAGCAACAAAACAATGTAAACAAAAATCAGATTGATACAAATTTTATTGATCTACTCTACAAGACTCAAATGATTTGGAGATTCCTAGGATGTCCTCGAAGGCCCTGAGTGGGAAACTCAAAGTCAGACAATTTGAAGGTAACAAAACTTAATTTTAATGCATTTGTTCTTAAAATTTAATTTTGTAATATGCAGAAAGTAAATATACTATTTCCTCTTTCAATGCGGTGTTTGAGATACAATGTCTTGTTATTTTCAAAGTGGCTAAGGCGACAAACTTTTTGACAAAATGAAATTTCTATTTTTACCTAAGGACATATGGAAAAAATTGACAACAACCATTGAGTTATTTAAATCGGGTGGGTCAGGTTTGATCTCCCTGTAAGAATAACTAGCCTAAATTTCAAACATATTCTTTAGCAAGGTTTATAGAGAATTACTTTAGGCCTGCAAAAGGAATGACCGATGAGGAGATATCAATTCTACTAGATAAAGTGAAAGCATAGAAAGTATGGCTAACTTGCTCTATTGAAGTAGGCGTCATAGTAGAGACTTTAGATACTTACTACCAAAGAGTAAAAGATGATAGAAGGATGAGAGAAAAATTTATAAAATATATGAAAAGTAAATATCCAGGTAATAGTATATTGGTAGAATGCACTAAAAAAATATTGTTGAAAAATTTGGTCTACATGATTCTCACTACCGCCAATTGTGTGTACTCTTGGGAGAAGAGAATAAAGGAAAAAGAAAATTTGATTATGGAGGAAGTGAAAAATTGATGCTGAAGTGGTAGAGGTTCTCCCAGTGGCAGCTCAAACAATTATAGACAACTACATGATTTCAATGGAATAAAATATTCCAGCAAGGATGGAAGACACCGAAGACTTTACTGTCAATGTGCATATCCCTTCCACTCCAAATCAACAATATCATCTATTTCGTCAACTAATCCATTCAATGCAAAATGTGTGATCATAGATTTATGTAATTTTTTGAGTGTACTCACTTCCAATGCAATAATGGACCTGCTTACAGTTGTTGGATATAGTCTGTTAAATTGTGTAATTATTGTGCTCTTACATGTTGCTTCTTCAAAAATGTTAAGAGAGACAGTAAAAAAATACATGCAAAAATTCAAAGACAAGGGAAATCAGTTGTGGAAGGAACTGTTACAAATTTTATGATAGTAGATAAAAATTTAAGATCTGTGTCTTATGTACACAATAACTAATGTGCACAATTGTGATGTTGATGATGGGGATATAATCAAAAATCTCCATGGATTAGATGGATCAACTTCCATAGAAAATTGTGATTGCAAATGAAATTGGCCTATGAGGAAAGAAACATCCTTTTATTTATGAGAGATCTTATGGGTTTTGGTATCATATGTTCACTCGACTCGATTTCAATAATTCTTGATTGTAGTGATGTACGACGGTAGTGTTACAATGCATGCTTTGGTTGACTCAGATCTATCTGTAATTTTATTGTTGAATTGCATGATCAAGAAATGTTTTTACAAAATTACTATTGTCATTTGAAAAATGGTATGTTGATTAATATCACTTTAAACAATTCTATTAGTTTAATGCATTTGAATTGATACATACAATATTAATGCAAACAACCAAATAATAGAGGAAGACACTATCTCTTCCTCTCCACATACAAACAAAGGAGACGATGTCAATCTTAGTTTTGTTGCAGAAACCAATTTAACTTATTTCCCCATATGTCACCTGACCATCCATTCAATGAATCTATAAAAGGTGAGTGGGAAATACTGTTATATAAAATTATCGCTACAAAATGTTTTCGATTGTCATTGTTTACATATTTTTAATAAAAAAATCAATTTTTTCACCTTTGATGCTAAATGGGAGGTTGTTGGCATGTCACACATGAACTCACAAAAGAAAAATGGTATGATAGTCATATAAAATTCTAAAGAAAACCATTTATAAGACCCTCACATGATTGAAGGAACCTATAACGAAGTAATTTATTTTTAATATGTATTAACCTAGTGGTCATTAACATACATATTTTAACTAGATTTATTTTTAATTGAGTTAATTTTTGGTTTATTGGTTAATATTAAATTGTGGGCAATTGAAAAAAATTACTTCATAGCGGTTTATTAGTGGCTTCTAAGCCTATCCTAGACTATCAACCCAAACATTGTCAAGGCATTAATGGCTTACGCCTCGGTCACTAATATACATCTACATCTATGCAATATTTTATAAAAGAAAGTTGTATCAAATATTTTTCTACATCGACTTAAACTTTATTTTTAATTGATTATTATATTTTTAAATAGAATGAGCATCATGAGAACCTATAGAGGGGAGTGTGAGGGAATCAAGACAAAGTCTCAATCAGTAAGTGTTAACATACCGAGATATTTATTATTTGAACTAGTTAATATGAAATTGATGACAATTGAGAAAAATTACTTCTATGCGCAGTTGGCCAAAAGGATTATTTAATTATTTTAGATTTGGAGGGTTTGTTATGAGAAAAATCAATCCTATAAAGAGTTGACAATCAAGTTCGGTAAGGAGACTCTCAACTTGCGAGGTGGGCTCAAGGAATTTTTAAAGATACTAGTAGCAAAATGTGAAGTGGGATTTTGGTCTAGCTATCTCTCTTGCACCGAAGTTGAAAAGTTGATTAAGGATTTGAAAAAAATAGCATTTGAATTCAAACCATTTATTATTTTGGGTAAAGAACATTTTTGTGTAGAAGACAAAATTGCAATAAAAGATCTCCAAAAGATTTGGAGTAGAGATGGTATTATTTTCAGCCTTAGAGACACATTGTGTATTACAATGGGCCCAAAGGGAAACCCTCCGGAAAATTTATCGTTGGGAAGACATGCAATAAAGAAATTTCTTTCAAAGATAAGTGGTTGATTACCGATTTGTTCGAAACATAACACAAATCTTTGTCGGGGTTTGAGTGTTGCGGAGGGCATCCAACAATTACAGCAAATAGAAAATATATAATTATTAATTATTTCAAAATGTTTTTTACAATGATATTCATTCGTATAGTCATATGGTCACTCTTTAGTTTATATGTTGAGATTACAAATTTAAAATTTGGAAGGATTTATATCCTCAATGTGATTGAGATGATATTATAGTTTTATCAATATTTTTGAGTTGTGATTAAATTATTTGATGCCTTGTTTTTAATCACTTTTGGAAGCTTACATTAATTCTGAGTTATTTTTATAGATCTTATTGGGAAGCCTCGGAAATTACTAGTTTTTGGAGTTGAAGGTTTTTTGTTTGGAATTTATGGTATTGGTGACAAAATACCTCATAATATGGTTCCATATTTTAGATCCGAGAATACTGAATACTTTGAACAAGAGTTTAGTGCTGACTTGATAAGTACTGCATCAAAATATTTTGAAACTTCCTTATGGTCATCACGTATGGATTTAGCTGCGATAAAATACATGTTCATCAAAAAAATTAGTTGGTTGTGAGAAACCCACTTCAGGTTCATTTGGGGATGCCAACAATGTAAGTTCAAAAAAAATACAAGCCAATAGATAGTAAAAATTTATGGTAATGTCTATGGTGAAAACAATATACTTTTGATTGATGGCATGAGATTCTTGTCTCATGAGATCAACGAAGAAATTACTCTCAAAACCCCAACATATTGGAGATTTGAAGGAAACTATAAGACTGATTCGAAAATTTACACTAAATTATGTACATGGTTGAAACATGCAGGAGAACACAAAAACATGTGTAGATCATTGAAAACATTCAAATGCACAATTGGTATTTGAATTATATACTTTTCTTCTAAATCCAACAATGTATTGTACATTTTTATGGAATAAAATAACTACTTTACTGGTTCATAAATATTCGCAGTGTGTAATCATTTTTCGATTATTTTTGGGAAATAAAAACAATTGTTTCTAAATTGGGTGAAGAAACTATTGTGGATCATGGACCAATGAAAGAACGAGTTTTCCTAGATCTACAAAGTTTAAACTTAAACAAATTGGTAAGACCATTTTTCCCAATAAAAAATTAAGCCTAAAGCGACCAATACAAGACGTAAAAATAGAAACATATTATGTTTATCGTTTCACACATCGATGTTGGATTCTTTGAAATAAAAACCATTTTTTCCCTAGTTATGCTTGGTTTAATCTTAAAGACATTTTGAAATTGATAAGAACCTTATTTGTAAGAAAAAAATAATCCTAGCAGCCGCTAGACCGTATAAAATAGAAACATGTTATGCTTATTGATTTGCAAATCCATGGAGGCTTCCCTGAAATCATAAAATGATTTTTACCAGATCTTCATATGTTAATCTTAATGAAATTTTGAAAATGATAAAACCTTATTCCAAATAAAAAATAAAGCCTAAAATTTTGTAATCATGTATAATGAAACATTTTCTATTTATTGTTTTGCAGATCATTATTTTAAAGATTTTATATTTATTGTTGTGTGGAATATTGCATCGTGATCATACATGAAGATTGCATCATGATCAAATGTTCCATTTATCCAGTATCCAAGAATCAAAACATATTTCTCAAAAACTTAGCACCATTTACAACAAGTGTAATGCATATTACAATTGTAAAAATATACCTATTGAAGGAAGAATTGTGGCCTATAATGCATATTACAATTTTACTTGATAGATGAATTGTGGCCTATAATGTAACTATTGAAGGATGTGGAAGACGATGTGGATACGTATGTGATGTTATTAAATCAATAAACTAATTACAATTATGTAATTTTTCCATAGATTTAATTGATAACACCTTTTTGTATAATGTGTGTGACTATCTTTAGTAATGCGATTTTGTATAATGTGTTTTTATCAATCAAGGGTAGCCTTTATTCATAATCTAGCCTCTTTGTTGGGTGTTCCTCGGACCCCCTTAGAGTTTTTTTCTTTGTTTTTTTGCTAGGCTTGGCCTAGCGTGCTTGTGGCTTGCTCTCATACCACCCGCTTATTTTGTTGAGAGAATCTTGTATCATGTTGCATTTAATATAATATAATATCCTTTTCATCAAATAATCTATCCAATGCATGGGAAAATGTTGATGATGCCATCCATTTTTTATTGTGTCGACCTTCCTCACACGAGTCGAGGGACTATTTAATTAGGTTGTGATTTCACCTGTCCTCACTCATTTTCTCACGTTTCTGTCTATTTTCCCCCTCCTCTCATGGCATCTACCTATGTTCCATTCATCCTCTTGCATAGAAAGAAGCGGAAACAAATTTCCTCTCTATTGTGTCTGACATTCGTCTTCGTAATGTCTTCCTCATAGACTCCATAAATGTTATGACTATGATTGTGAACGTCCTGGGTGTGGATTATCTCTAGAGCACCGGAGAGCTTGTGTAAACTCCAAGATTACATGTGTCTTTGTTTTCAATTTCCTAATGTTCATGTTATGTGCGAGATAAAGAAGTGGTCATGGCAGTCACATCCCATTTCATTTACCCAAAACATCGTGTGGGTTTGGTCAAAGCTATGGAAAAAGTATGCCTTCCTTGTCTCTTTGTAAATTTGTATCCTTGTTCATCACCTTTTTGGGTTGAAAAAGGATTTGTGATGCCTTGGAATTGAAAATTGAGTCTTACTTCAATTTACCGACTCTATTCAAATCATATTTTGATCTGATGGGGTGTTTATCTCTAGCATGCCATCCCTAGACCTCGTTTGCGCCGCATGAAACCTACCCCACCCCTTCCTGATTGCATGGTGTACTTGAAGTCTATTACTAGAAATTCCTTTTCCTTTCTCAATATTATTGTAATGTTTGGATGGGTGGAACCCTAGGGTTTCTCTATCATTCCCACTCTTTTTTGTATTCACAACTCTATGTTTTTGGCAGGCCTGGTTATTCATGTTACATGTTGGCCTCGTTATATTTTGTACTCATTTTTAGTTTTTGTATGTAGCCTTTCATCGATCAAAATGTGGGATACTTGTAGGGTGGGGACCCATCAACCCTCTCAATTCATAGCTCCTGTCGAAAGTGTTTAACTATTTAAAATATATATTTTTTTAATTTGTCCCTAAATTTATTTGACACCAAGTTTACGTATAATGTTCTGATTGTCTTAATAAATTTAATATGTATAATATGTGTGATTATCTTTAGGAAACTTATAATACATTAAAGGATTTAAACAATAATAGATATGGGCATATGCACCAAGATGGGGAGCGAAAAGCGAACACAAATCCATTTTTGGCATTTTGGGCATAATGCGCTCGCATTATGGGTCGATCACGTTATAACATGATCACATTACAAATCAGGTTTACCAATCGAAATGTGCTCATGTTATAACACGCACGCGATTATGGTTTCTATGTGTTTTTCCACATTATCCCTCCCAAATGGACATATTTTGCATTGGAAACATGAGCACGATCATGTTATAAAACTAGTGCATTATAACATGCTCGAATTTCATCTTTTGGGGTTTGTAATACCTAATCCAAAGGCTTGGATTTCCAAACCAGAGGTTTGGACTCTGTATTGTGTGATTAAAATCACATTTGTGAGAAAAACATCACAATTACACGTCTTCACCCCAAATATCTCATGCATTAAAACATTATATTCTAAAATAAATTATACTATGATGTCAAGCTCATTTTTACCTTAATGATGATATAATTCCTTCTAAAATCTGATTAATTTAATGCTTTCATCCATAATTTCTTGTACAAGTTCCTTTTTTCTTACGCAAAAACCTATGCATACGTTTTGGTGCAAAATTTATGATTTTCTCATCCAAATTAAAAAAATGTGGTTTTTCTAAACTTCATTCTACACACACTCAAAAAAGAAGCTAAAAATGTCTTTTTTTCCTCAAAGTTATGGGGGTGCACACACAAATATTTCATTTTCGAGTAAATGTGCACTTTGAAAACTAATAAAAAATTATCTATTCATCAAAAAATATGAAAATTTATTGGGACATCTTACATAGTCTTAGCTAACTTTCTTTCAAAGGGATTTGAAAAAATATATACAACTCAAAAAATAGGGGGGAACACACACAATAGGTTATTATCTTTTTTACACAAAATAGACATACTTTGTGTGCACACAACATTTGAGACTTTTAATCTCAACCATTTAAAAAAAATAGTAATTTAGAGACTAGATTATGAGCTCTATGGTACTTACTATTATCACTTTATCAAATTTTGAGCATAGGCATGCCGAATTATTCGATGAAGTTCAAGTTTCATTGATTTTAGGAAAAAGGTGTCCCTTTTTTACCCCCTTTTAGCCCCCATCTTTGTGCACTTACCCATATCTTAATATATTAAAAACGTGTACATAATATTTTTTATTTCATGTGAATTCTTATTTTATTAATGTTAATTACCTTGATAAGCTACTACCTGACATTACCTAGTGAGCATTAAGTATTAACTCTCTTACTTTTATTTTTTAAGGTCATATTATCCTCTCGACTTCAAATTGTCCACTACAAAAATTGTTCACATCAGTTTAAGGTATATAAAGAATTAAATTTTTTTCAAGCACTTCAACAATAAGTGTGTTCATAGATATCGTGAATTTTTTTAATTTGCAATGAATTATTCTGTGAATTTGGGATTCCAGTGTGATGAATAATATTAAAATGAAATTTAAATACTTCTTAAAATGATTTACCATAATTTTACCTTTAGAAAATGAGTTTTAATTTATTTCATATCTATATTTAATTACGAAAAGATATCCTCCTGACAAGGGGAGTAGGAGAATTTTAATTTTCATTTAAAGTGTCAAGTGTGGGAGGAAAATGTCCGTAGTGATTTCATGTCCCTTCTTTCGAGGTACACAAGGATGGAAGAAGGTGATGCGGGGGGTTAATGATGAATTCGTCGCACATTTATAACTATTAATGGAATGTTGATGTTTTTGTAATACAATTTTATTCCTCTATTGGAATCTGGGTTTATAACTATTAAGGGGATGTTAATGTTCTTGTAATACTTGGTGTATTGTTATTACAGTTGTGTGGTTAGATTTGTGTAGCATTGAACAAAGAGATTTTCTTCGTGATAGCCTAAATGTTAATAAGAATATAGGGGAAGATTTGGTTCACGCCAAGTCTTGAAATCTCAATCATGTTAAATATGATACTATGGAGGTGTTTGATCAAATGGGATTGTAACCTTTCTTAAATATTTTTGAGGGGTACAACGAGCAACTCAGTAAGGATTTCAGATCAACATGACAGTCAACCAAGAAATGGGGGGGAAATGTGGTGTTGTGGGGAGTAAAGATTGAATTATCAATCAACATGGTGGCTTATGTTATGGGCATGCCCATGGAAGGATGTGAAGTCTACAAACCCAAAAATATTTAGTGGATGAAATGAAGCTATTTTTGTGAGGTAAGGAAAAAATCACCCCTCATTTTGTGGGCTTTCTTAGGAATTCCTTACCTCCCCCATTCAACAAAGTGGCCCTTAACCTAATCTAGTTTTTCACTCTTAAGGGATGCCACAAATGTATCTATGATTACCATCTTCCCATGCTCAATTTCCTCAGACATGGGCATAGTTTTAGTTTTCCATAATATATACTTCGTTCTCTATGTTGTACCCACTGGACTATTACAAAAAAAAAAATTAGTATACCCCCGCATCACTGTTTTATTATGACCATTGTGAAGAGATTAATCTTGGATATGGATGGTTAATGGGATAGTTTCTTGTCAAAAGCCCTTAAATATTATGTTGTGGAAGATGAAACTAATTCTGAGAATGAGGATTCTAGTGAATACCCTGAGTCGAGTGAAGGGGATTATCAAAATGTGGTTGAAGTTGAAGTAGTATAGGGCCTCCAAGACCTAAAATAAGACGATGTGAAGGAGGCTGAAAAAGGGGAACCGAGTCAACAGAGGAGGCAGGTTTTAGTTGAAACCCAGGAAAAGACCCAAATGGAAGTGCTTGGAAAAGGTGGTGTGGAATAGGGAGTTGATCTTGCTAAATTGGTGATAGACCTTCAAAACATGAAATGTGACACTAAAATTACTAAAATCACTATCCAATTTATCCTCAACGAATGACATGCAATGAAGATGAAAGCTGAGGATGTGGCTCAATTCATAAAGGGTGAACGTATGGATGTGTTATCCAATTTTTCCACTCAAGAAAATAGATAAACATGACCTTGCACGTAGAGAAGCCGACGAAGTTGATTATTCACGAGAGCTTGCATTTTGGAGTTGGTCTAAGAGTTTTAAGCGAGTGCTCGAGAAAGTTGTAGATATTTCGAAAAAATAAGAATTCTGAAATCTAAAATTTTAGATTTTGGAGGTGGAGCTTTTCAAAGGTAGGCTAAGGCGGATTTCAGGGACTCAAAAAGGAAAAAGGTTTTGGAATTTCAAAGTTCTAGGTAGCTAAAATTGGAAAAAGGAATAAGTTTTTCAAAATCAGAATCTCTGAAATTTTAGACTTTTGAGTTTTAGACTTTTGGAGTTTTGGGGTTCAGATTTTTGGAACTTTGGAACCCCAAACCACAAAAATATCAAGTCAATGTCGAAATTCCAAATTTGAAATTTTGAAATTTTGGAATTGAGACTTTTAGGTTTGAGTTTTGGAACTCTCGAGGCCATTTTGAGCGGTGAATAGTAACCCAATCTTCAAAATGGAAATGTCCGAAAGTCTAAATTTTAGGGTTTTGGAGGTCGCATGCATTACAGACTCAAACGGAAGATCAAGAAATCAAATTTTTAGCGAGAATGACACCTTGACCTTTGGATGGCCATAACTTTTGACCGGGAGCTTAGATTTAAACAAAAATGACTTTTGGAAATCTCTTGGAATCTCCTCTATGCAACTATGACTAGATATCTTTAAATTAGCAGGACTAAGTAATTAAAAATGAAGAAATACAGTTTGTCATTTTTGAGTGTGTCAGGCTTCTCACCTACCAAAATTATAAAGGTATGGGATTCCTTTCTTGCCCATTGTACATGGAGGTATGATTTTGTCATGGAACCCATCATTTTGTAGAAAAATTAAATGCATTCTAGGGTGGTTGAAGAATTTTTTTGAATTATTCTCATCTCCTTCTCTCATTCTTCCTATATATTGTAAGGAGGGGCATTTTTCAAAAGGTTGGATATTTTTCTTTGCACCCTTCCTTCTTATCTTTTCGTAAGTGATCTTGTGGAGTTCAAACCTCCCATTCAAATTGTAATGTAATTTTTGCCTCGTGACCATTGTGAATGCCTTGTATCAAATTTATGGAGAAATAATACATGTCTATGGATAATTTTCAACCCTCTCTTGTGTTCATTGCCCCTGTCTGATCTCTCGTTCTAATCTTGTTTATCTGTGTATGGTGGTTGTATTACATTTCAATGGTTTGTGTTTAATGGAAAAGCAAATGTTCAGCATTCCTTTGGTGCATCACCTTTGTTAGTTTAGGTTTATTTTCTTACATCTTCTTAATCCTATCTCCTTGGAAAGATAGAGTAGGTTTTCGAGTATATCCTCTACAATTTAAATGAGTACATTTGAATAGAGGAATAGGAAGCAACCTTCATCCAGAGCTTTCTGATTGTAAAGTTCCACACTTTGGGAAAAGCTCCATGTTATGCTATCACACCAAGAGTTTTAACCCATCGAGTTGCATAAATTTAAGGGTGTTGTGATTATACATAAACAATTTTGATATGCCCGGTATGAAAAGAGGTCATTCCACAAGCTTTGAAGGCATTTTCATCATTTTCGGATTTAGAAATTGCAAGTTCTCCAATTTCAGACTTTTCACCCCTCAAGTTGAACTCTGAAATTGATTTTTCAGGTGCTTAACTTGCTCAAAACAAGTCCAATTTTCACCATTTGATAGATCGGGAGCTAATATTAAAAATGATATTTTTATTTTTTTGAAATTTTGAATTTCAAAATTTCAGAGTTTTTGAATTTTGGGTTTCGGGATTTCAGGTTTCGGGATTTTAGAGTTTTCCAAATTTTGGGGTTTCAGGTTTCAGACATTCAAAAGTCTTGCATTTTCATGTTTTTGGAACTATCATTCGAATAAAATTTCAACCTCCAAAATCTCAAATACACAGGTCCTTTAAAGTTTTAATTTTAATTTTGTCGAGTTTGGTGTGTAACTTGGCAAAATCCAGCATTTAGAGGCTTATTTCCTAACACATATGGCGACTCCAAAGGGATAGAATTCAGCGGTGTAGCAGCACAGGTTTCCCAAGTACATGAGAAGAATTTGAACTAGGTATGATACTCGAGAAGAGGGACTATTTGTTTACTTGCAATTATCACCAAGCGAGAGGAAGGAGAGGAAGAAGACTGAAAAGATCACCATCTCCACCTAATAGGACTTTGTCTACACCCCACACGGTTGACATTTTTTTCAATCAATGAGATTTCCCCAACCAATCGGGATGGACGCAACCCAATCCCTATGTCAACTTCACGAGAAGTAGCCCACTTTCCCTATATGCTCAAAATCAAGTACCCGATTAAGATTGAATAATATTCCCTATTTCATAGGAGAAAATCATACTACTCCTATTGACCACATCTAAGACATCGCCAATGTCTGTGTAATTCATGAAATCAATGAAATGGATATTGCGGTCAAGTTGTTAGCTTCATATTTTAAAGGTAAAGCTTTGCAATGGTTTAGGAGCCTAACAACAGGGTCTATCGAGGTGGGACCATTTGGGGAAAAGGGAGATAATTTGTCTTTATTGGAACAATTGACAACAATCAAGAGGGCTCCTAATGAACAGATGACCGATTTAAACTTTAGATTTCAAAGGACATGGGATAGAATTCCACTTGTAGTGAGACCAATCGCCAAAGGAGCATTCCTCTATTTCTTGAAGGATATAAATTTAGATATAGCCATGATGATCCAATCAATGGGAGGAACAACACTTGTCAAGATCCTATAACACTCTTTTATTAGAGCTGAAAACTACTTGATTCAAGATGGTAAGCTAGCACCAAGGCCACCAATGCCTCTATATTTAGAAATGGGAGCTCTTACAACTAGTCAAACACCAAAGTTAAATTCCATTCCACCACCTAGAAATCAAAGAAATAATGAGGCTTTTACTTCTTCACAAACTTCAAAAGAATTGCGAGGAGGTCATGAGGCAATTACAAAACATAGGAAATGAACTAGTGACTATCAAGAGACAAAAAGCTCAGAGTTCTAGACCGTATCAGCCTCAAACTCAGTATCAAGCTAGGCCCATACCAAGAAAATAGATCACCATTTCAGGCTATAAATCAAAACTTCGAACCAAACAAAATATCAACTTGTTAGGCTTTTATGACCATATGATCCAAACACAAACTTCAACATCAAAATCCTTGGTTCAAACACAAAACAACATGACACAGGAGTACGACTGGTGTTACCCCTATAATTTACCTCACAATCAATCAATGTGTTTCAACGGCACACTTTGAATTAGGTGTTAATGGTGTAGACCATTGGTGTGTCTTAAGAACCAAGCCAAGAGGGAAATCAAGCAACATGAAACCTAGTAAGAGGTACCTCCAATGGAAACCACGTTAGTCATTGGAAAACATAAGACTTTTGTGGATTTAATCAACCTCCTTTTCAAGGCATGGCTTCAATATGTGACCAAAGAAAGGAACATAGAGGAGGGAAAACCATCTAATCCAGTTGTTTTTCATCCGAATCCTACACAACAAGGAGTTAACGAGATCAAATGCAGCCCTAAATACGCCAAATCAACCTAAGGCACCCATTGCAACATCACATATGCATGTTCAAGCTCTGAAAGGGTTGTGCATGCAAGTAAGGGACAACGAGATTTACTAGAAGTTCAGTGAATGGCTAATTGGCATGCCTCAAATGGATCAAACCAATGGAAGGAGAAATTTCTCACCGATGCGGTCAGCAACAAGATGGAGGTCAACCAAGCAAGAATTTGAAGCATCCACTATTCTATGTTTCATTTATTATTTGGGAACCACTTAGTACACAATTTGTATGATTGATTCGGGTGCAAGTAGTTCATCATGCCCAAGCAAATAGCAGATCAATTGGGTCTAAAGTATGAGCTAGTGTTAAAAGCAAGTAATCAGTAATGGCCGGAACAATAGTAGGAATGTTTGGGATCATCAAAGGCCTAAGTCTTAGACTACATGCTTTTCCTAATGTCATAGTTCTATAGGATGTGTATGTCATTGACCTCATACCACTCTTTGTACTATTTTTATCAAGGTATTTCAAGGCCAAATTTTGAGATATCTATTTACGGATTAGTCGACATCCTTTTTAGAACAAGATATGGAGATAAGGAAACCATCGATCTCGAGCCAATTGTAAGCTTTCGGTTTGAGCCCCATATGCCAAGTTTAATTAGTACAAATTGCTCGGCCTTGATCAAGAAGAATGTTCAAATGATCGGAAGCAGTACTAAGTTTGAGAGAATTCAGATTTAACTCTGGATGAATGGGAAAACAAAAGACATGCATTCGACCCATTTAAGGAAATGGAAGAATCTGAATTGGGTGTATATTGTGTACACGAAGAAAATTCACCCATTCCTAACATCACCAAGCTAGAAAATAAGGATGAAAATGAAGTTTGGAAACTATTTTTTGATGGTTCGAGAAGAAAAAAGGTGTTGGAGGTGGTGCAATGTTGGTTTCACCATAAAACATCAAGTATTATTCAGCTTTCAGATTTCAGTTTGCATGTTCAAACAACACAACTGAATATGAGGCTTTGATTCATGGACTTCATTGGGCCAGGAAAAGAGGCATAAAGAATTTGCAAGTATTTGGGGATAGTGAGATAATCATGAATCAAGTCGGGAAACATGTTGCAAAGAATGACCTACTCAAGAGCTACAAAAATAGGGTATGGGACCTAATTGAGGACTTGAATCTTTCAACATTGTGTCCATACCCAGGAAGAAGAATGAAGTTATAGATAGGCTTACAGCAGTTGGAGAAACTTTTGATGTGGTTGATAGTATCAAAAGAGAAAAAATGTAGCCACACATCCATGTGATTGTAAGGCCAATAGTGCCAAATAATAACACAAGCTGGTAGGTGTTTGAGAACGATCAACATATCATTAATTTATTATAAGAAAATGTTGAATTATCAGTACGGGAATCAAGTAGTGCAACTATGGACAAATAAAATTCCCAAAGGTTTAGTGACATTGGAATCAATAATCAATCTTAATGACCAGTTTCGTAAAGAGAAAGCCAACATTAAGGTCAAAGGAGAGGATTCGGAACCTATTTTAGTTGGGGAAGGAAAAGCACTTCAAATTGGAAAAGTGGCCACTAAACAAGAAAAGGATGAATTCATACAAATTTTCCAAAAGTTTCTAGACATCTTCTCCTTGATTTATGAGGAACTCTGAGGATTCAATCCGAAGTTGACACAACATACAATTGAACTGGACCCAGATGCTAAGCCCATCAAGTAGAAGCAGAGACCAGTCAACCCACACATTGAACCTCTTATGAAGAAAGAGATAAACAAGATAATAAAGGCAAGCATTATATTTCCAATCAAGCACTCAAGCTGGGTTTCCAACTTGGTTCCGGCTAGAAGAAGAATGGAGAAATCAGGTTGTGCATGGACTTCTAAGACTTGAATAGGGCATCTCTCAAAGACCACTACCCACTCCCTTTAATGGAACAAATCCTACAAGTAGTAGCTGGTTCAGAAAGATTATCTCTCTAGATGGCTACTTAGGGTATAATCAGATAATGGTGAAAGAAGATTATCAAGTTCAAAACAGATTTCACCACTAAGTGGGGCACCTATGCCTACAAGAAGATTCCATTTGGATTGTCTAATGTCGAGCCACTTTCTAGAGGGAAATGGACATGGCATTCAAGGGGTTGATCAACAAAATAGTACTTGATATATCTTGATGATATCACTATGTTCTCCAAGAATGTAGAAGATCACCTCTTTCATCCGAAATGGGTATTTCACGAGATGTAGGAGATTTGGGGTATCATTGAATCCCAAAAAGTGCATATTCCTAGCTCATGAAGGTAATCTCTAGGCCATATTGTGTCAAAATAAGGATTGATGATTGACCTAGAAAGAGTTGAGGCAATTCAAGCATTGCCATTTCCAAGTCATAATAAGGCTCTTCAAAGCTTCTTAGGAAGGATCAATTTTTTCTACAGGTTTGTACTAAACTTTGCCACTCTTGTGAAGCTAATAACACTAATGTTAAAGAAGAGCATGGCCTTTAAGTGGACAACTAAGGGTAAAGAAATTTTGGAGGCTACTAAAGAGGCCATAACACAAGTTCCAACTCTCGTTAATCCCGACTTCTCTAAGGAATTCATGCTTTATGCCTTTGGTGGTGTGGATACAATTTCTACAATCTTAGTACAACAAAACAAAGAGGGGTACGAACAACCGGTTGCCTTCTTCAGTCAAAGTTTGGAGGACTATGAAGTGAGGTACTCATTTGTTGAGAAACATGTTCTCGTGGTAATCAGGAGTTTAAAGAAGTTCAAACACATAGTTTCAAACAACAAGATCCAAGCTGTTAGTGTGTCATGCGGGAATCAAAGACTTCCTTCTAAAAAATATATATGAATGAGAAACGTGCGGGATGGATCACTTGTTTCATGGAATGTGACATTGAATTTAAAGTCACTAATCTGATATGAGGAAAGGGATTATGTGACAGATAGCCTCGAGTCAATGGGTTGAAACAAGTGATGGAAAAGAGACCATCACAGTACTAGAGGATAGTTAAGGGAAAGTGAATGATGATGTTCCCACTCCTTGTTGGACTCAGAACATGATACACTTCCTACAAATAGGACTATGCCCTCCAAAAATGAGCAAATCAAAGAGGAGATACTTTAGATTACAAGCCATTCCATATGTGCTTGTTGATGGTGTTTTGTTCAAAAGGGACATCAATGGTGTTCTATTGAGATGCATTGGGACAGGTCAAATTGAGAGATTGTTACAGGAATTTCATGATGGAGAAGCCGGAGGTCATTTTTGCCATGAGTAACAACTCTCAAGATAATGAAGGTGGGTTACTATTGGCCCACAGTGTTCAATGACTATTACACAAGGATCAAGATGTGTAAAAATGTGCATTCTTCACAGGAAAAGAAAGGTTAGCAACACTTCCATTTCATCCATTCTTATTTGACCAACCCTTAAATGCAATGGCGATTAGACTTTATCGGGGTCATCAATCCAAATTCAAGCCAAGGCCATAAGTGGATTCTCATGGCAATGGACTATTTCACCAAGTGGACCAAGGCGGTAACACGCAAAGAAGCAACGATTCTAGTATATTGGACATCTATGAAGGAATAGTGACCAGACTTGGTGTACCGCCACTATCATATTAGACAATGCATTAGTGTTCCTAGGTTCCAAGATCACATAATGGGTTGTTAAGAACATGTTCTAATTGATCACCTCTTCAAATTATTACCCTGGTGGTAATCGACGGCGACAGAAGAGTCCACATATAATAATTTGCTAAAAATAATCAGGTATCTAGATGAAAACCAAAGGACATGGCATACAAAGCTGAAATTAGCATTATGGGCTGATAGGATCACACCAAAGAGGTCAACAGGTAATTCCCCTTACAAGTGGTCTATGGGAAAGAGGCAGTGTTGCCTATATCATTAGAACTACCTGCATTGGAGCTCATGGATTAGTTGGAGTCATCCGAGTTCAAACCAATGGAGGCAGGTATGTAGAGCTGATGGAATTGGAAGAAGTAAGAGAACATGTAGTCCAAATGATGGAGAAAGATCAAGCCTTAGTCAAAATATGGTTTGATAAGAAAGCAAGAGCAAGGAATTTTCAGAAGAGGACATAGTCTTGAAGTGGGATGCGAGATGGGAAAAATCCAGGAAGGCATTCCAAATTTGATGCAATTTGGAGTGGCCCCTATATGGTCACATGATGTAAAAGTAGCGATTCCTTCCAATTTTATACTTTGGAGGAGAGGGGCTTCCATTCAGTTATGAATCTACCTTAAACATTGCTACGAAAATAAAGTTTTCACCCTTGTATTTATTAGCCTAGATTTTGATTCCTCTAAGTGCATGTGCACATTGTCTTGTTGTAGTTTAGGTTTCAATTTCCCTAAGTGCTTTGTCACGGTTTTTGTTTCTCCCAAGTTGTATCACTATGCGGTTCAGGTGTGTGCCAATAATCCATTTCAAGATACGTGAAAATTCGGAGTTAAGACAATTATCTACTCTCACAAATATCATCTTCAATATTTTCTTATGAAAATTGAGAGTAAAAGCTTGATGGGACAGTTCAAGATCAATAAGTGCAAGAAGTAAGGGATAATTTTCAAGAAAAATATTAGTATTAGGCTATCATTCATGACTCGTGCCCAATGGATACTTCAAGGAAACTGATCTTTCACCTAGCAAGAAGGTGATCCCATGAGTCACCAAATTGTTATCCAATTTTTCCTCTCAGGAAAAATAGAAAAACATGACCTTGCATGTAGAGAATCCGGCAGATTTGATCCATCAAGAGAGCTTGCATTTCAGCGTTGGTCCAAAACATGGAAATAGGCCCTAGCAAGTTACTGAGAGATCTTGAAAAGAAGAAGTCCGAAATCCAAAATTTTGGATTTCAGAGGTGGAGCTTTTCGGAGGTAGGCTAAGGCGGATTTTGGGGACTCAAAAGGAAAAAGGTTTCAAAACCGAAACTATGGAGTTCTCGGTGGCCAAAGTTGGAAAAAGGAAAAAGGTTTCGAAACCCAAAACTCCAAAAGTCTAAAATTTTGGACTTTCGGGTTTCGAGACTTTTGGAGTTTTAGGGTTCGAGTTTTGGAAGTTTGGAACCCCAAAACACAAAAATATCAAGTCAATGTCGAAATTTGAATTTTGAAAGTCCAAAATTTAAGACTTTGGAATTTCAGAACTCTCAAGCCATTTTGAGTGGTGAAGAGTAACCCAATATGTGAAATGGAAATGTCGAGAAAGTACAAATTTCAGGATTTCGGAGGTTGCATGCATTTTAGACTCTGAAAAGTAAGATGAAGAACTCACATTTTTAGTAGAATGACACCTCGACCTTCGTATGGCCATAACATTTTACTGGGTGCTCGGATTTGCACAAAAGGGACTTTTGGAAAGCTCTCGACATTTCCTCTACGAAACTATAACTTGGATATCTTAAAATTAGTGGGACTAAGTTATTAAAAATGAAGAAATACAGTCCACCATTTTTTAGTGTGTTAGGCTTCTCACCTACCAAAATAATGAAGGTATGGGCTTCCTTTCTTTCCCAACAAGGAATATTACATGGAGGTATGGGTTTTTTCATGGAACCCATCATTTTTGTAGGAGAATTCAATGCATTCTAGGGTGGTTGAAGCAATAATTCAAATTCTTCTCATCTCCTTCTCTCATTCTTCCTATATATTGTAAGGAGGGGCATTTTTCAAAAGGTTGGATAATTTTTCTTTGCACCCTCCCTTCTTCTCTTGTTTGTAAGTGATCTTGTGGAGTTCAAACCTCCCATTCAAATTGTAATACAATTTTTTCCTCTTGGCCATTATAATGCCTTTGTATCAATTTTTGGAGCAATAATACATGTCTGTGGATGATTTTCAACCCTCTCTTGTGTTCATTTCACCTCTCGATCTCTCATTGTAATCTTGGTTATCTGTGTATGGTGGTTGTATTAAATTTCAATGGTTTGTGTTTAATGGAAAAGAAAATATTCACTATTCCTTTGGTGCATCACCTTTGTTAGTTTAGGTTTATTTTCTTGCATCTTCTTAACCATGTCTCCTTGGAAAGATAGAGTAGGTTTTAGAGTAGATACTCTACAATTTGAATGTGTGCATCTGAACAGAGGAATAGAAACCGACCTTCATCTAGAGATCTTTCCTAATCTTAAATTCCCACAATTTGGGAAAATCTCCATGTTATGCAATCACATTGAGAGTTTCAACCCATTGAGTTGCATACATTCAAGGGTGTTGTGATTACGCATCAATAAGATGTTCAAAAAGAAAATTGTAAGAATTTAAATAGTGATGTTGATAAGCTTAAGGCTATGCTTCAAAAATTCATTAAGTGGAGTATTCTAACTATTAAGTGCACTTTACAACACCTTACAACTCTCGGACAACTGGCTAATGCCAAAAAAATGTGAAGAGTAAGGGACATCGAAGAAGAGGAAAAATAAATATTTGAAGCTGATGTAACCACTCTAGGCACTAACATTGAATCCCTAGATAAGGAATGGGGCACTCTAGTAGTGAAATTGGAGAAACCGATAAAGAAATCTTGGTTCTGATAGGTTGTTGTTTAGTGTTGTTAGTTATGTGTTTTTATTGTTGTTAGTTTCTAGCTGTTAGTTTTGATTCTTTTTGGGTCGACTATATTTTTGTATGGTTTGGTATTGAATATCTGCTCTATTTGGGATCTTCGTTATGTACAAGGTAGGGTCCCCTTAACCCTCTTTTACCTAATGTCAAAAAAAATAATCTTACTCTCTGAGTGGAATGGTCCACTCCAAGGAAAACATTTTTTTTAAATTGAAGCAAGGAAGACTTAAAAGCAGGCATCTTTCCTTCTTTCTATGGAGTCTTTTACTTATTTCCACTTAACATAAAGAGTTTATCTCACATTTAGTTCAATATTTTGTTTAATGTAGACCAAAATCACTTTGGCTCTAACATGCTTCTTATCAAATCATGTGAAAGCAGCAAGTACTATAAAGTTAATTATTATTTGATTTTCTCTCTATGGTGAGTAGTGTAGGTTTTAGATATATGATTCTTGAAGGACTATGATGTGGAAGGATATTTACCTATTCTATGAGTTATAATATGGTTCCTCCAACAATAATGATTCCATAATAAAAGAAATGGCTTTTAAAATTAAGTCATACCGAAATATGCAACAAATTAATAGATGAACTATAAAGGACTTGAGTTGGTATCTTTCTTTTTCTAAGAAACATGTAATCATAAGAGTTCCTTTCCGAACATGCATGTAGAGATTAAATTCCCTTGCTGATGTCGTACATTTTCACTCTCAAACAAGATTATTTGTTGTTGATTGTGTTCAATGGTATTCAATTTAATGAACACGTTTGTTTAATTTTATTTGTAATAGTAATTTACTATTTAAATTCACTTAAATCTAAATAAAATATGAAGAGTCGATGGGATTGTAACCCTAAATTTATTAAGATTTTTGGTAGAGAGAATAGGGAGCCCTCAAACCCCTTAAACCCTAGAAAAATATTAACTTGAAAACCTTGACAAGAAGTTTACGCGAGCATAAGTATTCTATTTTTATTTATAGGGTTTTACTACGATAACCAATGATTTGAGTGTCTACAAACCAACGATAAATTTTCTCTGTGAGCATGAAGATTTAATTAATTTTCCATTTTCTTGAGCTAGGGATGGCTGATGGCATCAGATAGAGTGAGATGTAGGGAGCTTGAATAGGAGGGTAATGAAGATCTAAAATTTCTTCTCCCACCACCGAATATCATCGGGATGGATGAAGAAGATCATTGAAGATATTTCTATGGATTCTTTTATGAAGAAGATGGTGGTTCACACCACTACCATGTGCATCAGAAGACAAATTACATTTAATTATATTCTCATAGTCTGGATCGACACCCTCTGTTAGTTTCTTCATAATATCTTCAGTCATTCTCTAGTTACAATGAGGTTCAATCACATCATAGTAAATTAACCTGGAAGTGTCTCACATCTCTTGAAATTAATTAGCCAAGTGGATGATAGCCTGTATAAAAATGATAGAATACATCTAAATAGACATCAAATTTAACACCACATTATGGCCTTTGTTGCAACAATTGAAGGATGAGGAAATATGTTCGTTATCACATATAAATTAGAAACATGTTTTGTATATAACATGTCATAAATAATGCCTAGCATCAGCTAGACCATATAACATAGCATAAATAATGGTTGAGTTATTGGCCCTTATAACATAGCATAAATAATGGCTGACATCCACTAGCCCTTATATCATATCATAAATAATGGCTGGAAGCCGCTTAACCCTTATCAAATAGAAACATGTTTTACATAAAAATCATAAATAATGCCTAGCGGATGCTAGCCCATATAATGGATTCCAATATTTGATTATTTTGGATTCCAATATATGGGACTTTGAGTACATATAATTCCAAAGATATGTGATTTTGGATTCCAATATATGTGATTCTAGATTCCAATATATGCGATATTGGAATCCAATATGTGTGATTTTGGAATCCAATATGTGTGATTTTGGAGTGCAGATAATTCCAATATTTAACATTTTGGAATCCAAAAATGGTAATTTCTGATTCCAATATCGAGGTTTTGTTTATAGCTTGACTGGAATAAGTCTCAATTTAGTGAAATAAGCATTCTAAGTCCTATAGCATACTAATATGTACATGATTCCTAAGTAATAAAACTAGTAATTAACAATGTATTTCAGACCTTTACTTTGTTTTTCATACTTCTATTGACATTACACACCCTAGAGCCCTTTCGGTAGTCGATCGGTTTGTATTTTATGAAATCAAACACTAGTGCCTAGTTAGGGACACTAGCACCCTGTGTGCTCCTATCCCTTCTAGGTGTTTCTAACTCTTTCTCCCTTTTCTCACTCTTTTAGGTATCTTTACTTCTCTGGGCATATTTTATAATTTTTTATTGGCCTTCCAATTGTAAATTACTTAAATTCAAAAAGTGAATCCTATTTATACATAGTTATAGCTCTCAAAAAAGGGGAAAAGAACTAAGCATTACATACTATCACCTAAGCTTGCATCCAAAGGCACAAGATAATTACAAAGTATCCATTTAGCACAATCACTTAAAGGATAAGGGATGCATCACTCTACATAGACAACATAGGAGGGGAAGCTTATTCTATTTCATTTCGCACATTCTATACATTTTATATAATCTAGATCTAACCCAATATCACCGTGAAACTTGCATAAAGGCATCCTAGGAAACATTACGGTACACATTCACGTATAATTACATGGATTATGAAATATAGTGTAACGAAGGTACTAAGTTCACTCTTCGGGTGATCATCAGGGGCGATTTGACTCCACATTCTACATCTTTATTTTTAGATTTGATGTGGTTTGTGGCCATATACAACTAGGTATTTTTCATGGTTACCAGGTAAAATCAACGACATTAAAGCAAAGTCATAGTGACAAACAAGAATCAACAGCTTAAGCTCCTCCTACATAGAAAATATTAGAACTTGGGCATCTAGGTGGACACTACCACTATATCTAGTCACTAGCACCCAAACACTATTGTCCTCCTGTGGGCACTTCTATCCTACACGCTTATGGGTCCTCGAACCTCCATTGATCCTAGAAAATGCCACTTCTAGTCCTGCTTTAGCTATTCACCTACCCAAATCATCTCCAGATTGTATGAAATCATCTAAGTCACCTCCTCTCTCTTCTTTCTTAGGGTTTCATATTATTTCTTGTTTCTTTATTTTCCATTTACTATATTTTATCACTTGTATATATGATTCATTACAATAGCTACTATGAATTTATATTTGCTTCAATTTATATTAAATCATTTCGTGAACCCTACCTTATGAACATGTACTAGATTCTATCTCCTTCTTTTGAATTTATCGCTCAATCTTGTTGTCCATCTTATGTACTAAACCGGGTTTTTAGCATGACTACCACTAATGCTGATTTTATGCTAGTCAATACCCAACATCCTCTTCATTTCACTACTCCAATGCTTGATCCAGCCATCAATGTTGTCACCAATCACTACAACCGCCCCACCTATAGCTCCACTTGTCTCTATCCCACCACATATTACCTATACAGGCTTCCCTACCACCACTTCCAAAGTATATGACATCATTGAGAAACTCTAGAATACACAATCAAAAATCTCTCTCAATGATCTTTTACGCAACCCACCAAATTGTTTCATACCTTAGATGCTACCATATGCCCCATACATATTCAAAGTTATAATTCTCTATTTCCTTTACCTATCTTATTCAATCTCTCAAAAATCTACCACATTTCATATCCTTCAGTTGATGAGAATATCCCACCTACAACTACTAGAGATCTTCCCGCGCCTTCACTTATTACCGCTTATAATAAATTATATTTATATCAAGCATTATTGATAATGGTTCCGCCATCAATTTTATATTCTCTCTCACTACTCATGTAATTGTAAATTACTAATAGTTTAATTACTAAATCCTCTACTCTTGTTAGCGGCTATGATACCACTACTCACAAATGCATTGACACCATCACCTTACCTTTAGAAGTTGCACCTAAGACCCTTCCCACCCTGTTCTATGTCATTGAAACATCATTTAAATTCAATTGCTTACTTGGTAGACTATGGATTATGTAGTCACAAAATCACGCACGTACCGCTATTATTATACCATCAAGTATGTTGTTTTATATATGGATCTTGCGTAAGAAAAGTATTCACTGATGAACGATTCCATAGTCCACTCATCTATTTTGTTGGTCTATTTTATTGTCTTTCTTGCATGTTTGTCACTCACTGCACCATTCTCGTTAGGGCTCAAGGATATTTATCTATCAAGCACTAATCGGGCATGATCACTAGTCTTTGACTAGGGCACCTAGAGAGGATTATGTCACCGGGGCACCCGGCCCTAATTTCTAGGTGCCCTGGTCCCCATCACACTTGGTTTTGTTTTAGACATTTGAGGTCAGTATTTTCAGTTTTCCCTCTCATCTCCCTAGGTACTAGTTGACATGTCGGGTCATTAGTGTCAAAATTTGAGCAAGAGATCCCTATATAAACACAACATACATACTACCTTATGGGAAGACTATTTCTACTAAGGGATAACTATCTACATAGAGTAAGGGACTATATTTGGGAACTATTCTCAGCATCATACACTACATAGGAAGGGGATTTCATTCTATTCCATCTACTATTTTACATTTTATCTAGCTATTTCTCATTATCTCTATGTCATTGGCGCTAGTGAAACCTATGCACATTATTACACACACATAACTACATTGGGTTTGAGATGTAGTGCATTGCTTGAGTTATATTTCCACCATCGTATCTCGCTAAGGACAATTCTACACCTTTATATGAATCTTTTTTTAGGTTTTGATGCTTTGTATGGGGTTTTTAGGTGATTAATCATTGCGGGTTTATGGAAATATCAACGAAGCAAGTGCGACATTAACACGAACAAAGACAAAGTATCACGAAGACCTAACGAACATACTAGGATAAGAATCGAGTTGTTCCATAGACTATAGCATCTATATTTCAGACCAGGCAGGGTACCCCATGTGCCCTCATCCTTCCCTGTGCACCCCTGGCTTACCATATCTACCTCACTTTGCAATTTTCTAAGGCTCACCTGCGACACTCAGTTCCGCCATTTCATTAATCTATTCAATCCCCAAATCATCGCGAGGTAAGTTTAGTGTAGGTAAGCACCTTTTCTTTTCTTTTCTTTTCTTTTCATTTGAAATATTAAATAAATTACTTATCATTTATATTTACTTATATTCCATTTATTTCATTCTCATACTATTCAATTCATAATTAAATTTAGATTTTATAGAATCAATTTGGTGAACCCGTAGATTAGAACATTTTTCCCTAGGATCCACTAACACCATAATGGCCAAGGATATCTATTCTCATTCTAGGCCTCATCATGTCTCATGTTAGTGTCAATCCAATCTATGATGAGGCTATTATCGGTGAACTCACGTCTCTATATAGAAATGTTACGATGTCAAATGAGATTAACCAACAAATCTTAATGCTAAAAGTCATCTTCCTACTAGTTTTAAAAATTATACTATTGGACTCATTTCGATGTGACGAGCTTCACTCATCAGTACTCTATGTTATATGAGTAGCCATGACCCTCCTTCTAAAATTTCCAAATAAATTCTATACGATTCTCGTATTGATTTTATGTTTGGTCTTGATGATAGTACATTTATGTATACCGATTCTACTCCTACCTGGACTCACTACTTTAGCCATTTGCATCTTAGATTCTCATATTTTTGATAATGCTTCTCATGATCCATCGCATACTAGTTCACAATATATATTATGTTGATGATCTAATTGACAATAGACTTAATGACATTTTCATATCCGAGTCTCTATCTAATTTCGATGAAGCAATTAATAGTCATGATTCTACTACTTTACATACTACTGAGTGTGAATCACATACTCCATTATCATCTCTCATGAGGTTACATCTAACACCATTCATGAGTCATCTCAATCTATCATTTCATCTTCTCCTAACACTTCATCTCCTCCTATCACTCCATCTCCATCTATTAGTTCATCTCCTCCTATCATCACATCTCCATCTATCAATTCATCTCCTAGGGATGTTTCAGATGCTATTCCTACCACTTCTATGGATGTTCCATGTCCTTCATCTCCTATAGTTTCTTTGACACCTACAACTAGTGTGCCTTTAGCATCAAAATATCCTTTATCTCCTATATATGTCCCCTGTGATTACTCATAATGGAAATTTATAACCACTTAACACATTATTTCCATCCTTTATTATTCCTTCATAGGACATCTTGCATATCATGCATGTTGTGGGTCACTTACAATCTTAGGTTCAATCACTCACCTTAGAAAGCAAGGCCTATTATGCTTCCATTGATAACAATTCATTGCATGGAAATCATATTCCTAAGAAGATTCATAACTCAAAGATTTCCCAAGGATATTATCATGCCTACTTTTCATTTTTTTGATAGTACTTGAAACCCTTACTTACATATAAAACATTACCACATGGCTATGGCTTCCTATTCTAATGATCAATTATTGCTTGAGGCCATTCAAAATAGTCTTACCAATGATGCTTTATAATGGTATAATCATCTCCCATTTGGATCTATTAGCACTTATTATGAGATGGAAGAGGATTTTCTCTGTCACTTTATCATCAATAATTCCCTAGGTTTCCTATGATCATCTACCCACTTTACATCAAGGAAAAATGGAACCAATCACGGATTACATCTTACGATTCAATGCTTGTATGCACCAATTAGTCTTCTAACCTATTGATTTAGAGAAATGATTTTTATTTTGTCGTAGTTTGATTCCCGTAATAAAACAATGGTTGCAAGTATGACACATGTGAATCATTCACACTTCTATGTTATACTGTCATTGATATAGAACAAGAACTCATTGGAACACATGTGATAGATAATCTACCTATTGTTACTACTGCTACATCATCTAATTATTCTCCATTTCCATCAGTTGATAAAATTACATGATCTCCATCTCCTCCTCGTAAGTAAGTTCAACCTTCTACATCAAAAAGTGTCCTTCTTATCCTACTCTGCAGCAGGATACAACTCCAGCTTCTACACTTGTTTCATGCAAGCCATTACATTTATCTCATCATGCTTTCGAGCACATAATGTGATGCGTGCTTTGATTGAAAATAATTTAACTATCTTATTTCCTAACCAACATCATCCAAAACATCACTTACAACATCAGCGTAATCAACCATACTGTAATAATCATCATATTAATGTCCGCATTTTACGGACAATGATTACTTTTCCCTTCATGATAGATTACAATAGTTAGAGGATAAGGGCATCATTTCCTTTGGCTCTCGCTCATGTGAGTGGTCCATATCTCCTCTCCCTCATTAGCAAGCTACTAATCTAGTTAACTTGTCTACATCATCTAGTGCTAAGGTTATTGTTCATCCGTCACCACTGTGGTTGTGACTCATGCATGCTCTCCATCATATCCATCCATTTCTACACCATCTCATCCATCTCATCCATTGCATCATGCTACTACTTCACATTGGTTTCCACATCCCTCAAAATTTGCACCTCTCATCACTACTCCACATGACATTCATTTTGGTTCATACACTCATGCTACTTTCATTCCACATGTTTTGACTGCTTCACGCCACCTTGGTATTTTCTAGGTGTATGCTATCACCTTACCGCATGATGATGTACTCATGTTCTTACGGTTCTTACGTGACCGTTAATGGATTTTCTATAATAAGAACCTCTCCTCATGTGCTTCATCGATATATCTTCTACACTTTATCCAATCATTTACCGATGATGCACTCTTTCTTTACATGGTTCATTCTGACTACCGAGGGTCTTATCTAAATTAACCTCATCATCTATATGTTGGGGGCATTTCTAATATACTCCCCTATCCTCATCATACTAACATATTACGACCACTTCAAAATTTTACACATCACCAAGAATTCATCACCAAAATGTTATTTTTAATCATATATTATACTATCATCATCACATTTACTACGCATTAAAATTCAACTCAAAAATCACACACCATAATCAGTGCATCAAAGCATCATACATGAAAATCTAATAAATCATACATCATCATCACATTATAACATTGATAAGCATCCCATGCAAGCATCATATGCTTTGATACATACATACATACATACATACATACATATGGATCAAACAAATGGGCATGCTCACTTGCAATTTCATCCACACGCTCTAAAATCACTCACAATGAGAAAATGTTGTGGAGAAAAGAAGCAATGTACCATGGAAAATTTTATGATTAATTATCCGAAGAGGAGATGGTGATAGAGGAAGGATTTTTAGGACTATTTCAAAGGTTTTAGTTGCAGAATTTCTATTATCTCGAGCCAAAACTAACTATTGAAAAGCCTATCACCAAGATGCAACCGGTAGGACATCTACTACATTTGGCGCCTAGCCAGATATTTTCAAAGTACCACCTGACAAGCATGTGGGTCCTCAATCACCCTTGACTACTCATTCTTTATTCAAAAGTGCTAAGGAAAAAGAGGGTGACCCACATCCATGTGCCAGATGGGTGTTTGTATCGGGCAATGGGAAAAATGAATCTTGCACTTGTTGGTAAGTTTCTAGGATCTAGACCCAATATTGATGTGATCAGGAAATGGGCCTTGAGAAGATGGAAACCAAGGGTGATCTGGTTATTACAACCATGCCTCGTGGTTTCTTCCTTGCAAAGTTTAACCAACATCCAGATCTTGAATCGGTTCTTTTGGGTGGACCCTGGTGCATGGGTAATATGGGACTTTTCTTGAAAATATGGTACCCAGGGTTTGACCCAAATACTGAAAATATACACACCATTCCCATATGGTGTAGACTGCTTTGGTCTTCCTCTTCAATACTAGGATGATGAGATCTTGTTGAATATAGCTAAATCTATTAGTTTTGATTGGAGTGGATGAACCTACAAGAAACAAATCCAGGCTTTCTTTTTCCATATTCTACATCTCATCAGAAATGGAACTGGAACTCCTAGAGTATGTTATTCTACAATCCAAATTTGGTACATGACAACAGAATATTGAATATGAAACTTTTCATTTTGAGATGTAAAAATTCCATAAGCTAGGTCATTTCACCAGGAAATGTCCTACTACAACAAAGCTTAAGGAAGCAGGGCATTAATAGGATAGAAATATTGATAAAAATATTAATGTCTTTGATGGATCCATAGAACCACTAGAAATAAGGAGAGAGAATGAGGCTAAGGATTCCACAAATGAATATGTTGATTTGGATAAGGAGAAGAAATAGAAAGGAGAAGAAAAAATGTTTCCAATCTGCTAGATCTAAAGTATAAGAATCTTAAAAAGGGATTCATAACCCCTATAAGGTGACCACCGGTATGTAGAAAACTTTGGTGCCCCAAAACTCCTAGTAGCAAAACCAGTAGGAGAAGCTATAAAATATCAAGGAGATAAGGAAATGGAAGCACCAGTAAAATTAATTATGGAAGTGGACGAGAAAAATTCAAAAGTGATCATTAATCTTATCTCCAAGGATGCAAAGTGAATGTTGAATCTGAATAAAGAACTACTATCCAGAAGATCTCAAAGTCTATGGAACAGTCACAAGACAACAATTTAGAATTTGAGATGCAAGAGTTAGCTTCGGGGATAATATCTAGGATAACTGTCTAGATACCATAGAGGAAGAACTATCTGATGATAAAGAGAATAAGGATCTAGACATTCACCGAGGGAAACAACACTCCATTGGGGTCTACCTCTACTATAAGAGAACAATTTCTCTTCAAAGTGTCAAAACAACAACTTCACAACTCGCATGAGCAAATGAACAAAGTGAAAAGGAGGAGGGGGAGCTTACCCCATTCTCACCAAAGGTACTCTCACTGTGATAATGATTTGAATAATGGTTTCATTGAGTTCAAATCAAAGAAAAGAAGAATGAAAGGATTTGAGGAGATCCTTGATACCCTTTACAATGATAAAAAGAAGAAAATAGGAAAATGGGAGGCTTCCACTTCCGAATAACGGATCATCTCTTTAGGAGGTAGTAGATTTTGAAGTAGTAACATAAAGGACAAAATCTCTAAAAAGGAACTAAGAAAGAAAGAAACTAAGAAATATATTGCAGATGGGACTCAAAGTCAATTGAGCCATCCAGAAAATGCTTCCCCATCCTTTTTAGATGAAGATTATTTCCTGGAATATTAGAGGTCTGAATGGAAGCTCTAAGAAAAGAATGCTTAAATAATTAAGGAAATCTAGTAGACCTGGTATTCTGATTCTTCAAGAAACTAAAATGAAAACAAATGTTTTGGAGGAATGTAAAAGAATTTTGGGATAACTCTAAATTTTCTACTTTTAATTCTCGGCGAGAGTTAGGAGGAGTGGTTATCTTTTGGGGCAAGAACCTTTCTTTACCGCTATGGTGATTTTTGCTTCTAATACTCATATTGTTGTTAAGTTTCATGCTATTAATAATGATTTAACGTGGATCCTCTCAAACATTTATGCACCCAACTCTATGACTGGAAGAAGGAGACTTTGGGAAGATCTAAAAAAATTTAGAAACATATATAAGAATGATAATTGGTTGGTTATGGGAGATTTCAACTCCCCACTCAACCCCACAGTGAAAAGAAGGTGGTAATCCTGATTTCTCTACTGGCATGGATGAATTTGCTGAATTTGTTTATACTTCAAATATTATGGATGTGGAACTTCATGGAAATAAGTTCACCTAGACAAATAGAAGAGTTGGAAATGACATGATTTAGGTTAGATTAGATAGAGCTCTTATATCTGCTAACTAGATATTAAATCAGGATTTTCATCTATCTTCTTTACCCAGAATTGGATTTGATCATAATCGATTGTGCTAAACCTATTCAATTAGTCCAAGCCTTCACACAACTCTTTCAAATTTGAAAAAATGTGGCTAGATCATGAAGAAATTTTAGAACAGATTAAAGAATGGTGGACATGGGATGGAGAAGGAATTGCTCAAGTCTGAGTTAATTGAAACTTAAAAATGTTAAAAAATAGGTGAAAACTTGGAACAAAGAGGTCTTCGGTAATATTTTTGAATAGAAAAAGGATCTAAAGTAGCATATTCAGGAGATTGAACTGAAAATCTCCACAAAAGGCATGAGTTCGATGATAAAATTTTAGAAAAGAAACTTCTTTGATTTACATACGTTTTATAGTAGGGAGGAAACTTATTAGAGGCTCAAAAACAGGGCCATTTGGTTAAAATAAGGAGATATAAATACAAAATTATTTCATATGACCAATCTTAAACACAGGGCCTGTAATAGAATCACAGAAGTCTCAAAAGGAAATGGTAGTGTTACCAAAGATCAGAATGACATCAAGGCTGAAGCTCTTAGATTCTATGAAAATATTCTAACAAAAAACAATACTTCCAATGAAGAGGTTGCCTCTTTCTTGTTAGAAGCCATTCTAGGAGACATCATTGTTGAAGAGAGATTCAAGGATCTTACCAAATTAGTCACCATAGAGGAAATCCAAAAATGTATTTTCTCTTGAAGGTGATAAGGCACCAGGCCTGGATGGTTTCTCTACAAATTTCTTTCAAAATTTTGGGAAATTTTTTCGAAGACCTTCTCAAGGCAGTGAATGAATTTTACAAAATAGGAAACCTCCTCAAGGAACTGAACAATACTCACATTTTTCTCACCCCAAAAAATGGATGCCAAATATTTTAAGGACTTCCATCCTATTAGTTTGGTAAATGTGATTTATAGAATCTTCACCAAGATTATTGCTACTAGAATCCAACCTATCCTCTCTAACCTAATTTCAAAGTAGCAAAGTGGATTTATTAAAGGGAGGATAATTCAAGATGGGGTGATTATGGTTCATGAAACTATTCATTTAATGGATAAAAATAAAAATACAAAGTATGGTAATGAAACTTGACATGAATAAGGATTTTGATAGAGTTTCTTGGCATTTCTGGATAAGGTCCTTGCCAAATTTGGTTTTCAGAATAAATTTAGGAAGATCATCCAGGCTTGCACTCTACAACCATATTTTTAGTTTTTGTCAATGGTACGGTGGTGGTGTTATCTGCTAGTAATAGGGCATAAGACAAGGGGATCCTATATCCCCTCTTCTCTTCATACTCATGGCTGATAGCCTTAGTAGATCCATCACTAAAGCTATTAATGCAGGTCTTGTTAAAAGGGTTAGACCCACTTCTACAAATCAAACAACCTCACATCAGCAATTTGTTGATGATATAATTTTACTTTAGTTGGCATTCATTATGGAAGCTAAGGAAATGAAGATTATTCTAAAATTCTATGAGGCTTCCTTAGGACAACAAGTTAATTTTGATAAGAGTTCCATCTACTTCTTCAATACTCCTTTGGAACAAAAAAAAATTGCTCATATTTTGGGTTGTAAAATCAGCTCATTACCTACAACCTATCTGGGATTGCCTCTTGGGACTAATAAAGTCCCCATAACATGTGGAATGCATTACTTGACACGGTTTAGAAAAAACTAGCTCTATGGAAAGGAGTTGTTTCATAGCGTCTTCTTATCAAAAGCACATTGCAGAACTTACTTATATATATTATGTCTATGTTCAACATTCCTATAACAATTATTGACAGAATTGAAAGAATCTAGAAACACTTTCTCTGGTAGGGAACTGAAGAAAAATTTAGGTATCACTTGGTGGCATGGGATCAATTTTATATACCTAAAAGAATAGGTGGGCTTGGTATCAAAGGACATTAAAAAAATGAATATTTCTTTAATTGCTAAAATGGGATGGAGAATGTTAAAGGAGGAATAACCTGGATTGATTTAATCAAAGCCAAGTACCTAGCTCAACAAAATGTGAACTCACTCCTCTATGATGATTAGCTTCCCCATGGATCCATCTTAGAACAACTTGATTCAAGTGAGGAATCTTATTAAGCAAGGATGTAGATGGAAAGTGGGTAATGGCGGTGATAAAAAATAATGGAGGGATAGTTGGACTAATTTAATTTGAATAATAGATTTTCCTCTATCAAGGATATCCTAGCTAATAAGTATGGTATTAGATTCAAAGACTACATTGATATAGAGGGAAATAGAAGAAGATGGAAGCAACTCAGTGTGGATGTGCTTGAGCTAAACCCTGTGGTATCCTCTCTCTAAGAGCAACTAGATATCATACCTCTTAATCAGTCTGATGTCAAAGATGAACTTGTTTGGAGTAATTCTTTTGATGGTGAATATATTGTCAAATCTGGGTACAACTCCTTTTTTGAAAATAATCATTGTGATTTCAAATGGAGTAGAATTTGGTTGCCTGAGCTAACTCCCAAAGTCAACTTCTTTTTTGGCTTATTCTTAAAGGAAAGATACTCACAAATGATAATTTAATCAGAAGGGGTTTATTATGCCAAATATGTGTTGCATGTGTAAAAAGGAGGCTGAGGATATTAAACACCTTTTGATTCACTATGAGTATGCTTCGAAAATTTGGAGTATCATTTTTCAAAATTTAATATTTGTTGGACCCTACCAAATGAATTTTTAAAAACTTGGGAACAATGGGACCCCACTTATAAACACTACATGGTTCAAAGACTTTGAAACTGATCTTACCTCATACCATCTGGAGGCTCTGGAAAACAAGGAATGATATAATATTCAAGAACAACAGACATGATCTCGCAATAAAATTTTCAATAAGATTTTCAATGATGTAAAAGATAATATTGAGATATTTAAACCTCCCAATAACAAACAATATCCTAAAAATGAAGAGGTTATTCTTTCAAATTGGAAAATTGACATTGGAAACCTTTAGAGATAAAGGAATTCAACTACTGATAGGTCTTTAATACATTAGATCCATCCTCCCAATTCTTGGTATAAGCT
Source organism: Taxus wallichiana var. yunnanensis (assembly GCA_018340775.1). Classification (NCBI taxonomy): domain Eukaryota; kingdom Viridiplantae; phylum Streptophyta; class Pinopsida; order Cupressales; family Taxaceae; genus Taxus; species Taxus wallichiana. Next base: position 237,673,921 of record CM031237.1, read on the forward strand.
CAACTTTGATGGTGCGTCAAAAGGAAACCCAGGTGTAGCTGCTGGAGGAGGAATCATAAGGGATCACAAAGGCTATGTAATTTCTACTTTTGTAGGAAGAATGGGACATCAAACAAACCACTATGTTGAAGCCTTATCAGCTCTATGGGGTTTAAGAATTGCTAAGGAATGCAATATTATGAACATTATTATTGAAGGAGATTCATTGAATGTTATAAATCATCTGAATCAAATACATCCCCCTAGTTAGACAATACAAGATTTTATTCATGAGTCTATAAGCATTTTTCATGCCTTCAATACCTTCAAAATTGTTCATACCTATAGAGAAGGAAATAGAGTAGCAGACACATTGGCAAATTATGGGATTAATAGCAACTTTACCACTTAGTATAATGAGTATAATATCCCCACTGAAGTAAAATATTCTATCATTAATGATAAATGTGAAAGATCAATTCCTAGTCAAAATACTTGTGAGACATCCTTTGTTTTATTTGGAATGAAAACTCACACATGTAGGAGTCGTCTTAGAATTTATTGCCATAATCTTTAGCATGCCCGTTTGGGTTTGCACAAGGATGGTTGAAAAGCAGATTGGGGAAGAAAGAAACATATTTTTTGTCTTTTTCAAGAATCTTAACCACATATGGGAAATAATGGGTGGAGATCCTTGCCAAATTCAACCGCAATGTTACCCTGTGTGGAAGGAAAACATTGCTATTTGGAATTTCCGCAGTTAGGAGGAGTTTCCAATTTTATTGAGAAGATTCAAGGGTACGATAAGAACATTACCCTGTATTTTTCCACATAATAGAAGAAAATAAAGGTGAAGTATGGCGGGAAATAAATTCACATTACAGAGGAATTAATAGCGGAAGTTACAGGCCTTAGTCTTGAAGGCATCGATTCTTAAGTATGAGGACAAAGAAGAACATGGAGGATAGAAAATTCGTCAAAGATGGGGAGGAACTACAGTTTGTTAGAATGGGAATCAAGGTAAACTCCATCCTTACACCATTTTATGTTCTTTCCAGGATGATGGTCCATTTCATTACCCTTGAGGGCAGGTATATCACGGTTTCCATAAACAATTTGGTCTTTTAAAACCATTTTCAAAGGATCCTACTTTTTTTCTTCCCACATTACATTATGAACTCCATGGAAGGCTCCATCTTGGAGTACCAAAACCATACACATACTATTCACCTCCAATAGGGCTTAATTTTCCTCCTTTAATTGCACTGCGTTGCCCATCACCCTGCCATTCCTACTACTCCTAGTTTTCGCCCATCCTTGGACTCCCTCAACCCTATTCATTTTTTCATCCCAACTACTTTCCCTAGGTAGAGGAAAATTAGAACCAAAAACCCCTCTTTTTCTAAAATGTAACCTTCTCCCTCTGGAAGAGTCCTTCATAGTAGCAAGGACATGGAAACTACACATAATCTCTTACACATCAGTTGCCACAGGGCACAACAATACTACTAATGAGGAGAAGGAGGATCTTCTAAAGAGAATTGAAAACATGGAAAAAGAGTTGGAAAGTCTAAAAAAGGAAGTGCATCAGCTGACCAAACAAAAGGGAAAAGATAATTGAATGAGGATGTTGACATTGGTGAAGAACACATCAATGAAATCTACAAGAAACTAAACTCCCTAGATAACAGATTAGGGAATTATAAAGATAGACATGATCACAACATTTCATTTTTCGAGCTATTTGTAAATTCTTGGAACAACAAGTCGGAAGTATAACCATGCTTAGTGGTATCTATGAAGCAATTTGGGACACATATGCTTAAACGATTCGTCTCCTTTATCAATTGGATGCTAATGACCCTACACATATCACTACGCTCGCTCTCTTTACCTCATTGTAGAATTTTAAGTCAAGAATTGACAGGATTCTAAGAAATAGTCTACCATGGAGATGTCTTGGTGTTGTTTAGTTGTTGTGTACTTGCCGCTTTATTAGCTTTTTTATACCTATCTTGTCTCCTTTTAGTAGTTCCTTTTGACTACTTCTAGGCTTATTGTAATATTTGGATTTTGATAATTTTCTTCATTATACCTCTTGTATATCTGGTTGTTGAGCCTTTTTGTAATAGGGTACAGTCCCTTCAAAACTATTTTCCAATAATAGAAAAACATCCCTCCACCCACAAGTTTGTCGGTGCAGGAACATTCCGCGTCACTGTGCAGATCTATGTGTCCACAATCAAGGACCAATACACATCACCTATAATCAATAACACAACACATTAGACATCCATAACCATCACATAAGTAAATAACAAATCATACAACATAACTATATAGATACTCATGCTCCGCTATCACCGCTATTATGTTTTGAGGGCATGTACTTGCCCCTATGCTCCTCCATGTGGTAATCCTGCTGCATCTCGCAAACATCGGAAACAAAAACACCCATCAATGCACCACCCACCATTGTATCATACACATGATACACATGCTATTTCTCCTCGATATTGTCTTTCACTTAATGTACACACTTTTTTGTGATATCCATCATAGACTGTTTATTATGTGCTTACTTTTGGATCAACATTTGTTGTCGTCATTACTTCCCTTTAACCGAAAGGGGGCATACAATTGGGGTAATCCTATAATTCCCCTTAAACTACTACGCAGTCATTTAACACTTCTAATTCGTCATTTTTAAACATTTACTAATACACCATGCAACATTTCATCATTTTCTATCAATTCCCCTAATGACCTAACCTGAGGGCAATAAGCATAAAATTTCTATGAGTGAACCAATCAAAAAATAATAATTAATCAACCAATCAAAATAAGTTAAAGCCTCAAAATCACACCATTTCATCGATACAATACAACACATTTCAGCCTCCCAGATGACCTAACTTGGGAGTTACATTTTACTTTTACAGAGATGACCTAACATGGGAAGTTATTCTACATTTCACGTTGCTTCCAAATGAACTAACTTGGAATCCATCATACATTTTGGTATGCTTCCGGATGACCTAACTTAGAATCGATCACACACACTTTGCATGGCGACACCCTTAGAGTGGTGGCAATGAGACGTCATTACCTTTCATATATCGCTCATGTATGGGTCAACTTGTTTTGATTGAAATATTTGGATCCAAAATCACTAAAAATTTGATATGTGTCTGTCTGCAATGGCTAGATATTTTGAGGATGTAGTTAAAGGTTGGAGAATAACACACCTTTCTCCCTACACTCTTCCTCTAGTGGTAGGACATTGAAATCCCCTTACTTTTCGCACACATGTAATCAGGTTGAAACCGATCACTCACTACCCCATCACATAATAAACATAAAATATTCGAAATCGTCAATCATTCAACATTATAAGCATCACTCTTGTTTAGTGCACTTCATCATGGTTTTACATCTCTCGCTACGTTGCATGGATCAACACAATCGCCCATGGTTCGTCACACTATATGTTATCATTCAAAGATGATCTTCTACAACATCTGTGCATTCTTCTACAACTCTAACTACTTTATGTATGCATCTCAGTACGCATCTCTAACTACTTTATGTTATTGATATTTTTATCACCAATATAAAGTGGGGAAAATGTAGTCACTTGAGAATCACACACTTACTACTATCATTACACGCTAAGTATGTTGTTTTATATATGGATGTTGTATAAGAAAAATATTCATTGATGACCCATACCATGGTTCATTATATATCTTATTGATCTTTGTTGTTTTCTATCTTTCACGTTTGTCACTCACTTTCACATTTCATCAAACTCGTGAATCCCTATTTGTCACTCACTTGGTGTCATCACTATTCTTTGATTAGGAGCCTAGAGAGGGATTAGGGAACCTAGGAAATCCTGGTCCGATTTCTAGGTGCCATGGTTCCCATCACACTTGGTTTTGATTTAGAAATTCAAGGTTGGTCTTTTCAATTTTCCCACTCATCTCCTAGGAACTAGTCAACATGTTGGGTCATTAATGTCAAAATTTGAGCAAGAGATACCTATATAAACACAACATACATACTACCTTATGGGTGGACTATTTATACTAAGGGCTAGCTATCTACATAGAGCAAGGGACTGCATTTGGGCACTAAACTCGCATTACACATTACATAGGAAGGGGAGTTTATTATTTTCCATCCACCATTTTGCATTTATCTTGGTATTTCCTGCTATCTCTGCATCATTGGTGCTAGGGAAACCTAGGCACATTATTGCACACACAAACACACATAACTACATTAGGTATAAGATGTAGTGCAACGCTTAGTTGTAACTCCACCATTGTGGTCACTAAGGACAGATCGAGCCCTTCAATGCATCTTTTCTTTTTTAGAGCTTGATTATTTGTATCAAGTTTTTAAGGTGATTCATGGTTATAGGTTTACAAAAATATAAACAAAGCAAGTGTGACATTAATGTGATAAAAGGTGAAGTATTGCAAAGACCTATCGACCATACCAAGATCGGGCCGAAGCTATTCCATAGACCAAGGCACCTAGATTTCAGACCAGGGGATCCCCGGGATCCCTCATCCTTCCACATGTGCCCCAGTCCGCTAGATCTGCCCGCTTCAATTTTTTTGGGGTTCATTGTGACACTCTGTTCCACCATTTCATTAGTATTTTTAGTCCCGGATCACTACAATGTAAGTTTAATTGAGGTAAGTACCTTTCCTTTTTATTTCATTTCATTTTAAATATCAAATAAATTACTTAGCTTCTATATTTCAATATATTCAATTTATTGTATTGTTGTACTCTTATATTCATAATAAAATTGGATTTTATATAACCATATTCATTCCATGCATGTCATCCCTTCTACGGTTCGTCGTTGTGTTTAAATTTTACACGATGGATATGAGCATACTATTTCTCCTTATCCGACCCATCGAGTTTTATCACATAGATCCGATCCACAACCATGCCTATACCTTCGTTGCATCCTATTCCATACCATAATGTCAATACATACAATGTTGTTCAATCTAGTGCTCCCACTACTTATTCTACCTCCACACCCCTCCCTTCCATCCCTACACATACCACCGATCTTATATCACCCACCTCATCTCCCTCTAGCACTACCACTACCCCACCTATCACTACTCCTCCTAACCCTACATCTAGCTCCACTCCTCCTAATATCCTTGATAATTCTATTCAACAAGATAATGTCAACATTGATGATTTTGATGATGATGTCGATGTCGTTGAGCTTCATCGATGAAAATTACACAATCTCAACTTTAATCCTCTTGAAATAGATGAATGCATTTTCGAGGAACTTTTGTTGCCACTTGGTCCAATCGAATATCAATGTAAACAATCTCCTCCTTCTACTACAACTATGATCCCTTTCAAAGTTGCTATACATCGACTAGATCTCATGCCTTCACCTTCAGTCACATCTTCCATGCCACCGATCCATTTGCATATACATTATTAATACATAACTCTTATTGGCCTCATATTCCAATTGATTCCACTTGCCTTGACACCGTTTTCACACATGAAGGTTTTTTCCCGCTTAGGATTCACATTCGGTGATCTCCTCTCTCCATCTCACTCTCCCCACTTATACCATAGATATGTACTCATTACTCCTACTTATGGCCTTCGTGTCTCGCACTTATCCTTCTTATTTGCAATATCACCTCGCTCCTCTCCCCTCACCCTTGGCTAATCTTGGGTCGATTATATTGGTCGAAATCTTGATCCCATTCATATTGATATCACGTTTGTTATGCCCTTTGTCAGGTGTCTCTATATGCAAGGATTTTTTCCTTAGCTAGATGCAAAATATCATTCACTAAGTACGCACATGATTATCTACAACCTAATTTTATTGATGAAGAATATGCTATGGGCATGTATAGTTTATGTTGTGCTAGCTCTCTCTATGATCACCCTCATAATGTCACCTACTACATCTGCAATCTTAATCCCATCAGTTACAACCTTGACACCAATGATATCCTTGATGATTTTACTTGGTTCTTCACCCTCATACACTTGGGGTGGGCATCACACTTTCTTCCCCTTCCAAAGATTATCAATTGTCTCTAGTATCTACTATCACACTTCACGTTACACGCTGCATATCTAAATCTCTCTTAGCATCCCTACACTCTTTGGTACACACATTGTACCGTCATTATCTGATGACACACTCTAGTGCTAGGGTTCATACTTTAATTTTGAGGGTACACTTCAGCAATGAACTTCATACACATTTCACACTCAGTTCTTTATGATACATATTCCCTAGCATATACACTCAATCGAATACAACACATTCATTTCTCGATGACACTCTCTTTCTATGGTTCATTCTTGACTTTTGAGGAGCATTTATAAATGAACCTCATCTCACACACATCTACTAGGGGGAACGTGGATACCCCTCTCGTCATATCTTTCACATCACAAAACACCATTACACTTGTACCACATTTGCATATCTTGGTTGCATTTACTCTTATTATCCTATACTACTTACATGTTGCACTTTGTTTACTATGTTAGCCAGATTCTTAGTATGTCATTTTCTATATACACATGCACATTCACTTGGTATCTTGAGGTAAATTCAGGACCTTTCATAGATTCATACATGATGCATGATGCTCGACACAACTCTTTACTATTCCCACCGAGGCTCATGGGGGCATCTACTTTGGCTACTACCATATTTTACACATCAAAGGTTCTATCATTTCAAGTGTTTACTACTTCTAGTCACTATCGGTATAATTATAATTATCACATATTTATACGTGCTTTGACATATTATTTATCTTTTGAAGATTCTAACGGGTGTTTCATGTGTAGCATTTTCCTTTCATGATCAATATAACCATGGTTATTTATCACTTTTTCTTGTTATTTTCTATGGGCTATGCCCTATTTCATGAGCATTCATTCTTTTCTTATGGCTTCTTCGGCCTTGATTATCTTGTGACATTTTGAACGATGTCCCATGTTTGAAACCCACTTTTCATGGTCCATCTTGTCTTCCTTATTGCTTGTTACATTGTCCTTTCTTGCATGCTGGCTTTTTTACTACTCTTGACACTTTCTACTAGCCAATACTTTTGCATGTGCCTTGGTTTTTACCAAGCACATTCCATACCCCTGTAGGAATCCACTTCTTATATGTGTATCATATCAAGGTCCTCTCCTTTGGACCACATTATCCTATAGTCGTTACATGCACCCTAAACAAGAGAGGCATCTATTGGGTGAAAAATAACCCATAAAACATCCCAAAGCTATAGTACACCACAAAACATTATAGAAATGACACAAGAACATAGTTACAGAGTGGCCTTAATCGACTTGGGTCAAAACCATAGAGTAGTACACTAACACCTGACCTAGATAGTAGTGGTGGGAGCTTATATCCTCCCTAGGTGTTTGTGTCTCGGGGAGAAAAAAATATTTTTCACTCCAACATAATTTACAACATCTCAAATCATTTCTCCTTTAGCGAAACTTTCCTCCGAGTAAAAATTCAATCTATCATTTACATTTTACTTACAATCTAAACAATTGAAAAAAATAAGAAGAAATTGGAATAATTAGAACAATTTAGGGACGTACCATCCGAAGTGGTCCTTATCCGAGAATCCTCATGGAAGGAGAGAAAAGATAGACCTCTCTCCCCAACACTCTTCTCTCGGCATGAAATTTCCCAAAAAATCACTCTCGGCATGAGATCCCCAAAAACTTTCTCTTGGCGTAAGATTGCCCAAAAACTTCTTTTGGCATGAGATCACCCAAAAACCTCACCATTAGCATTCAAATCCAACAACTCCAAGAAAATCAAGACAATTCTCTATCTCTTACACTCTTATACATCAAGTGCACACTTTCCTTTTACATACTTTCACACTTTTACTTACTTATACACATGTTACTTTGATTTCTCATATACAGAACTTTGACTACTCTCTTGCTCTTCTTTTGTAGGTTTGTCCTTAATACACAACAAGAAACAATTCACATCAACAAATAAAGCACACTACTACTCATACACTTCACCCATAGGTTCACTTCCCTTTCCCACTCTCCACGATTCACATTGTGATCACTTCAAGCTTCACTTGTCCACTCGACACGCTATCGACCACACTCTTCTCTACAAGATCATAAGGTATGCATGTTCTATCTACTTTATGATATTTAGTATTCACTCAACAACATAAAGTGGGGGAAAATTTGGAGACAAAATCTACACACTTAGGTACATTCCTAGGTCCTAGAGAATACTAATATATACACGATTCCTAAGCAATAAGACTAGTAATTGACAATGTCTTTCAGACTTTCTCTTTCTTTTTCATACTTTTATTGACGTTACACACCTTACATCCCTAACACTATTTGAGTGATTTGTTTTTTATGACCTTAGACACTAGTGCCCAGTTAAGACACTAGCTCTCCATTGAGCGTATTTTCTCAATACGTTCTGGATCGACTGCCAGCGTGACCTTTGACTTATATTGGCCTTCTATTTCCCAAAACGTCTCCGCTAACACCATAATGTCGTCCCTGACACCTGCGTTCCCTTCCGGCTGGTTAGTTTTACCAACAATGCTACGCCAATTTCAAAAAGCAAGCCGCCACAGTTTTCTGACATGAAATGACAGAGGAGGACCTGCAGCTGAGGTGACCGAAAACTGTTTAAATATAAATGAACACCCATAATTCGAAATTCAAAATTCAAATATAGTTTAACTCTCTCACATTCCTTCGAATAAATTTTTTTATTTTGGTTTGCAATCTCTCTGTTTTGTGAATAACATGAGCGGTAACGATATCAGCACATGGTGACAACACCAGGGCACCTGACCGATCCCAACATTTTTTCCTTCTAAATTTATCATATCTACGTCCTCACTGAATCCACACCACGACCTCGTTTGGAACGTGGGCACCGGAAATGGACAAGACACCCTTCAGGAAAGTTTTATATATTGTATACATCTATTTGTGTATATACATATTAAATATTTATTGTGTATGTGTTTTGTTTTGAACAGATTGCAAAGTATCACAAGAAAGTGGTAGCCACAAGAACAAACCAACGGTAGCTGCAGCTCGCACAACCACACCCAAACATTACATATGCCCTCATGTCTCCTGTAATCCCCGATCACCTCCTCCACTCAATCGTCGGAGTGTCTCCTGTTTTCTTAGGTAAATAGAATTATTTTATAAAAATACCTACTACAAATTCTTTGATGGTAGATAATCTTCATTTCCAACTAAGACACTTACTTTGTCAATATTTAAGGAAGTGCATCTGTTTTCAATTTTAGGTGGTGTTATCTCAAACTTAAAAACTCAGCTCTAAAACTATAATTATATAAATAGGCATTCTACATCGAGGATTATAATTTCAGTGTATAAACATTTGGTTATTACATAAAATTTGATGATCATTTGATTATCATTGGAAAATTTCAACTTTAAATTCTACATCCTTTTGACATACAGAAAATTTTACTTTTTCCTTTAAAAATCAAATGAAAAATTGTAATATATAGCTTCTAGATTACTTCGGTATGGGTACCATACGTTGATATTAAATTTTAAAAAAACTTTGGGTATGATACATTGTTGGGTACATTCATACAATATGTTTTTAAAAATTTAAAAATATAAATATATATAAGAAATTTAAAGAAAACAAGATTATAGTCTTAGTAACTTATAAAATATTAGAATCCAATAAAAACCTTATTATGAATTAGAAGCCATCTAGAAAAAAACATTTCTTTGACTGAATACAAGAAGAACACAAAAATTAAATCTTGGAGTCAATCTACTAATGGGCTCACAAACATTCCACTTATTGTTAAGGCCCAAGGAAAGGTTTGGGAAGAAGGTAGTATTGTCATAGAGTTGCTTAGAGGTAGGCTCTTGGAGTAGGGGCCCTTTGAGCTAGCTCATATTATCCCAAAATTCTTTCTCATCCTCGATAATTAGTCCAATAGAGTGAGTTGTGAAAGCCTTGTTGAGAATTGTATACATTCCGAATCGAGATTGATGAAGCTTATAACAAGATTTAAGGCCTATCCATTCCATCCTCTTCCCAAATGTGTATAAGTCATGAAATATTTTAATTCCTTTCTCAAACCAAAGTAAGGTGGAAAAACCTCTTGTCGAGGAAAGGATCTTATCATTATATTTAATATTAAAAAAATCAATTTGTAGGCCTTACAATCCAGTGCTAAAGGAAGAGAAGATAGATTTCCCAACCACTAAGTGCTTCACTTGTTCCCATGTTTTCCAAATTGATTGAAGAATAAAGGACCCATGAGGAGCAAAAAGAAAGCACCCAAATAGAATGCAAACCAAATGAAGTCCTTTTCATCTCTCTTGACCCATTGGAGCCTATTGGGAATATTGAATGACACAAACTTTCCAAGGTTCAATTCTAGTCAAAGCCCTCAAGTTTTTTTTTGCACTTAAAAAAATGTTGGTACATTGCAGGGTACATACCCACAAGATCTGGGTACATCTGGGGCACAAAACTCCATACCTAGGACATACCCAAGGGTTGTGGTTATGTACTGCGTACTCTTACTCCGTATGTATGAGGCTTGGTACAAGGAGGAGGGTAGTTGGAATTTCTGGATAGTCTAGTATCACTGAGTTTAGAGCCCGTTTTATTGTCCCAATTTTTGTTAAGGTAATGGGTTTATAATCAATATAGTATATGTAAAATCCAAGATAAGAGCCTTCAAATTGATACCTATTAAATTAACATTTTTCAAATGGATGTATTTATCTATACTAGAAGGAAAGCAAAACCAAAATGTTATGTAGTTCTTATTTACAATACATGTTTTGACACTATTTGTTTTTGTAATGTCCTTATCATAAACCAATTCTTGTCTTTGTCATTCCAATCCCTTACATTTTCTTCACAATTACTATAGACACCTAAATTTGAAAATTTATCATTTAAGAATGACAATTATGGCTTTGCACATTAAAAATGTCTCAATGCTCACATTCCATTCCCGAGTGACTTATCCTTATCTCCCTTTCGTGAATTTTTTATCTATGAAAATTTATTAGAAATTTCTCACATAACTAATCATATAAATTCATAAAACTATAATCTTTATAGGCGCGACCCTAAAAACTTAGGTAATTTTTATAAGCTACTTGTTTGAAACCGTGGAGTTGGAACCAAACCATCTCAGTGTTTGGTCCTAGACCAAATGGTCTTATCTACCGCCAGCCAATGATCACTTTTTGTAACAAGCCTCTTGATGTTGATTTTTAACTTGGTGATGTTATTGTCTAGTTTTGTTTTTGATTATATTTCTTAGGATGAGCTCACGCTTAACCCGCTTACCATCAATAGATAACAACCACAATAATTTTCCTTCTAAATATGTAGTTGGATTTTCATCCTAAGAATTCTAACTTCTTAACATTTAATTAATTTGAAACATTATCATGTATATATTATTATGTGTGTTCTATTTAAATATGTGTCTTGTGTGGATTTGTAATATGAGGGAGTAGTTAAACAATATGAGGGAAGACGAAGTTCGAGTAAATTTTGTAGGGAAGCCAACGAAATCCAAAAATTTAAAAAATTACATTTATAGTGAAGGGAATAACTTAAAATTCTATTGACCTATTTCTTTCTTCCAACAATAAATGAAAATAATGGAATCATCATTATTGTGGTTATTCATAATCTACTAGTTCTCATTCAAATATGGAACTTGAAATCATATAAGGCTGTTTTTAATATGGGTCTTGAAATTGTATGGACTTATCATTCGATGCGGGCCCTCAAATATGAAGGTAGGGTTTTGCAAGCTAATATCCATTGCCTTGAATTTTGATAACAAGAATTTATTTTCTTGTAGCATCATAACACAATAGGGCATGAGACTCATCTTTGGCCTTGCATAATTTTTCTCAATTTAGAAAATACAAAAGAGACAACTTAGCAAGGCATTATACATCAAGAAATAACTAATTCATAAGTGAAATAATTGAGAATTTGAGCCTTTCACTATATTTATTACAAGCCTCTCTTGTGTGGCACGAGAGGCACATAATGTGAGTGGGTTTTAAGGATTTCCAATAGGTGAATCCAAGGGATGCGTTCATGCTAGTTGAAATATTTCACAAGCTCAAATCCTTCCTCCACCATCTCTCCAAGACCATGTAAACACATAATCCTCAAGAGAATACATTTACGTGTAAATATATAAACATGAGTTGTGAGGTTGTCTAGATAGGAATTGTGAGGTTATCGAGACACATGTACATATAGTTATTGAATTAAAAAGAAATCTTCAAAGTCCATAAGAAAATAATATTAATCTTATTGCATTTTAAAATCTTCAAAAATTTATGGAAAAATTACATATTTTAAAAGCACAAAAGATGAAGAAACAAACACATATTTGACACTAAATAAATGTTTTACCTCTAATACTAATTTGACTCTTAAAAAATCCATTCATTAAAAATATTCACATATCACCTAGTTGGTTTCGTCCGACATAACATATAAATGTAAACATGATTATATCATGATAATTATGCCAAAATCATCAGAGTACCTTGAACATATTTGGTATCCACATCTTGGGCATGTATTCTCTCCCTTTTTAGCCAAACTTAAACAAATTGATAGGATTGAATAAGCATAGATTTTCTAATAGATAAATTCATAGAATTTGAATGCTTTGTTTTCAAGTTGTCTTGATGCATCATAGATATGCACCTTGTTCCACAAAGTCTACAACTCAAATATAAGTTGTTCAAGGTAAATATCAATGTTTCTCACCCAATTATTTCCAGTCACTAGTAGAAACATAATCCATGGGTGAATGTTATAACATGGATAGTGCGATTTTGTAATATAATCCATGGGTTAGTGACATAATTTCATATAAATTTATGGCCAAATTAAATATGTTGTTGACAAGTTAGAATATGGATTAACCTCCCCATCCATTGCAAGACCTATCTTGATATTCCTTGCATTGAGTTTGAGTTTATTAGGTCAATTCTACTATACGTGTTTCATATCTTGGAAATTAATTAGTACCATAGGGACCTAAATTTTGTAAATCATTACTGCTGATGTCGGTATTATAAAGCAAGACTAGTTCACTTATTCGAAGCCTCAATTATATATCATTAATCCTATCAAAAGACTTTCTCTCTTCATTAGATTGCTCAAACACTTAAAAATTCTTACATTAGTCACAAGTAATCCACTTCATGTTCTTCAAATTATTCTTCTTTAGTGATATCAAGCCTTTTTGTTGGCTTTGGTAATGCTTTTTTAAATTACAAATTGTTAGAACAATTTTTTCCTTAATGTGGGATTATTATCCTCTTTCACATGGTTTCCAAACATCGTGCCTTCATCATACATGCTTCTCTAGTTTCAAGTTAAAAATTAAAATCATTTTCTTGTGAAATATGTGAAATCACATTATTGGACTTACTTACATCACTATGCACATGCAAACAATAAAGTTATTTATTCCCAACTTCACCAAACTAAAACATGTGGTAGTGAATTTGTTTCAATAACCTCAACCTCTTCCTTTGAAATTTCTTCTACCTCTTTATAGACCATCATCACCATGTGAAGTATCTGAGTTTAGTCCAACAGAGTCTTGTGAGCCTACAAGTCTAGTTAGGATCTAGAGTCCTAGAAGTGCATTTGTTTAATGATTTTGGTTGAGGATTTTCTTTCAATACTAATAATATTGTAATGTGTTGTGCCTCTTTCTATAAATTTTCCTCATTTCTTATTAAAATAAAATAAGATTCCATACATGTTACATATAGACCTTTGATAGATAATGTTATCTTGTTTTCTAAATTTATAGGTCATATGGTATAAGATAGTCATTTAGTTGAAACATTTAACCAAAAATATCAGAGACCTAGTGGAAAACTTACTAAATAACTTAAAGGGTTTACTAAAAGTTTTATTAAATGATAAAGGTTAAATAATATATAATAGTGTGTTATGAGAAGGAAATAATAGAGAATAAAATATAAGCATCAAATTAGAATATAATGAAAATATATTTTTGAAGTATCAATTTTTTTATGAAAATTTAGGAGACAATCATCGTAATTCTATAGTGCAGCACATGTATAAAAAGTGTACCGAAAACTACCCAAATAACATCGTTAAATCATGTAAGTACTTTATGATAAATAATATATCCTCTTTTATGGGTAATATATTGGTTCTTGATTTTTAAGGTGTATTAGAAATCTTGTATCACTCAGAAATACATCATGCAATATTAATTAGTGAAAGGTCGATCCAATCCTAAAAGGGAACACTTATCTGTGTAATTATGAGATATATGAATCTCTAAAACACCTAGAATTTTTTTGTAAAGTTTAATTTTTCTTTTAGATTTTTAATAACGGGATTTATGACCCTAATGTATATTGAAGACCTTACAAGAATTCAGACATTCCCTTTTATAGATTTTTTAATTAGTACATACAAAAACTAGTTTTGAACCAATACCGTTTAGTTAAATTTTAAAAGTTGTTCTTCCCTCTAACATATGGTTTTTTCATTATTTTTTGCTTGTTAATATTAATGGGATGCTTAAATTCATATTTAACATGGAAGCATTTAAAAAAATTATATGTTACGTTGACATTAAAATGCATGAATAAAAATCCCATGAAATTTGATAATTTAATGAGAAAAGAAAACATGACTAATTTAAGTGGAAGTGCTTATTACAAATGGAATTTCATGCTCAACTCTAAGCATAAAGAAAATGCTTATTGATATACAACTTAATTTTTATTTAGATTAGAATAAGTTCCCTCTAAAAGTTTATACAAAATTAGAGAGCTTGAAAAAACATCCAAAACATGATTCACAAGGTTATATATACAAATTAGAGAGGTTATATCTAATAATTATATGTCAACGAACATAAGTCATTCAACTTATGATGAAGAGAAATAATTTCCTTAACAAAAGAACATTCCGGATCCTATCATCCAACGCAATACTAATGCAAAAATATTTTCCAACATAAATTTCTTGATAATAAGGTTATTAAGTTACCTCATATGCAATGTTGATTAGAACATTGTTTAATACGACATCAAGATCGTAACTTTTCAACTATCATTGTATTAAGGGGAATTTCATGAACATGTGTTGGAATTTACATGAACATATATAACATATCACTCATGAGAATGTTCTAGAACATGATTTTGATTCTAACTAAGATGGGGAATCCTACAAGATAAAAACATCTTCCTCTGAGATGGAAGAATATGGAAGGAAAAGTGAAGATGGCCCCATTACAAGCTAGTAAGTTGATGTTAATGATACTCAAGGGGATGTTAATGACAAAGACAACCCCGATGATTTTTTTTTGAAACAAATTGAATTCGCTACAAATTGAGTTAGAACTCCACAATAGCATTATGAATTGGGTGATGAAATATGTTGATAATATTTAGGAAATTTTTAACTAGGCCGAAGGAAAAGATAATAATGGAAACCCCCAAAAAATTAAAAAAATAGAAAAAATGTTGGTGCTATAAGAAAAGAATGATAAGTTAGAAGAAGACAATCTAAAGGAAAGTCTAGACATAATTGCCAACTTGAGTAGAGTAATGATTGGGAATTACATAACCAATATCACCATTATCCGATATATAAAAAAATATAAGGATGATATCGCCATGTTCAGAGATTTCATGTATACTTGAAAATTTATCATTAAATTCATTGTTGTAGAGAAAATTAACCATTGTTTTAGGAATAGAAGAACATTCATTGTCACCAATTTTTGTGTTCATGGTACACATTGAGAAATAATTATCCCCAAAATAATAATCAAATCCATAAATATGATTCCATCGCTAGTCCCTGTCACCACACACTGCAGTGGGTGAAGGCCAAGCTTATGAAGCATCACATCTAGAAGGAGTTCCTCAATTCTGCAAATTGACGGATAATATGAGTCCTCGTAAATGATATTTAGCTTTGAGATTAGGCCAAGTGATCCAATCCCTGAGGTGCACCAGATCTTGTATGGTGTGAATACCCTTGCGGAAGAGCCGAATGGCTTTGATGTGGAGATTTCAACCAAGGGAAGCGTGCCCTTAGTGAGAATTGGAGACCACCAGATGTTATGTGCATTAAAGGAAAGGCCTGTGTGGAACCCATCACCAATCCACCTTTAAAAGGGCTTAACTTGCTCGAAGGATTTCCAAATGCTCTAGCCATAAAAGTATATGTAATCTCAACTATAACGGTGTAATAATAAGAGAATACAGACTCAATGTCATTCCATATTTTCTTTCCATATAGGGAACTAGATTCAATATAATTCCACAACATAATATGCCAAGATTGCACTTGAAAGAATGTGAATGACCCATTTAGCACATAAGGTCACGCTCTTTCGATAAAGATCAAAGATACCCATACCACCTTGTTCATGAGGGAGACAATGGACATCCCAGAATCTTGGTGAAATCTAGGTGAACCAATTTTACACCAAAGAAAATCCCTTAAAATCTTAGCCACCAATTAAAATTCAAGTAAGAAGGCCACCAATAAGAAAAATAATACACATGAGTAGTGGTAAGAATTCTGATGCAATCCTGAAATTTTCCACAAAGAGAGTGGTGTGGAGGACTACTTCATCACTTTTATTCCCTATATTAATAACATAAGTCCAAAGAGGCGCATAATCACTATCAAAGGAAAAGGGAATACCTAGAAGTGAAATTTCTCACCATGACAAATTTGTTTCAAAGGATAAGCCTTAAGCAAATTCAAGAGGGGTAACTCTGGAAAATCCAAGAGTTTTTGCCATCGAATAATGCTAGAGATCGAGACAACAGAGAAGGTAGAATAGTATAAAATCACAACCACATTTTTTTCAGCTTCTAATAAAAAAGAAAGGAATCATCTCGCAAAATTCCCTTTGGTCAACTAGGTGCTATGGTCTCAGTAAAACAATTCCCCGAATACAACCCCTATCGCTTGATGAGTAATTAACTACCCAAGGGAATCAACAAAGAAGAATGAACAAGGCCATAGAAGAGGGTGACTGCCGGGATGGATCAAGAGAGACCGACAAACCAAGGAATGATTTCCATTAATGGTGAGCCAAGTAGAAGGATTGGAGAACATAGTGAACACAACAGAAAAAGAAAGCACCAAACCCTAACACTTTGAGCATAGCCAGAATAAAGGGCCATTCAATATGATCATAAGTTTTTTCAAAATCAATTTTTAGAAACAGAGGCTTCTAACAAGAAATTTAAGCCCATTCCATACCTTCCCGAGACTACAACGAGATTATCCAAAATGTAACGACCTTTAACAAATCTCTTCTCGATCCGACTAAAAATCTTTGGCATAATATTAGAAATTCAAACAACTAATGCTTTAGCAATAATTTTATAGGATACATTGAGCAGGGTGATAGGCCACCAATTATTAATACACTTGGGATCACCGCTTTAGGAATAAACTTGATATTTCCTTGATTAATTAAAATCCCTAAAGATCGATATTAGAGAGCCTCAAGATAAACTCGAGCAGATTGAGTTTGACAAAAGACCAAGTTGCTTTATAGAATTCATTGGGGAAGCCATCTAGACCTGGAGATTTATCATTAGCTAAGTATAGCAAGGCTACATTAATTTCTTCCAAAGTAAGAGGAGCATCATAGTGGGCCCTATCTCTGGGTGTGACTTGTGAAGAAATGAAATCAATGCATTTTTTTAAGGAAAATATCATTCAAGAGAATCCTCCCAAGCTTGAAACACCAGATGATAATAGTTGATAAAAGTAGAAGACATTTCGGTAGCTCTGAAAACCACTAGTGTGAGTCATAAATAGCCTTGATCTGTTGAAAAACATGCTTTTCCCGAAGGGATTCAGATAATTTTTTATAAGCTTTATCTCCCACCCGTAGCCAATGGAGCCTCAAATAGATTTGAGTGCCCTGAGAAATATAGGATTCATTGAGCTTGAGCTTATGTCAAAGACTCACAAACTTTGAGATTGAAGCTAAAGATCAAAGGGATTAGATTCTAGGAGAAGAGAAACCCTCCAAAATTTCTTATGTAGAGAGGAATCGATCCTTCTTCAAACCCGAGAAACTTGTTTGCCAAATTGGTGGAGGAATTTAGTGGTGCGTTGGATTGCTACTTCTCACCAAGAGCTCCAAATGATAGCAGCAAAAAGGGGACGTGGCACCATGTCCCATATTTTGGTAATGAGATGTATTATTCCAGGTGACATAACAGCAACACATTTAGAAAAATTGCGTACTTGGCACCTTGGGAGGTCCTCCTTTCCAAACAACCTTAGTGATCGATGGTGGTTTGACAACAACACATCGAGACCATACCTTGATAAAGGTGGAGCCATGCATGTCAAGATCAAGAAGGACTATTGAGTCGAAGAGCATGATCGAGGCATTTTAAATTTGATCGATCCTTCTCGGAGGTCATCAATGTAAACCAATTGGATTCTTTAAATTACCGCCGTGAGTTGAGAATAGGATCGAAAGGTCCCACCGAATTTTAAACTAATACCAAGAAACATGTTCCCCTAGGCACCAAAGTGCATTGGGAGAGTACTAAATTTATCATTAGGATGTTCCACCATATTAAAGTCTCCACAAACCAACCAATAAGTAATGGGTAATTTTTCCCATAACCACCTACATAACAAATTTATTTGATTACCGTCATTAGGAGTATAAACATTGACAATACCAAAAGCCATATCGTTAATAGTCATAATCACCCACACTACCCAATTACTTAGGTCATTTCTCGAGGAAATAATTAACGTCTAGAATTTTGGTGTGATGGAAATGTTAGCAGACACCTCGACCATCAATGTGTTGAGTGTGAAAGTGCACAAAATTAGGGGTAATACACGTTAGCGTAGTTTGAATAAAAAAACTAGATATCTTGATTTTCAATAAATAAAAACATCTAAACTACTAATTAAATGATAGGATAATCGACGATGAAATTTTCGTGAGGACTCGTCGGACTCCTAAAAATTCCATGACAAAAAAATCAAATATATTGAACTCCCCGCCTATCCTGGAAGTTCGTCCACAGAGATGAGAATGGAAAATTTGTTGGCAAGAAGAATCTGGTCTGAATTAGCAGGCTCAACTTGAATGGAGTGGCACTTAGCCCCATTGCTTCCCATGAGCCGCATACAACACCTCTTAGGTGGACTATGCGAATGCCACAATGAAAGATAGGTTGACATAAAATTCCCGTAATTCTCAAAGCAGTTGGTTGTGTCACTTGGATTTGCAATGTTGTGGATGGAATGGAAACACAAGGACTAGGTTACTCCACCAAAGGCTCATCCTTGGTTGGTGGTGGTGAAGGAGAAGACAGGGCTGAAATTCCAAAGAAGGCTTCATCCCAAAATTATTTTTCAAGCCAAACACCTTCCAACCATCAACCTGAGGGGTAACCACATTCTTTGGCTCCAAGGTCGGCACGGGGGCAGGCTTAGAGTGAGCTAAAAGGGGACAATCCCGAATGTGATGGTCCAGGGCCTGGTAGTGAAAACACGTGTTTGGGAGGTTAAAATAAATGACCTTTGAGAGATTTTCAGGGACCCCACCTGAATATTCAGATGGTCCCACAAATCTTTCACCAGTCCACTTTGACACAAGCTCACTTGTTAGGCGAGGCATAGAAAAACGTTCTTATTCATGGAAAAAAACCCCTTCAAAGGGCCGACTATCTTATCCAAAAAGATGAAAGATGAACAAGAAGGCCAGGAAGCTCAATCCAAACAAGGATTTTGAGCGACACCTGATTACTCAGATTAAAATCTAGAGTCTATAAGGATAAAACAAGCAAGGCATTACCTAGGTACCAGAAAAATTTAAGCATAAGGGTCTGGACCTGTGAGGGCTCACGAAAGGTAAAGAGATAAAAACCTTTGGTGAGGTTTTGGATACTAGAAACCTAGATGCTAGATGAATTTCAATGGTTTTTCATCTAATTTTTAGATACGTCTCGAGTATAGGATGTGGCCACATGTAAAAATAGGCAATAAGACAATGGTTATGATACCAGGTCACCACAGGATCCAAAAACTCATTAGCAATAACCACATCAAGGGAGGAGTCAGAGTCCATACCTCGTCATAGACTTTCTAAGAAAACTTCCTTGTGCATTTGGGAGTCATGGTTGCTAGTATTAACATTCGTTGAACTCGGGGTGTTGGCCATTTATAGGCACAAATACCGCCTAAGTGGTGAAAAAGACTGAAAATCACTATGATAAGACCGAGGAAAGACCATGGGAAGGGCTAAGGACATGTAATTTACATAGTAAAAAGGCCGAAAAAAAGCATAGGAAGCCGGTAGAGCCAAGAACCCTTCTAGAACAAGTTGTATGCTTCCTCATGTATCCAAAATAGTCCTACATGATAGAAAATAATTAATGTCAAATACCACACAAAAGAAAATGTTTGTGGAAAACACCAAAAGATAGGTTGATGTAATGTCTATTATAGGATTGGCGCTTTGATTCACTTTGAGAAATGTGAACCACTCGAGTGTTTGGTGCAACATCCAACAATGTTAACAAATCAAATTATAAAAGGATGTAATGGATGTCAATATGTTGAATGAATAATACCGCAGGTTTGATGTCGCAAGGAGATTCGATACCAATCTTATCGATGCGAGATAATATAACATTCATCGATGATTATTTAATTAACATATTGAGCATATATACATGTGGAAGGAGGAGAAGGAAGCCAACAATCAGCTGGACTCCATACATGGAAGGTGGATAGTCAAAATTTATCTGTTGATATGAAATATGCTAATAAAACCATCCCACTGGATTGAACCATTCGATGG
Source organism: Taxus wallichiana var. yunnanensis (assembly GCA_018340775.1). NCBI lineage: Eukaryota > Viridiplantae > Streptophyta > Pinopsida > Cupressales > Taxaceae > Taxus > Taxus wallichiana. Next base: position 237,694,893 of record CM031237.1, read on the forward strand.
TCCCAATGCAAGTAGTTTGTTGGGTTTTGCAAACTTATAGAATGATATATGAAAGGATTATATTGCTATGGGATCATGTATTTTTCTCGTGAGAAAGTAGCAAACATGAATAAATAAGAAAGTCATGGAGGAGAAATAAGGATAGGTCACCTAGGCTTGGAATGAGCACACAAGTCATGCCTTAAGTGTGGAGCCAAAGTTGTCATTCCGAAATGATAAATTGTCAAATTTAAGTGTTTACAATTGGGTGAAGAGTTTAGATTTTAGAATATGAAAAAATTCATTAGGAACATTTTTCTCCACTTTTGGCCAATGCAATATGGCTTTGATTTAAGCCCCTTGATCATAGTAGAAATATGTGATTTGGAAGTGTTATTACAATGTCACCATTTGTTGTTGTAGAGAGGCTCATATAATGAAGTTTTGTCCTAGATGACCAATGATCAACTCAACTCCAAGCCATGGTATTAATGGGGCAAGAATATTAGTGGTTGTGGGCAACTTGCCAACCATATATGTGTAGGAATTGAGCTATTCAAATGATGGTGTCTAACCATAGGCAATACAACTAGAATTTTTGGTTGACCAAGGGACCGAATTCCAAACTCATTTGATGTGAGTTAATGTGGGAGCATGATTAAGAACTAGATTAATTATAAAAAACTTCTTGAAGACACTTTGAATTCCTTAGCATATGTTAGTGTACTAGATAGTTGAATTGTAATACATAGGGTGATTGTGATTATATAACCTAAATTACATTTGTTATGTGATTTTATTGTGATTATGTGTTTAGTTTTGGAGGCCATCTTATGTAATTAATTGTAATGCATTGTAAGTGTAAAATTATTTTCCTCATCTACAAATTGTATGATAAAATCCAAACAACAAATTAAATATATAATTTTAGAATACACTTTACTAAATATAAGAAGTTAAAAATAATCATTATCATCATTAACATTAAGTATAAATTTTAATAGTTCAATATATATCGGATATATAAATAATTAAATATTCTCAAATTATCTTAAAACTAGCAATCACATGTGTATAATACAATATCAACGTCAAACTTTATATGTTATTTGATTTAGAGGTATAGTAATTAATTTTATAGTTGATGTTGATAAGGGGTGTGATTGATTTTGTAAGTGTAGAAATATAGATGAGCCACTTAAATTTAAGGTTCTTTCTACATTTCAAACTTGTTACAAATTTGTACATGAATACATTTAATATTGTTTTTGATAGTTAATTACTTTTATATTTGATGTTGTATGTATTTAATTCGGGTTAATTGTGTTATTGTTGTGTCATTTTTTTGGTTGGTTTTTGTTGAAAAAACCATTATTACGGCTGATAATGCGTGTGATTGATCATCGGTAGTGTAGGAATATAGATGAAACATTACATTGAAAGGTTGTATGTGTACAATTAATTATGTTCTGATTCGTACATTTAAAGTCAGTAAATCATATTTCACAAAGAATAAATACATGAAGACCTCCATACACATAATAAGACATGTATACATGTGCAAAGTATTTATATCATGAATGGTAGCCTTTTGTGGGAAATTTTATTTTCAATAAACATGATTACATTTGATACCCCTTGAATGACATTACTACTTTGGATACAAGAAGTGTTGAGTATAGTAGTAGAGGAGGTTTTATCAAAGTAGAAAGAAGTATTTACAACGGGTTGAGTGATAGTAGTCTTACTTCCTCCTTTATTCCTAGTCCACATGTTTGTACGTGAACCATATTTGGGTACCTTTCAAATGAAAAAGTAAGTGAAATGTGCAGATTTGCAAGTGAGGGAAATTTAAGAAAGCAATGAATGTCGACCCTACCTTTCAATGGTTCAAATGTCGACAATTTCTCTATGCAAAGTAAGTTCCCGGGACTTGTGGATAGTTAACCTCGTGCCATTTTAATTGGTAAATTTCTTTGATTACCTCTTGAAATAGGGGGTGTGGGAGTATGTAACGGGTTGGAGGGATCCCAACATGGGTCATTTTATCTATCTAATTTGAAAACAAAAATAAAGGTAATGTTGGTTGTTGCATTGATGTGTCGCAGAAAATGTCGGTGATTGTTCCTGTAGCACCATTTACGAGGCCCGCGTCAGCCCATAAATTTGTAATAAGCATGATTTTTTAATGTTTACACAATAGATCTTTGTGTTCCAACCGATCATCATCAGATTGGGTGATCGGAATTTTCAATGCCTTCAATATCTAAAGGTTGTGGGAATCCACCGATCATTTTTTGCAAAAATGTGATGCTTCCTTAAAATGTTGATTTTTTCTGATTTAGGTGTGTTATTGTGCGAGACATTAAGAGTTCCTTTAAGTCCTCAATAATAGGGTTGAATCTTGCATGTGGACCAAAGAAGTTCCGGAATGAAACTTGTGCTTTAGCTGTCCCTATTTTTGAAATATTGTTCGCAATGTATTGGAAGAATTGAATCCCTTCCAAAGGATGGCTCCATATGAATTACTTACATTAAGAGGATTATCCAAAACTAGTGGTAATTGGCTGAGGTCACGAGGAGGATGACTAATATGTTCCCAAATTCAAATGTTCTTGAGTGTGGAAAAGATTCACGTATGCTACTATCAATTTTTCTTAGCAACTTTTGGGTCGATGAAACTCATTTCATCAATAAGAACATATTTTGTATGTTTCAAAGCAACCCTTCAAAATATAATAAAGCACTTCATTTAAGGGATTTAAGTTCTTTGATTGGAATACAAAGGGTTGTATGGATTTTGGATACTGAGAGATGTTGAATGCTTTGAAACACCAAAGATGGCGATCAAAAATAAAGATGAGGGAGATGTGGTTAGTGATTTGAATGAATTTAGGATTTTATTTATTGGAAATGATTTTCCTGTCAGTCATTCCTTGAATTATCAATCTTAGTGGAGGTAGAAGTGTTTTGTTTGTTGAATGGTGTAATATTGTATGAAGAACTAATTGTTTCTTTCAAGACAAAGAAAGTGTGGAAGATGATTGTGTGGCCTACATACTTTTGTTAATTCTATCTTGTTATCAAATTTTTCACACATGATAAAATTGGACAACCGAGCCCATTTCTAGTCATCACAGAGATAAAATGATAAAAATAATTAATAGGTTGCATGGGTGAGCTCACCTAGCATTGAATGGTACAAAATTATGAAAGATATCAATGTGATTTGATAGGTGAGTCAAGTTAGTATAAGATCTCGATCAATATGAGTTGACCTAATAATTAATGAGTTGTTTGAGAAGGCTAGCTCGTATAGTTTGGGATGTCAATCGAAGACATAATACCAAGCTAGCTCAAGTGCACTTAGAACAAGCCAACTTGGGATTGAGCTCGAATGGAGGATTAGCTCATGAAGTGAGCTCAGTCATGATAGAAAATGAACTCAATGCGAGAGACTCGGTTAGGAGCTTGGTTTGGGGCTAGATATGGTTAAAGAGTAGAGCTCGGTTTAGAGCTCAATCAAATTAGGAAATCATCTCTCAAGTAGAGTAGCTCAATTTGGAGCTCATCATTGTAGAGAAGAATAGAGAAAGCGAGGTCAAGCCATTCGGGGCCTGTGAGATCAAGCTAACTCAATTCAATAAAAGTATCTTGAAATTTCATTGAGCCTAAAATGAGTTGGTCACTCGATCAAACAATGTATGGTTCAACACGATGGATAAATGCGAGTTTGTCACATAGTGGCAATGTCACGTGAGTTTCCAAATGTGTTGACTGAGTTTTGCAATAGATTAGATGAGCATGTGATTCGCTTGGTGAGAAGCCAAGTACATAAAGGAGAAAGATTGTTGGGACGAGTTAAGGCTAAGTTCGTGGAGAGGTAGAAATGATGAGCTGCTTGGGGATTGTGGAGATCATGAACCAAATTTCCAAATTGGTGAGGTAAAAACCAAGTCAGGGAGTTCTGATATTCCGTAACCAATGGGAGAGTCAAGGCTATTTGGCCAAAGTAGTATAATGTGGGATCAAGGGAGCCTCTAGGCCCCAAGATCCAAATTACCACTTTATGGGGATTCAATGCACATGAGCCAGGGAAAGTCTTTACCTTTCCTCACAAAGAGGCCAAATCCACCAGAGAAATCTACCATCAAGCGGGTGCTTGTGGGTGATGGGTTAGAACTCACCTAGTGATTTGTTTAGTGGAAATCCCAAGTCCATCATCAAGTCATTATGAGTAGTTGGCGGTTGGGGAAACTACCCAACGTGGTAACTAGTCTGAGTAATGTGGAATTAATACATGATGAGTGGTGGCCATTAAGAATTTTTAAAAGAGTTTGTTCGAGCTAAAGCTAAAGTGTTCACTGAGTTTATGGGATAATCTTGAGTGTTATGAACGGGCATGCATGTTGAAACATCTCCTAAATCACTCAATTATGTTTCCAAGTCTTTATGAGGTGGCGAAAAGGATAGTTTAAATGTGTCAAAATAGGGTCGAATGAGAGGTTGATTACCACGAGCCAATGTAGAAGGTGGTTATGTGTTCAATGTGCAAGCATGGGAATGGAGTAAGCCGAATGATCCGGATGAAAAGAACAAGGATCTCACCTAAGTGACATAACATTACACACAGGTAACATATTTGATAAAATATACAAATGAGCTTGTTGGGGTTCGTGCAGAGGAAAGACAAGCCACGTTAGTGTGCACAAAAGCGAACTCGGGTAAAGGAGAAATCTCAACTAAGGATGTTTGGGCATAGAGGTCGTTTGACACAAGTGGATTTGGGCGGAGACAAGAAATGGAACGAGTTTCCTTTTTGGGCTATAATCGCAAGTATGTAAGGAGGATCCATACAACGAGCTTGTATTAAGATCAAGTCACTTTGGATGAGGTGTTTAGAGATGTTGTTTTACATCGGTGAAGGGGATCACAATATGCGGGGTTGGTAGAATGGTATGAGCCATTAAAAATGAAGAACATAAGAAATTATACATCTCTTGTGAGATATAAGCTCAACTCACAAAGGGTATGGTATTTTAATGATGCGAGCCACGATGAAATGAATGATAAAAGGTCAGCGACATGAAAGATATCGGGTGTAATAATTGGGCTTGTCAAGTTGTGACGGTATATAACTTGGCTCAAAGATGAGAACAAGAAAGTTGGATGTGAGTTTCTTTGTGGTGAAGTATTCACTTGAATAAATGTGAAGTCATAATCAAGGAGATAACTTTAGGTGGTATGTCACCATGGATCTATGTCGAAGCTTAGCACAACTTTGCAAAGATAAGTTGGCATTTGTGCATAGCTCAAATAATGGAGAAACATTGTAGAGGTGATTAGAGAATAGGGAGAGATCAAAGGCGGGGCTTGAGGAGCGAGTTTATGATGAGTCTCGAGTAGTGAGATTGCGAGGAGTTGACAAGAAATGATGATGGTTCATGTATAGCTCAAAAAATTTGAAATCAAATATGAAGGTCAATGCATGCGTGTGCTCATGGAAGGGAATTCATTCAATGTAATGAAACAAGTTATTTATAAATCAAGGTAGAGCTTTCTTGGTGAATCCGGGTTAATACATGGCCAAGATGTAGAGTTGATGCAAAGAATATGAGTTTGACTAGGTGTTGGACCTTGGAGCTCATTCGGGTGAGTTGAAATCACGTTGCAAGATGGTTTTGGGAATACACAAGTCCATGGGAATGTGAGATTTCTTGAGCTCAACATAACATTCATATAATACATTATAGGTATGGAGTACAATCAGATTCTTATAACCATCATGAGCTCAAGAGAGATTAGTTGAAGAGATGGCCTTAATGAAGATCACAATGGATGAGTCACTCGATAGTCATGGCCTGAATTGAAATTAAGAGCTCATTATGAAGGGCTCGGTTTGGATCTTGATGCAAAATGGATCTCGGTAAGAATAGGAAGAGCTTGGTAGATATTTAATCTTGGGAACTTAGTGGTAGGATCTCATCTCGGTTTAACATAGAGGAGATCGACTTCAACTTGGTTAGTTGGCTTGGCGAGCCAACCACCGAGTCGATATTTCTTTTTGACCCATTCACAACCCCTCCCTCTTCAATACAAACCCGATCAATGAGGGGGCACCATATTTTAATTAAATTAATATTTTTATTTTAAATATTTTATTAATAATAGTTATTATTATTATTAATCTATTTTATTAAAATATTCTTTTAGTTAATTGAGGATTAAGTCAACAACATTAGTGGCACATGATGGAAGTTTCTCAAAGTTGTTAACCAATTGTAATAAATACATCATGTACCTTCAATTTAGGAAAGAAACTTATGAATTTTCCTCTTCTCTCTCACAAGTTATTCTATAAATGTAAGTTGGAAGCTCATTCCAACAGGTTGGACAAGTAGAAATCTTAGGCAAGTGTGTGTAATTTTTTCAAGAATCCTCTTTCTTCTCGTGAGTTGTTCTTGTATGTTGAGGGAAATTTCAAGCCTCCTTTCAAGACCATGATGAAAACCTTTGCCTCTTTTTGAATGTATGATGCATTTGCATGTTATTTAAGTAATAAAAGTGTGTGTTGTGTGACTAATCTCGGTCCTTTCATCCTTTTATGCTTCTTTGTGCCTTTCTCATGCTTGTAGGTACATAGTGCAAGTTCAAGTTTTATTTTCAAGTTCTTGGAGTTATGTGCTTATTAAGTGGTAGATCATTGCATGTGGTTGAGTTATGGTGCATGTTCACCATTCTCAAGTTCATACTTCCTCCCTACAAGATTGATATATCATTATCTGATTGAATTTTAATAAAGGAACACAAGTTTCTTAGTCTGTGGTCTCTTGTTTACCCTTTGTAAGTTATAGTAGGTGAAGTTGTCTTGTGGTGCACAACACCCTCTTCAAGTTAACCCTTCCTGATTCTAAAAACACCCTTTATTTGGTGCATCACCATCCCTAATATAGTTTCATTTCTTACAAATCTCTTTCCCTAAAACCCATGAAAATGTTAGCATAGGACTAGATAACTATTTTATTGCACTAGGAGTAGTATATCACTTAGTTTAGGAAGAGGAAGTTGACCTTCTCCAAAGGTTCACCTCAAGCCCAATTCCCACAGCTTGAGAGGTGATCCCATGTGTCCCAATCACACCAAACTTCCTGTTCACATTCTGGCCATTCAGAGGGTGTAGTGATTTGGTGACAACAGTTTTTGGCACGCCTAATGGGACCAAGAGTTAGTACTTCTCTTCTCACTTACACAAATAAAATTACCTAGCGACTCTATATCTCTAGATTCCAAATCTCATTGCGTTAACTTATGTAAATAATTTAGACAAGAGATTCTTCAAAGAAAGGAAATTATCAGCATATTGAACTATCCTTGTCCCCTCCAAAGAGAAGGAGAAGAGGCATTTCAACATCACCAGTTACAGCTTTACCTCATAGGGGTCATTCAACTCCTCCGTATGGAAGGTTTCCTCCACCAAGGAACAATAAACCTCTTGTTGTTATGGCACAAAACCAATTTTTCCCCCTTTCAATGCAAGTAGTCCTCTTCTATTGGCTCAACATGACCCTATACCTATTGCAGAACTCAAAAGTTTACCCTTTTACATAGGGGAAACTCACGTTACTCCAGTGGAACATATTCTTGATGTAGCCAGCATTTGTGTAGTACATAATATCATGGAGGAAAATGTTGTGGTTAGACTTCTTGCTACCTCTTTCAAGGAAAATCACTTCAATGGTTTCGAGGGTTAAGTGTTGGTAGTATAACCACTTGGGACGAGTTAGGAGAAAATATCTATAAATAGTTTGAAGATAAGAGTGATCACCTATCACTTTTGGAACAACTCACTACCATGAAGAGATCTCCCAAGAATACATGAGTGATTTCAACTTCTGATTCCACAGGACCTGGAATAGGATTCTAGCACTCATAAATCCTTCTCCAAATAATGCATTCTTGTACTATTTGTGAGCCTTGAATAGTGATGTAGTAGTTATGATCTAGTCCATGGGAGGGACTACATTACCTGATGCCTACGAAGTTGCCATAAGAGTATAAAATTCCTTGATTCATGCTAGAAAGATACCTCCATGACAACCAATGTCATTGTTTCTGGATCTTACGAATAATTGGCCTATCATTGATCCTATTCCAATAGCCTCTACTCAACTAGATCAGTCTTCCTCTACCTCTTCAAATTATTTATTTGAAATCAAGTCACTATTGCAAAACTTTTGAAACGAGCTCATTGCACTCAAGAGGAAACAGTTTTAATACAATCATCCATATCAACCATAAAATTAGCAAGTAGTATGAAGCTAACCTTCCTCCTTTTCAATGGAATAATCAGCTGTAAAATAAAACTACAAATCAAGTTGTGAATGTCAGGACTTTGAAATTTCAGAACCCTCCTCTTACTACTAGCTCATCTAAAGCCATAATACCTATATAGAATAATCTAGTTCAAGACTACGAATGGTGCTATCATTGTTCTCAACCCCACAATTAAAATATTTGTCCTAATGGAGTTATTAGCTAGACCCTTATGGTTAAAAGTGTATCTTCCCCTTGAGCTAACAAAAAATTAATCTATGCAAGAAAAATCAGATCAACCATAGGCACTTGAAGAAACCACTTTGCTAAACTGGCAAGTAGAATATTTTTACGAGTTGAGTACAAATTCCTCATTAGTGGTGGCAAACACTCATTCCAATAAGAGAGAAATGAAACCTCAACCTTCCAAAGTTGATCAAGAATTCACTTCACAGCCTCAATCACAAGTGGCGGTTGATAAAGATGGGAAAAAACCCGCTTAGAAACACATGTTATCTAAGTTGTAAGGAAAGAAGGTTCTTGAGCATCACAACACCCAATAAGAACTTTCTAAATGAGGATCCTAACGCCCAAATATTTTTCATAAAATTTGGAGAAATTCCCTTTAGCATAGTAGAACAAATGAAGAAAACCAATATGAGCATTACTATGTGGGACACACTCTCAATTCCTTCTCAAAGAAATTTGTTTGTGAGAGGCTCTAAATAGTTTTGGTACAACCGATGGATCATCAGGTCATGGAGCAACAACTGCTATGAGTTTGTGTCAACCGAAAGGGAAAAGTATTCCTAAAGCCAACAAACCACCATTATTCTATATTTCCCTAATCATTAGCAACCACTTGTGCATAATTACATGATCGATTCTAGTGCCATTAGCTTAGTCATGCCCAAACAAATTACAGATGTACTAGGCATATAATATGTACCGATTGCAAGAGGATTCATTCAATTTGGATAGTACTACTATTAAGACTTTTGGAGTTATGAAAGGACTTAAACTTATCATCCATGCATGTTTGAGTTTTCATTCTCTAAGACATATCGTCATTGATCTCCCTCTCTTCGCCATCTTCCTATCATGATATTTCACCGCAAAGATGGGTGGTCATCTATTAGCCGATTGGTCACATATGATTCTCGGGACTCGATATGGAACCAATGTGACTATAGGGAAGAACAATCTTCCATAATCATGTAGAACCCTACATTGTTAATGAAAAGAGTTTGTGAGGATCGAATCGAATCGAGAAACGAGGCAAGAACGAAGTAGTTGCACTCCAACGGAATCGTGAAAGCTCCAGCGATAGAAGTGAGGAAAAAATTGATCAGTAATGGAAGAACTTACTCAACAAAAACAAAGCTTGCATAGAGGAAATACAGTGGAGTGTCTTGGCATGCTCATAAATGAATAGAAAAGGGGTACATATAGGGTCTTTGAGTAACCCTAATGCATGACACATATGAAACCCTAAATCTAACCCATGTGAGATGACCCTCCAACATGACGAGGAGGACACATAGGATAACTCACACTAACACCCCCTTCATCGAAGCTAGGGTAGTATCCTGTGATGACTCATACGGAAGAGGAAGACACTTAAACAACTAAGAAAGATGTGTCAATTACGATAACTAAAGGCATGATAAGGTGCCCATATACAAACACAATCTTCCTAGAAGAAGAAGAAGAAAAGAAGGACTACATAGCCCTAAGAAGATGGGCAGCTACTTGAAGACCTTGCCCCAACAAGAGACATGTAAGTGAAGAAACTTCATCTTAGTGAAGGGCTTGGTGAATGGATAATGTCCTTTTGATCAGCTATCCGAATGTAATAAATGTTGATGATACCATCATGAATAAGCTCCCGTCTGAAGTGCATATGGATCTCAATGTGCTTGGGAGATCACTGATGCTGAATTGGATTTTTGTAAATAGAGATATTTCTCGTGTTATCAAAGTAGATAATGGTAGGCCCGAAAGTGGATGCCAAACTCTGTTAAAAATTCCTTCAGCCAAAAGCTTCGTGGTAGCGTTAAGCCTCCTCGTATTACGCCTCTGTAGATGATATCGCAATTGCATTCTACTTGAGATTCTGCTAGAAGGATCGAGTTAGAAATAGGATAAAACAGCAAAATAAGAAGCTTGAGCCAAAAGTAGATTTCCAATGATCTAAGTCAATGCCCGGATAAATCGAAAGAAAGTGAATCCAATCAAGTCAATATCAACCCCTCCATGATAGTGTATACCATCAAAGATAATCGGATGCCACTAAAGTGCCACGAACATAATGAAGGATCTGTTTAGCTACTTTCCAATGCAGCCCATGTGGCTCTGCGCATGAATCTGGACATGATCCCAAAAACATATGATAAATCCGGTCGAAGTGTGAGTCAAGTAGATCAAGCTCCCAACTAAGCGTCGGTAAAGAGTACCATCAACCAAGGAGTAGAGCAATCTGAAACCAACTTAACCCGAGAAAGAAAAGGAGAAGGAGAAGACTTGCAATCGAGACTTTTCTCCGAGGGAGCTAGAAAATCAAGAGCATACTTAGGTTGTGAAATCAAGATTCCCAAGTTAGATTGTGAAATCTGGATCCCAAGGAAGTAATGAAGTAGACCTAAGTCAGTCATGGAAAACTTGTTGGCTAAGGTGATCTTCACATAATCAATAATAGAGGAAGAGCTTTACTGTGATCAACAAGTCATCAACATAGAGAACAAGAATGAGTATGGAGTCATCTTGCCATAGAATATAAACATTTGGATTAGAGTGACACCTAGTAAACCCTGATGTAAGTAAAAAGGAGTCCATCTTGGCATACCAAGCCCAAAGGGCTTGTTTTAGGCCATAAAGAGACTTCTTTAACTTACAAATGAGGGAGGAATATTGGACATAACCCGGAGGTTGTTCCATATAGATCTCTTCCTCTAGGTCACCATGAAGGAAGGCACTCTTAACGTCCATTTGATGGACTTTCCATCTATTTGTTATGGCAATGGCTAGGGTCAGTCGAATAGAAGTCATCTTCACAACCGAAGAATTTTTTTTTGTATAATCAACCCTAGCTATCTGGGAGAAACCCTTAGCTACTAATCGCGCTTTAAACTTTTCGACGTCTCCATCTACTCCATACTTTGTTGAACACCCACTTACACCAAACGATTTTTCTTCCTTTCGGAAGAGTGGTGAGATCCCAAGTATTGTTCTTCATGAGGGAGGAATACTCCTCATCCATGGCTTGGATTCATAAACTAATCCCACTCAAGAATACCAAAAAAATTTGAAGCCTCCCCGCAAAGACTATGGATCGAAGGAGGTGAAGAAAGAGTGGGGTCCAATGAAATGCAGTGAGTACGTCTCATATCCAAGAAGTATCTCCAACTAAATCTCTAGCACTTTGTAAAGTGTTCCTAGCCCAAAGGGGACTAGGAGGATCAAGCTTTTCGAGTGGAAGATTATTCACTTGAGTGAGAAGGGACATAGTCCTCGTCATCACTAATGTCGAATCGATTTGAAGACTCAAAGGTCACGATGGTCGAGATGATCCTAGAGAGGAGCACGCTCAATAGTATCATCATCTTTTTGGATGAGGAAGAATCGAATCATGCTCTTGCCCTGAAGAACCTCTATAGGTGGAGAAGTAGAAGTCAAGAAGAATCATCGAAAATTAATACTTCTCTCAATATATAGCCCATGAGAAGTAGAATTCATCAATCGATATCCCTTCACGCCATCGGGATACCCTATAAAGATACAAGGTTTGGATTGTGGTTCAAAAGTCTTGCATTTCTTCTTGGGAATGAGCCATAGCCTTAGATCCGAAGACTTGAAAGTGCTCAACATCATGATAGCTTGTGTCCAAACTAGGCTTGAGGGTGTGTCGGATCCCGCGGCCACGTGTGGAACACGATTCTAAATGTAATTTACACAATTCACTTTGCTTTGGCCCAAGCTCGGAGGAAGAAACTTTGAGTGAATCATACAAGTGCACCTCCTTTTGAGTAGTTCTAGGATGGGTGACCTCTAAGAAATTCCCAATGTCACTTCCTCTTAATATGTCATTGGGCTACGATTGGGTGTATACCTCGGCTCCATCGTGTGGGAGGGTATTGGCGTAGCAACCGATTAACACGATGAGATCCCTCTCCACCATCAGTTCGAGATTTTGGTGTGACGGCAAGTCATGTAGCTCTGATACCATGAAAAGAGTTTGCGAGAATCGAGTTGGAAACAAGGCACCACAAAGTAGTTGCACTCCAACGGAATCGTGAAATCTCCTTGATAGCGAAGGAAAAAAATTGATCAAGATAATGGAAGAACTTGCTCATTCGGAAACAAATATTGCATAGAGGAAAGACAATGAGTGTCTTGGCATACTCATAAATGAATAGAAAAGGGGATACATATAGGGTTTTGAGTAACCCTAGTGCATGACACATATGAAACCCTAAACCTAACCCATGTGAGATAACCCTCGAACATGAGAGGAGGACACATAGGATAACTCACACTAAAATTTATTCCTATAAATAGTAATTACACCATCATAGATACGAGGAAGAAGAAGATGTTGATCATGAACCAACCACTCTTTTTGAAGAATTCCCCGATAATGTGCTAGATGAAGTAAGTAGATATCATCGACAATCCCTATGCTGATGTGTTAGTGGAAGAAGAAGTTAGTTTATTCTTTATTGGAAGAAATGGCATTGAGTACATCGCATTCATGAAGAATATACAATCATACCATAAGTGGTCAAAACACCAAGCAATTTGAAGGAATGTGAAATTGTTCTTCGACGGTTTGAGAAGTAAGAATGGATCCAATGTTAGGGTTATGTTAATTTATCTAGAGGGAGATAATTAATTATTATCTTTTGGTTATAATTCGATTGCACTAACAATGTTGCTAAATACGAGGCCCTTGTTTAAGGAATTAAACTAGCACAAAAGAAGGGAATCAAGGCTCTAACTATTTTTGGAGATATTGAGTTAGTTTTTCATCAAGTGACAACATGCACACGGTGCATCCAAAAATGATCTTTTAAGATCATACAAGAACTAAGTGCAGGACTTGATTAAATATTTTGAAGCTTTTGGGATCTATGCAATTCCTAGAAATCGAATCAAGATGATGATAGGCTTGCTACAATTAACTCAAGAGGGTATATTTGTTGATACCATGAAAGAATGGAAACAATTTTTCAAAATGGTGTTTTGACTGCAGTCTTCGATAATGCGAGTAGATGGCAAGTGTTCGATAGTGATAAAAAAATCATCCTTTTCCTACAAGAAGAGACTAAGTTTGCTGCGAAAAATCAAGATAAGTTGTAAGAATCATATGGGGATAAAATCATAGAATTGAAAAGCAATAAACTACAAAAAGGATTAGTTATCCTAGAATCCATTTTCAATTCAGATGATCAAGCCAAAGACAAATCTCTAACATGGTGGTCAAAGAAGAATATTTTGAGGAAGTCAAGGTAGCAAATGAAAAGTTTCTGAAGATCGGAAAAGTGTGTACTTATGAAGAGAAAGAAGCTTTCATCAAACTTTTTCAAGAGTATCATGACTTTTTACATGGAGCTATAAAGACTGTGTGATTTTTTATCAGTCCAAGACAACATACCATCGAACTGGATCCTAATGCCAAGCTAGTTCATTAGAAACAGAGGCCAATTAATCCCAAAATCGAGCCACTAATGAGAAAGGAGCTAACCAAACTCATCAAGGCTTGTATAATTTTTCCTATCAAACATTCCTCTTGGGTAGCCAATCTGGTTCCTATAAGGAAGAATAATGAAGAGTTTTGTTTATGTGTGGAATTCAAGGATTTGAATCATGTGTCATTGAAAGACCATTATCCTCTTCCATCAATGGAGTAAATCCTTCAAACAGTGGCAAGAGCTCAAATATTTTCTTTTCTCGATGGATATTTGGGTTACAATCAAATTCTAGTCCAAGAATATGACCAATTCAAAATGAATTTCACTACCAAGTGGGGCACGTATGCCTACAAAAAATGCCATTCGGATTGTCCAATGTTAGGGCTACTTTCCAAAGAGCCATGAACATGGCGTTTAAGGGACTAATCAACAATATCATCTTGGTTTACCTTGATGACATAACTATATATTCTAAGCATGTAGAAGACCACATCATGCATCTAAGGAAGGTTTTCTGAAGGTGTAGGGAATTTGGGGTTTCACTTAACCCCAAGAAATGTATTTTTGTGCAGTGAGGGAAATTTTTTGGGGCATGTTGTTTCAGTGGAAGGACTATCAATCGATTCAACCAAGATTTTTTCAATTATGTCCTTATCTCTCCCAAGTCATATGATTATGGGAACCATAAATTTCATGCATAGATTCATCCCTCAATTCGCGACATTGGCTAAACCGGTGAGATCCATGATGAAGAAAAAATTTCCATTCTCATGGACAAAGGAAGGACAAGAGAGATTTGAAGCCATCAAAATGGCCATTTCTCAAGCTCCCACGCTAGTGAACCCCAAGTTTGATAAAGACTTTATCCTTTATGCTTTTGTAGGTCAATAGAGCATTTTAGGTATCCTCACCCAACATAATGACAACCTGATGGAGAAACCAATTGCTTTCTTTAGTCAATCCCTCAAATACTATGAAATCAAATACTCATTTGTTGAAAAACAAAATCTTTACAGTTATTCGATCTTTGAATAAATTCAAGCACATGTTGTCCAACAATAGAATTCATTTGATGGTGTCACATCCAGGTGTCAAGGAATTTTTTGAACAAAGAGATGAATGAAAAGCATGTTGGATGGATCACGAAGGTGATGGAGTATGACATGCATATCAAAGTTACCAAGCTTGTCGAGGTAAAGGTTTTTTGTGTCAACAACTTGCCAAAGATGTGAAATCAAAAGGTGATGAGGATGTGACACTCATAAACACCGATGAGAGTGATGATCAAGTTGACTGGTTATCCAAAATGAAGAATTTCCTTTTCTCAGGAGTATATCCTATGAACATGGATAAAAATCAAAGACGAACTTTCCATCTTCAGTCTATTCCATATGTTTTGGTAGATAATGTTCTCTTTCGAAAGGATTTGAATAGTGTTCTCCTTCGGCACATGAGACCGAAAAGGTAAGTAAGATAATTGGAAGAATTTCATAATCACCCTCTAGAGGAAATTATTCGAACGAACAACTACCACCAAGATCATGCGAGCCAACTACTATTAGCCAAATTTTTCAAAGATTCCCATCTCTGGGTAAGGAAATGTAAGGAATGTGCCTTTTTCACAAGAAAGCAGAAGTTGGCAGCTCTTCCACTGCATCCAATTCAAGTGGATCAACCATTTTGTTCAATGGGGGTTGGATTTCATTGGAATTATTAATCCTCCATCCAGTGATGGACATAAATGGGTCCTTATTGCAACACACTATTTTACTCGATGGATAGAGGTGGTAACATTGAAGGAAATCAATTAGAAGGAAGTTATAGATTTCTTGGAAGGTATAATGACAAGGTTTCAGTTTTCCGTTTATAGTCATTTCGCAGAAAATGCGATGGATTTTCTTGGTATGAAGTTTAGTGAATGGGCTATTAAAAATGGGGTCTACCTTAAGAATTTGTCCAATTACTATCCGCAAGGAAAAAGATTGGCTAAGTCTAGCAACAAAAACCTCATAAGGATTATTAAGTGTACAATGGAAAATAATAGGACTTGGCATACATAGCTTAAGGCGACCTTATGGGCAGATCAGATCACACCTAAAAGGGCCATTAGAAATTATCCTTTCATCATTATACATGGAAGTGGAGGAAAAATTCTGCTCTCCCTGGAATTACCTTATTTGGAGTTGGCTCATTAACTTAAGGCCATGGAGAATGATTCCTTTTACTAAGGTTTTTGAAATCATGGAATTAGAAGAAGTATGGAACAAGGCCATGAGAACCTTGGAACAATATCAGGCTTAGGTTAAGAAATCATTTGACAAGAAAACATCTGATAGGAATTTCAAGAGGGAGATTTAGTTCTCAAATGGGATGAAGATAGAGGCAAACCAGACATGCATGTAAAGTTTGATTTCATACATCATCACGAGTTGCAAAGAGGTGATTTCATTTCTTCTATCTAGGCTCAATGGAGAAGAACTACCTACTCATGTGAATGGGAAACATCTCAAAGCTTTCTTTAGAGAAGTTTTATGCCCCCTGTTAAGTTTAGTTAGGTGTTTTCCTCCAAGTACTTATGTGGATTGTTGTTGTGTTTTGTGTTGTTCTTGGAAATTGTATCATCATTGGAAGGATTTATAGGAGAAAAAGGTTCAAATTTTCCATAAAAGTTTCATGATCTCGCTTCATTCAAAACTCCGTAATATGCCATAGATGCCAAGTATTCATCAGATTCAATATACTTCATGCTTAGCATTCTAGGGAGGTCCAAGATTGGCAATGCTCAAGGGGATTTCAAGATCCATCGCAAAGAACCAAATCAGTTTCAGATTCCAATATTGACTCCATGCCCAATGGATGACTTAATGCTATTGGAATCATGCTTTTCAAGAAATCATCCCCGAGAGGTCACCAAAAATATTATCCAATTTTGCACACATGACAAAATTGGACAATCTGAGCCCATTTCTAGTCATCAGGACATAAAATGATAAAACTAATTAATAGGTTACATGTGTGAGATCAACTAGCATTGAATGGTAAAAAATTACAATAGAGCTCAATGTGAGTTGATAGGTGAGTTGGGTTAGTATAAGAGCTCGGTCAATATGAGTCAACCTAATAATTAACGAGTTGTTTGAGAAGGCTAGCTCGTATAGTTTGGGATGTCAATCGAAGACATAATACCGATCTAGCTCAAGTGCACTTAGAACGAGCCAACTTGGATTGATCTTGAATGGAGGATTATCTTGTGAAGTGAGCTCATCCACGATAGAAAATGAACTCGGTGTAGAGCTTAGTTATTAGCTCGGTTAGGGGCTCGATATGGTCAAAGAGTAGAGCTCGGTTTAGAGCTCAATCAAATCAGGAAATCATCTTAGCAGAGTAGCTTGGTTTTGAGCTCGTCATTGCAGAGAAGAATAGAGCAAGCTAGGTCGCTCAATCAAAAATGTATGGTTCAACATGAAGGATGAAATGCGAGTTTGTCACATAGTTGAAATGTCACGTGAGTGTCCAAATGTGTCGATGATTTTTGCAATAGCTCTGACGAGCCTTCAATTCTCTTCGTGAAGAGCCAATACATAAAGGAGAAAGATAGTAGGGCTAGGCTAAGGCCAAGTAGTGGAAATGACGAGATGATTGGGGATTATGGAGATAATGAACCAGCTTGCTAAATTGGTGAGGTAAATACCAATTCGGGAAGTTCTGATATGCCGCAGCCAATGGGAGAGTCAAGGATATTTGGCCAAAGAAAGATAATGTGGGATCAAGGGAGCCTTCAGGCTCCAAGATCCAAATTATAAATTTTGGGGATTCAATGTAAATGGGCCAAGGAAACTCGTTACCTTTTCCCCACGAAGAGGTTGGATCCACCAGAGAAATTTTCCATCAAGTGGGTGTTGGTGGGTGATGGGTTGGAACTCACCTAGTGATTCGTTTAGTGGAATTCTGAGTCTATCGTCGAGTCATTATGAGTAGTTGGTGGTTAGGGAAACTACCCAACGTGGTAACCAGTCCGATTAATGCAGGATTAATATGTGATGAGTGGTGGCCATTAAGCATTTTAAAAAGAGTTCGTTCGAGCTAAAGCAAAAGTGTCTGCTGAGTTGATGGGAGAATCTTGAGTTGTTATGAATGGGCATGCATGTTGAAACATCTCCTTGAATCACTCAATTGTGTTTCCAAGTTGCTACGAGGTGGAAAAAGGATAGTTTAAACGTGTCGAAATACAGTTGAATGAGAAGTTGATTGCCACGAGCCAATATAGAGTACGGTAATGGGTTGGATGTGCAAGTATGGGAATGGAGTAAGCCAAACGAGCTGGATGCGAGGATTAAGGAGATCACCTAAGTGGCATAACATTACACGCAGGTAAGATATTTGATAAAATATACATACAAGCTTGTTGGGGTCGACGTGCAGAGGAAGGACAAACCACGTCAGTGTGCACAAAATAAAACTCAGGGAAAGGAGAATGATCAACTCAGGACATTTGGGCATAGAGGTCATTTGACACAGGTGGGTTTGGGTGGAGATGAGAAATGGAATGAGTCGTCGTTTTGGGCCGAGATCGCAGGTATGTAAGGAGGATCCATACAAAAAGCTTGTATTAAGATCAAGTCATAGGATGAGGTGTTTAGGAGACTGTTGGTTTATGTCGGTGAATGGGCTCACAGTATGCAGGGTTGGTAGAATGGTCCGAGCCATTAAAAATGAAGAACCCAAGAAATTATACATATCTGGCGAGATATAAGCTCAACTCACAAGGGGTATGGTATTTTAATGATGCGAGCCATGACGAACCGAATAATAAAAGGTCAGCGAGATGAAAGAGCTGAGGTGTAAGAATTGGGGTTGTGAAGTCGGAAGGTATAAGATAACTTGGCTCGACATGAGAACGAGCAAGTCGGCTGTGAGGTTCTTTGTGGTGAAGTATTCACTTGAATAAATGTCAAGTTTGAATCAAGGAGATAATTTCAGGTGGGATGTCACCATAGAGCTATGTCGAAGCTCGGCACAACATTGCAAAGATAAGTTAAGTCGGCATTTGTTCATAGCTTGGCTTATGGAGAAACATTTCAGAGCCGATTTGAGAATAGGGAGAGATCGACAGCTGAGCTTGACGAGTGAGTTTATGATAAGTCTGAGTAGAGAGCTTGTGAGGAGTCGACTACAAATGATGATGGCTCATGTATAGCTCGACAAATTTGAAGTCAAATATGAAGGTTGATGCATAGTGTGCTCATGGAAGGAAATTCCATCAATGTAATGAAATGAGTTATTTAGAAATCAAGGTGGAGATTTCTCAGTGAAGTTGGGTTGATACATGGCCAAGTTGTAGAGTCGGGCTACCTCGGCCAAGTCACAGAGGAGCTCGGTATATAACCAAGTCAGCTAGTGGGCCAACTCAACTCAATGATTTGCACTAGTGGTGGAGCTCGGGCATATCAAACCGGCCCATATGAACACGAGTTATGTAGTAGAGTTCGAGCTAATATTTGGAACATTGTGAAGTATAGCACACTAAGATCGCTCAATAGATGGCGGCGAACTCACCTTGAAGCCATTGGGAAAATGAATAAGCCATGTAAGGTGAATCATGAGTCATCATGTAGAACCATGCAAAGAATATGAGCTCGACTTAGTGTTGGACCTTGGAGCTCAGTCGGGTGAGTTGGAATCACGTTGTAAGACGGTTTTGGGAATATACAAGTCCACAGGAATGTGAGCTTTCTCGAGCTCAACATAGCATTCATTGACTACATTAGAGGTATGGAGGAAGATTGGATTCTTATAACCATCCCGAGCTCGAGAAATATTGCTCGAAGAGATAGGTTTAATGAAGATTGCAGCGAATGAGTCACTTGGTAGTCATGGTCTGAGTTGAAATTAAGAGCTCGTCGTGAAGGGCTCGGTTTGGAACTTGATGTAGAATGGTGCTCGGTAAGAATAAGAAGAGGTCGGTGGAGATTTCATTTCGGGAACTCGGCGGTAAGATCTCGGTTTGGTGCAACATAGAGGAGCTCAACTCCAACTCGGTGAGTTGGCTCGGCGAGCCAACCACCAAGTTGATCTTTCTTTTTGACCCATTCACATGGACCCCTCCCTCTTCAATACAAACCAGTCAATGAGGGGCCCACCATATTTTAATTAAATTAATATTTTTATTTTAAATATTTTATTAATAATATTTATTATTATTATTAAAATATTTTATTTAAATATTCTTTTAATTAATTGAGGATTAAGTCAACAACATTAGTGGCACATGATGGAAGTTTCTCAAAGTGGTTCAACCAACTGTAATAAATACATCATGTACCTTCAATTTAGGAAAGAAACTTATGAATTTTCCTCTTCTCGTCTCACAACTTCTTCTATAAATGTAAGTTGGAATCTCATTCTAACGGGTTGGACAATTAAACATCTTAGGCAAGTGTGTGTTTTTTTTTCAAGAACCCTCTTTCTTCTCGCAAGTTGTTTTTATGTTGAGGAAACTTTCAAGCCTCCTTTCGAGAATTTAATGGAAATCATTTCCTCTTTTGAATGTTTGATGCATTGTGCATGTTATTGAAGTAATAAAAGTGTGTGTTTTGTGACTAATATTAGCCCTTTCGTCTTCTATGCTTCTTTGTGCATTTTTCATGCTTGTAGGTACTATTAGTGTAAAATCACACCACCCATGAATGTTTGCAGCTTGACAAATTGAGATTTTCAGTGTGATTGCATAACATGGAGCATCTCTCAAAGTGTGGGACTTTCAAATGGAGAGAGCTCTCTAGATGAAGGCCAGTTCCTACTCCTTTGTTCAGGTGCACACATAAAATTGTAGAGGATCTACTCTAAAACCTATCCTAACTTTCCAAGGAGACAGGGTTAAGGGAATACAAGAAATAAAACCTAATCTATCAGAGGTGATGCACCAAAGGAATGATGAACACTTGCTTTGCAATAAACACAAACCAAAAAAAATGTAATACAATCACCATGCATAGATAACCAAACTATAATGAGAGATCAGAATACAACAATGAACACATGAGAGGGTTGAGAATCATCCACAAACATATATTATTACTTTAGAAGTTGATACAGATCATTACAATGGCCAAGAGGTAAGATTGCATTTATAGTTTGAAGGGGAGGTTCGAGCTCCACAAATTCACTTGGAGAATAAGGAAGATGCAAAACAAAAATGTCCAACCCTTTACAATGAACGATGCTCTTGGTTTTATAGATCAAGCGAAGAGAGAAGAAGAAAAGGAGGTGGAAAATATGATTTGGAAGCTCAACCACCAGCTATTAATGTTTGCAAATATAGCCACAATTTGTTAATTTTACCTCTCCATGATTTCCTTTTGGCGTGTTGAAGAAGGAATAATGGCGAGATAAAATCAAAATTTGATCCGGTTGTTGAGGCAATCAGATCATACATTAATGGCATGAAAAAAGTTTTATTATTATCACCCACCTAACATTTTTAAAATAAAATTTTTAGGCTTCATGGTGTAGAGGAGGTCGAGACCTTTCTAAAAAGTCTTCTCTTGCTCAAATCCAAGCTTCCAGTCAAAAGATATGGCCATCTCGAAGATTTTTACATTGGGGACTGTGCAAAAATGGTGAAAATGCAATCTTGCAAAATGGATCCACGGGCCAAAAATTACAATTTGTGCTTTGTTACAAAAATACGCAAAAATCACAAATCTCCCAAAGCTCTAAAGGCACGAAACTCACTTTTTCCCAAAAGCCTTCATGGGCCCAAAATTATAATTACACTTTTTTGAGAAAGTGGCAAAAAATCCAAATTTTCCCTGATGGCCTCGCAAGCCCTCTTCTTTACATTTTGCATTTGGAAAAAAAACCTCCTCGGGTGGTGAGCCCACATTCTAAATTTTGTGCCTTTTACAAAAGTGACAAAATTTCCAATGTTTGCCCGAAGGCCTCGCTTCCCTGGAGCCTGACAAAGGCCTAACATGTGGCTTCGTAGGTGTCGGTGAAGGTGCGGCTTATCTTTATACTTTATGCCCTTTCAAAAAATCAACAATTCCAAAGTTCCTCCGACGACCTGCCTTCTTGCTTTGACTTGAAACATGGCCACATGTAGATTTAGCGTGTGTTTGGGGACCGCTTTTGGATTTTTCTTTTGAAGTTATGCCGAGTCGACACGTGGCACCTTTCGCTGGTTCTTTTATACTTAGCCGATTCGGACCCCCTCCGCCCCATTCTTTGACTCACCACGTGGCGAACCCACGCTCATTTGGGAATCCACTCTTGATGCTTCCTTTGAAGTTGCATCGAGCCGACACATGGAGTCTCTCTCGCTGGCCTCTCAAGCTTGGACTTTAAACATGGCCACGTGTCCCTTTGCAGGATTTAAGCATTTTTCCTTCATTTCCTCGAGCAAAAATCCTTCGTGGGCTCGCGCCCGCATGATTACAAATTGCACTTTTTTCCAAGAGGCATAAAGTGCCAAGATATATCCTTAGACCCGCCGGTCCGCAATTTTCCCTTGGCAAAAATATTCCCAAGCCAATTGGCCCACTTTTGGCAAAAAAATCCTTCCAAGGCCCACCGGCCCGTAACTTGTAAAATATGAGGAGTTAGAAGGACTTATTTACATTTTTGGAAAGGGGAAGAAATTTCCTATCTGATGAAGATGTTTTCAGGAAACCTTAAGTGCTTAAAATATATGAAAATTGGATTGAAGCACTAAAGGAGGAAAAAGGCGTAGTTAACCAAAAATAAGCATGAGCTTATTTTGGATAACAATTTGGCGACTCATAGGGGATATCTACCCGCTAGGTGGAAAGATAATTTTTGTAGCAATCCATTGGGCATGGAGTCTACCTGGTAATTTCAAACCTGATTTGGAAATGCCCTCCGCTGCATGTATTCTTATCTTTGCAAGAAAACCTTGGATTCAAGATTTGTGAGAGTAGAGAGTTTTCGAAACCGGAAACTTCTCTCATTTGATTTTCTCGTAAACTTGATCTTGGAGTGGAATGGAAACATCCATGCCTACTCCAACTTGGATACTCTACATATTTAATCTCTTATGTCCATAAGTCTCTTCCATGAGTGAGATGAATCAGTATACAAACATGTACGGAAAGCAATAGAGCATGTGCACCAACACTTAGGGAAATTGAAACCTAAACTATAACAAGACAATGTGCATATGCACTTGGAGAAATTAAAAACCTAGGCTAATATTTACAAGGGTGAGAAATTATCCTTTTAGTAACAAGTGTTTGAGGTAGATCCCATTGACTGGAATCTACAATTCTTCACCATCCAATGTAGACAATTAGAAGGCATTGTTACTTTTACATCTTGTGACCATGTAGGGGCCACTCCAAATGGCATCAAACTTGGAATGCCTTCCTATTTTTTCCCAATCTACATCCCACTTTAGAACTAAGTCCCCCTCTTGAAAGGTCATTGTTCTTGCTTTCTTATCAAATCTCTTCTTGATCAATGCTTGATCTTTCTCCATGATCTACATTACATGTTCTCTTGCTTCTTCTACTTCCATTAACTCTGCATACCTGATTTCCATGGGTCCAAACTCGCATAAAACTGCAATGCGTTTCATGAGTTCTAATGTAGGAATCTCTAATGATATAGGCAACACTACTGTTTTCCATATACTAGTTTGTACGGAAAATTACCCGTAGATCTCTTGGGTGTGATCCTATCAGCCTATAGATCTGATGTGAGCTTTGTATACCAATTTCTCTTATTTTTATCAAGAGTCCTTCCGATAGTGCTTCGTAGGTTCTTGCTTGTGGACTCTGTTTGGCCATTACCTTGAGGGTAATAGTTTGATGAAGTGCTGAGGTATACACCATTCTTAACAGCCCATTCAAGTGATCCTTACACCAAGGAATGCTAGTGAATTATCTAATATGATAGTGGTAGGGACTCCAAACCTAGTGACTATCCCTTCATAGAAATCCAAGATATTGGATTCGTTTGGCTCCTTAAGTGCCACTACTTTAGTCCATTTGGTGAAATAGTCTACGATCTTTGTGAGTATCTAATTGTGTCCTTGACTTGAATTTGGGTTAATCAATCCAATGAAATCTAATCCCCATTACATGAATGGTTGGTTAACTGAGATTGGATGCAATGGAAGTGTTGCTAACCTTTCCTTTCCTGTGAAGAATGCACACTTCCTACATTTCTTGATCCATGAGTAGTAATCACTAAACATTGTAGGCCAAGTAGTAAACAACTTTCATGATTTTGAGAGTTGTTACTCGAGGAGCAAAGTGGCCTCCTGCTTCTCCATCATGGAACTCATGCAACACCCTCTCCACTTGACATGTTCCAATGCATCTTAATAGAACACCATTGATGTCTTTCTTGAACAAGACACCACCAATAAGCACATATGGGAGGGATTGTAATCTGAAGTATCTCCACTTTGCTTTGCTCATTTCTTGAGGGAAGAGGCATGTTTGTAGGAAGTGCATCGTATTTTGAGTCCAACAAGGAGTGGGAACATTATTATATACTTGCTCTTGGACATCCCTGCAAGTAGTAGGACAACCTCTTCTTCTCCTTTTGACTCATCATGTGGTTTAGAAGTGAGCTACTCACACAAACCTTTGCCACGAAATGTGGTCACTTTTATTTCAATGTCATATTCCATTACCCAGTGATCCAACCTGCTCTCTTCTCATTTAAGTCCTTGTTTAGGATAAAGTCCTTGACACCAACATGAGACACTAACAATTGGATCTTTTTGTTTGAGACCAAGTGTATGAACTTCTTCAAAATCCTAATGATAGCAAGGACATGATTTTCAATAAAAGAATACCTTACTTCATAATCTTCCGGATCTGGCTGAAGAATGCTATGGGATTCTCTAATCCTTCTCTATTCAGTTATACTAAGATAGTTGAGATTGTGTTTGATCCTCCAAAAGCATACAACATGAAGACCTTTGAGAAGTCTGGGTTGACAAGAGTTGGAGTCTGTGATATTGCTTGACTGATGGCTTCAAAACTCTCGCTTTCTTCTCGCTATCCATTTGAATGCAGTACTCTTCTTCAACATCATTGTCAAAGGCTTCACAAGAGTGGAAAAATCAAGCAAAAATCTTCAAATAGATTTTATTCTTCCCAAAAAGCTTTGCAGAGATTTCTTGTGTTGTGGCAATGGAAGTGTTTGAATGGCTTCAACTCTTTTAGGATCAATTGTTAACCCTTCTCTTGAGACAATGTGGCCCAACAATTTTCCCTCATGTGCCAAGAATACACACTTCTTTGGATTCAATGACACCCCAAACCTTCTACATATTTAGAATACTTTCCTGAGGTGAAAGAGATGGTCTGCAACATTATTTGAGAAGACGGTGATATCATCTAGATACACCAACACTATCTTATTGATTAATCCTTTGAATGCCATATCCATAGCTCGCTGAAATGTTGCTCCAACATTTGATAGTCCAAATGGCATCTTCTTGTAAGCATATGTACCCCATTTGGTAGTGAAGGTTGTCTTGAATTGATCTTCCTCTTTCACCATTATCTCGTTTATAGTATGAGTATCCATATAGCAATGAAAACCTTTCAGAACCAACTACAACTTGCAAGATTTGCTCCATTGAAGGAAGTGGATAGTGATCCTTGAGTGATGCTCTATTTAGGTCACGAAATTCTACACACAACCTGATTTTTCCATTTCATTTCATCATAGGAACCAAGTTTGAAACCCAACTTGAATGCTTGATAGGGAAGATGATGGCCTCAATTAGCTTATTCAACTCCTTCCTTATAAGAGGTTTGATGTGAGGGTTTAATGGCCTTTGCTTCTATCTAAAAGGCTTGGATTTAGGTTGTAATTCAATTATATGCTCAACTAATCTTGGGTTGAAACCTCTTAAATATTTATAAGTCTATGCAAAGACATTTGGGAATTCTTGAAAAAGTTGAACAAATTCAACTTTCTCTTGTGCAAGAATTACTTTCCCAATTTGAAATGTTTTTCCTTCATCTACTGAAATGGGATCTAAATCTTCTCCCCTTATTTTAATGTTGGCCTTTTCCTTTTGGAACCAATCATATGGGTTGAATATTGACTCCAAGGTCACAAGACCTTTTGGTAATTTGTTAGTTCTTAGCTATACCAATTGGTCACCATACTGTTGTTCCAATTTTTCTTGGTTTCTAAAGGAGAACTCAACTTCTTCTTGTAGAAAATTAACAATTTGTTGGTCATTCTCAAATAATTTCCAACTTGTGTTGTTGTTCTGGGACAGCTGGCCTCACAATCACCTTGATATGAGGCTAAGATTTTTCACTTTTGATACTTTCTACAACATCAAATGCTGGCCCAACCGCTTCCATTTTGTTTCACGCTTCATTCTTCTTTCTTGGAATGGAGTTGAAGCTAAAAGCTTCAAAATATTCAATAAGATCCCATACCCTATTTTTGTAGCTCTTTGTAGTGCCCACATTTTTATAGCTCAGTTACTTGTTGCTCATTTCTCATAGACTTGTTTTGACAGAGATTTGTTATATTTTGGACATTACATTAGGAGATTTGATCTGATTAGGCATGTATGGACATTTAGGCATATAATGTCGATTTAGATTGATTACTATGTTGTTTGCATTATCTTATGATGTCATGGATACAAATTGATATAATGTTGTTTTGGAATGTAATTATATTGATGAATACTTAGTTTGTTGCATGTTGGGGATTCTATGGATACATGTCACTTTATCATTATGTCTAACCTATGGTGAATTGTGTATAATTGTGCACATTGTCACTTTTCTGATTTCAGAAAGATGATATGTTAGCCTAGAATTCATTGATATGTTATTTAGTATTTGATTTATATTTTATCGAATGTGTGCATTTAATGTGTGCAATGAGTGTGCAGGTGACAGGTCACAGGAGAACATGGGACTTAGGCCAGCTACACAACTTTGCACAAGTAGCCAATGGGCTAAGTCCTAGCCATATATATTGCTTGAGGCCTTAGCATTAGAATTATTGTTTTGGGCACTATGGGTGACCCTCATTTGTAATGTAATATGTCTTATAATTATTAATTTTATTTAGGGTATTTAGTTTGTGTTGTAAACTTGTTTTGGGGAATTAATGACCCCACTTACATTATATTTTAAATTATTTTAATGATGTACGTAATCTAGAAGGTTTAGGGTCATATGTGAACCCTTAGGTGGGCCCCACACCCTCTAACCTTATGCCAAGTTTGTCAAACCCGAAATTGGGTTATTTTGGGCATTTTAGGGACCCCTTTTTAGTTTGGGAGTTCCCTTCACATGAAAATGAGCCCTGGACCCTACTTAATAGGTAGGGGCTTATTTTCAAGGCTAGAGGGAGTTTTCCTCCCTTTTTTCCTCTCGCTTGGTCACATCCATGTAAGGGGTATGGATTAATGTGCTTGTTAAAAATTGCACAAGAATTGTTTTGTTATCATTTAGAGTAATTTGGGAGAAGAGGGCTAAAAGTCATTTGATCCCTTCTCTCTTTTATTTTGACATCTTTGACCTTGAAGGAGGAGATGGGTGACATATGTCACCCCCTCATTGGTGAGGATTTTTATTGCTCCTCTTCAAATTCCCCTCATGGGAAAAGAAGAGAACTTTTTTTTGTAGCTTTGCTCTGAGTCTTGTGGATTTGGAGCTAGAGATTGCTTAAGTCAAAAAGTGGAAGAGATTGAAGTTTGGAAAGCTTTTCTTTGAGGTAGGCCTCTTGAGCTTCTTTGTATTTTTATACATGCTAGATATTAGTTGTTTTCTTGGAAATATCTGTTGTTGTATTAAGATTTTGTTTGTTGTTTATTTGATTTTTTCCTCCATCATATGGCATGATGGAGTTTATGAGCTTATGGGGGAAGAGAGGGAAATTTTTCACTCTCAATCCTTATAGGCTTGATGGGCAAGCCTTGTAGGATTTATGACTCCCTCAAATGGTTGAGGTGGAGAAGGTGGGTGATTTGGCATGAACCCCCTTCCCCATTCTTGGTAAGGAAACCCCCTTAGGGTTTGAAAATCCTTCCAAGTATGATTGGTGAAAGGGTGGAGGAATAAGGAGGGCTTGAATGAAAATAGAGAAATAAGGATGATATGGAGATGTTGTTTTTGTGCATTTAATGTTGGTTATAAATTTTGGAGAACTTTTCTTTTCTCTTCCCCATTGTAGAGGTAGAACTTGGTTTCTCCTCATTTTCACTTTTACAAATTTTGAGTCTTGTTTTGATCTTTGCCTTATTTTTTAGTGGATGTAATGTTGTTTGTTCACCCTCTCTCTTGTGCATAGTTGTGATTAGTTGTCCTCTTTCCCATGGGCTTGGGGGAGGCTAACATGCATCCCAACCTTGGGAAAGGCATGTAATGATGCCTATGGTTGGGTGGCAAAATAAGCTTCTTCTCCTTGTTTGGATTCCTGGAAGGCATGTGCATTTGGATCTCAAAGTTGGATGTTGGTTGGAGCTCTTGGTCATCTTCATTTTATTTGTGGATATTACCTCATTGTAACCCTTTTGGGAAATGACTTGTGGAAACTTTCTCTTTATTGTGATTCCTCTTCCTTTTGGTATTTGATAATCCTTGTAAGATTTATATTCCATTTGTATTTGAAAGCCTCCTTTCAACCTTGGGAAGGAGTTGTTAGTTTGTTTTCTTATGTATTTTAGCATGTTCTTTTGAAATATGATGTATTGAGAGATTGGGCAAGAGAAGCCTTGTATAATATTGTATTTCTTTAAAATACTTTTAGTAGGAACATATGTACATTCCTTCAACATGCCTTGTTTTGGAATATTATTTGGACAAAAAAGATTATTTATTGGAAATGAAATCTGTTTTGTTATATGAAGTTGCTATTTAATATTGAAAGGAACTATTTCATTTTGGAAAGTACATTTCTTTGTAAAATTTTCATGGATTTAGAAACTAAGTGGAACTAGATTAAGAAGAAAATATATTAATTGTTGGAGATTTTTACTTGTATGTAAATATGAAGTAATCATTAGTATTACCTTGGAAAGAAAGTAACTACTCTTATTCCTTTTGAAACATTATTAAATGGAATGTGAATAGTTTTGAATTCCTTTCCATGTAGAAGTTAATGGTTTGTGCTTAGTATTCTCATTTGCAATACTTGTGTTTCCTTTACCACAAAGTAGATGATTCATTTAGTGTGATTAGTTGAAAATTTTAAGTCTCTTTTTGCATCTAAATAGTAAAGTTAAAATCTATTATTTATAGTTTGAAAACATCATTGTTTGTCATTGTGTACAAAAAAAGGATCATATTCAGAATTAAAATATTAATAGTTAGTTTTATTGTTTTCCTAAAATAAATCTGTATTGCAGATTTATAAGGTGAGTGTATACATATTATGGACTTTTATATATATATATATATATATATATATATATATATATATATATATATATATATATATATATATATATATATATATATATATATATATATATATATATATATATATATATATATATATTACAACATTATTATTAAATAGAAAATGGCTAATAGACAATATATAGAATATCATTCATATATATATATATATAATATTATTATATATTAATAAATTTAAACAAGATTTAATAAAACAAAAATATATATAAAAATAAATATAAACAAGTTTTGTATACAAAAAAAAAAAGAGAGAATTTGGGTGGGGAGGGTTCTGACCTCCCCCACTCCGGCACATAGGCCATAGGCCTCCCCGCGCCATGACCATACCCCCTCGCCGCCGCCTTGC
This sequence comes from Taxus wallichiana var. yunnanensis, assembly GCA_018340775.1. Taxonomy (NCBI): domain Eukaryota; kingdom Viridiplantae; phylum Streptophyta; class Pinopsida; order Cupressales; family Taxaceae; genus Taxus; species Taxus wallichiana. The sequence goes on from CM031237.1 coordinate 237,724,661, forward strand.
GCCACCTCCACCACCATCCTCCCTACCCCGTGCCAAAACCTTCCCCCTATGCAGCCCAAACCGCGCACCTCCCCGTCACCAACCCGTCACCACCACACCACCACCTTCGCCATCCTCACCGCCGCCGTGGCCACTTCGCTCTTTCCTCCACCACGCATAGCGCACTCCCCTTTCAAATCTGCCGCCCTCTCCCCTTCAAAAAAAATAAAAGAATAATAAATATGTGCATTAAAAAAACATTATTGTTTTGTATGAAATTCTAAAACTAATACAATGTTGGTTTAGTATAACTCCATGGCTCCTCCAACACAAATCTGCACATGGAAATGATAAAACAAAACAAAATGAGAAGAGAAATGAAAAGAAAAGAGAGGAACATAAAGATGTTTAGGGCAATATTAGGGCAAACTCCAAATCAAGGGCCAAAATTAGATTAGATCCAAGGGCTCACAAATAAGCATGTTCACCTTTAAGTCATGAGTAATTTTTAAATGGGTTTGGGAAAATAAAATTAAAAGGGGATGTGGGGGCAATTAAACTTAAAGAGGGGAAAACTAATTAAATAAAAAAAGGGGGATTAAATTTATTTAAAAGGTTGTGTAAACTTAATAAAATTGGTGATTTCAATTAATACTTAGTAGAATGAAATAAGCAAGTTGTGTTGGGCTAGTGTTTAGGCAACTTTAGAAATTAATAATTAATATGAATTAAATATTAATGAAAAGGGGTTAATAAGATCTTTAGTTCACTATCAAAAAAAATTCTGACTTAGTGGCTTGGTTTCCGGTGTCCCGAGGCGGGCCATTGCACTCTCGAATGCATCATTCCTTCAAAGATATTGTCCTCTAACTTGGTTCACAATCATTTCACTATCACCAAATATTTGTAGATTCTTAATGTCTCTCCTCCTGGCCCAATGAAGTCCATGAATCAAAGCTTCATACTTAGCGTTGTTGTTTGAGCAAGCAAATTGGAAACAAAAATCTGAGTAATATTTTTGCCTTGAGGTGATCCTACACCTTTCCTACTTCTGAACCATCAAAGAATAAATACCTCATTATCATCCTTGTGGTCTAGCTTGGTGATGCTAGGAAGAGGATGATTCTCTTCATGCAATCAATAGACTCCTCGCTCGATTCTTCTATTTCTTTGTAAGGGTCAAAAGCATGTATTTTATTTTCCCATTCATCAAGAGTCAAGTCTGGAATGTATCCAACCTTGGTATCTGCTTCATAAGTGCTTGGAAGATCCTCTTGATCAAATGCTGAACAATTTGCATTGATTGGGCTTGGTGTATGAGGCTCAATATGGAAATTTGCAATTGGCTCAGATATGATTATAGCCTTAGCTCCATACCTTGTTCTAAATAGCATGTGTGACCAATTATCGACAAATAGCCTCCAATTTTGGCAATGAAGTCTCTTGACAAACACAAGGCAAAGAGTGGTGGCAAGTCTATGACTGATACATCTTGCAAGACGGTCACATTGGGACATACATGTAATGTGAGACTCAAATATTTGATTACTCCAACTATTGTTACCGTTGTCCCATCCAATTGCACCACACCTTTGGAAATGACCTCAAATTCAAGACCCAACCGATCCACTATCTGCTTTTTTCATTACAAAGCTACTTGCTCTAGAATCAATCATGTAATTATGCACCAATTTATCTCCAATAATCAATGAGATATAAAATAATGGGGACTTCAAATTTTTACCTTGTGGTCCTCCATGATTTCCTTTAGGCTGAGCTACATTGGTAATCACTTTCTCTTACTGATTGGGTGACTGATTTGATGTTGACCAATTTTCCATAGCACCTTGTAATAGGTCTCTTTGTCCTGGGATAGCAAATAACTCGCACATTAAGATGTTTACATTTGTCCTTTTCATATGCTCAATGATGTTGAATGGAGATGAGCTATCTCTTTGTTTCCATTTTCCTTGCATATTCTTCTCTTGCACGTGGGTTGTTACAACTGGCACTTGAGCTGGTCTAGAAGGTGGCTTGGGTTACCCCTGCACATTAGGAGCTACACTTTGATTGCTAAAACCTTGTGGAGTGATGGAGTATTGTGGATTACTTGGATTTGATGATTGTCCTTCTCCAATATTTATATTCTTGGATCATGTATTGGCAGCTATACTTGGAGAAGGGGTTTGATTTATACCACAAAAATATTTAGCTTGTTAATTGATAAGTGTTGTCCCATTTGAAGGTGCCTCTTGTTGAGATGCTCCCAGCCTTCCGATTTATTTCTTGGTCCTGTCTCTTATTCCACACAATTTGTTATCACCATAAGTGATTGGTTCAAAGAACCATTGAAAGACATTGATTAGTTATGAGGTTGATTGCATGGGAAACACCAATCGTATTCCTGAGCCATGTTATTTTGCATTGGTACCAAGGCTCTGGATGTGGATGCAACATTAGGGTCAGTAAGGATGGAACGGTCTATTAGCATGAGGTTTTGCTTGGTTCGATTTTAGCTTGAATAGGTGGCATGTTAGGCTGATATGGTGGTTTATTGGGTTAAGTTTGAGGTTGATATGGAGGTCTAAAATTTTGAGCTTGCTGCCTCTTAAGTGTCACCAACTCATTACCCAAATTTTCAGTTACTTCATGACTTCGAGCTCATTTAAGGCAATCGGAAGATGAAGTATAAGCTTCGATTGAACTCGATTTCTTGGAGCAGGATGGGAGATAATGTAGGTGTTTGACTTGTGCTTGGAGCTCCTAATTCTTGATATAGAGGCATAGGTGGCCTAGGTGCAAGTTTACAAGCCTGAATTAAACAATTTTCAGCTCTAATGGAAATGTTATAGGCTGCAGGTAAGGTTACACCTCCCATGGATTGAATCAATATATAAATATTAGAATTGAAAGCTTTAAAAAAGTATTGGAAAACACCTTGATTTGTTGGCCTCACGGCCAATGGAATGCTATCCCATGTCCTTTGAAATATGAAGTTGAAATCTATCAATTGTTCATTATGAGCCCTCTTGATTGTTGTCAGTTGTTCCAACAAAGACAGACATTATCCCCCTTTTCTCCAAATTGATTGTGAAGGGCTATGCACAAATGGTCCCAATTCGAATAGAGCATCTTGTTAGAATTTTGAACCATCAGTGTAAGGCTTTGCCCTTAAATGAAGAGGCTAACAATTTGACTACAATGCCCATCTCAATGATCTCATGAATCGCATGACATTTGAATTGTCTCAATATGATTAATTGGAGTTGTTTGGTTTCTCCAAAGTGAAATATGGAATTTTCTTTAATGCCGCAATCGGAAGAGGGTTTTTTCCATTGAGATCAAGTGGGCTACTACTAGTGAAATTGACATAGGATTGGGTTGTGCTATTCGATGGGCCTAAAAACCCTTGTTGATTGAATAAAAGGCCTACCAAGTGGAGGTGTTGAAAAGTTCTATTTGGTGGAGATGGAGACCTTAAGCTATTCTTCCTCTCCTGCTCGTCTGGGGAAAAGTGCAGATAGAAAAACAATCCTTCTTCTCTAGTTCTTGATCTAGTCTAGATTCTTCTCATGAATATGCCAAGCCCGGGCTACTAAAACCAAGTGGATTCTACCTCTATGCATATACCATATGTGTAATTTCAAAGATCCTTACAAGTAAAAAAATTATGACAAGTGCACATCAATCTTGCTGGAATAAAAATGGAGACCTCCTGGTCCCCTTGGGCATGCCAAAACTGTTAGTGCAAAATCGAAGCACTTCGAATGTCTACAACTTGATAGATTGATACTTTTAGTATGATTGCATAACATGGAACATCAATCAAAGTGTGGGAGTTTGAAATGAAGAGATATTTCCGTGATGAAGGTCGGTTCCTACTCCCTATTCAGTGCACACATAAAATTGCAGAGTATCTACTCTAAGATCTATCCTAACTTTGCAAGGAGACCGGGTTAAGGGAATAAAATAAATAAATCCTAATCTATCATAGGTGATGCACCAAAGGAATGATGAACACTTTTTTGCAATAAACACAAACCAAAAAAATGCAATAAAATCACCATGCACGATATAACCAAACTATAATGAGAGATCAGAAGACAATAATGAACACATGAGAGGATTGAGAATCATCCACAGACATATATTATTTCTTCACAAGTTGATACAGATCATTACAATGGCCAAGAGGCAAGATTGCATTTACAGTTTGAATGGGAGGTTCGAGCTCCACAAATTCACTCACAGAAAAGGGAAGAAGGGAGGATGCAAAACAAAAATGTCCAACCCTTTACAATGAACCAAGCTCTTAGTTTTATAGATCAAGCGAAGAGAGAAGAAGAAAAGGAGGCGGGAAATCTGATTTGGAAGCTCAACCACTAGATATTAATGTTTTTAAATCCACCCATAATCTATCAAGTCTACCTCTCCATGAGTTCCTTTTTGTGTGTATAAGAAGGAAGAATGGAAGATCAAATCGAATCTGATTTGGTTGTTGAGTCACTTAGATCATACATTAATGGCATGAAAGATGTTTTCTTATTTTCACCCACTTAACCTTGTCAAAATTAAATTTTAAAGCTTCCATGGCATAGAGGAGGTTGAGACCTTTCCAAAATTCTTATTTTCTCAAATTTGAGCTTCCATTCAAAAGATATGGCCATCTCAAGATTTTTACATCGAGATTGTGCAAAAATGGTGAAAATGCAATCCTGCATAATAGATCCGTGGGCCCAAAATTACAACTTGTGCTTTTTTGAAAAATGAAGCAAAAATCACAAAATATCCCATAACCCGAAGGCCTAAAAATAACTTTTTCCCAAAATCCTTCACATGTGCCCAAAATTGGAATTACTCTTTTTTGAGAAAGTGGCAAAAAATCCAAATTTTCCCCGACTGCCCACAAGCCCGCTTCTTCACATTTTTCATTTGGTGGACAAACCTCCTCTCAGCTCGCAGCCCACACTCTACATTTTGTGCCATTTGCAAAAATGGAAAATTTTCCAATGTTTCCCGATACCGCTTCCCCGCAAATGACAAATGCTTGACATGTGTATTCTCTCCGGGAGTCAATGGAGGTGCAGACTTACCTTTATAGTTTACACACTTTCAAAAAAAAAATCCAAAAATTCCAAAGTTCCTCTAACGACCCGCCTCCCCGCTCTGACTTGAAACATGGCCATGTGTAGAGTTGACACGTGTTTAGGGATTGCTTTTGTATTTTTCTTTTGAAGTCATGTTGAGTCAACAAATGGCACCTTTCACCGATTCTTTTATACTTAGTCGATTTGGGCCCATTCCTCCCCATTCTTTGACTCGACCACGTGGCAAACCCGCACTCATTTGGGAATCCAATCTTGATTATTCCTTTGAAGTTTCACTAAGATGACATGTGGAGGCTTCCACCGGCTTGTCCCAAGCTTGGACTTTAAACATGGCCATGTGTCCCTTGCGGGCTTTAAGCATTTTCCTTCATTTCCTCGTGTAAAAATCCTCCATAGGCTCGTGTCCTCAGAATCAAATTACGTTTTTGCCACAAGGTGCAAAGTGTAAATATATCTCCCTAGGCCCACCAGTCTACAATTTTCCCTTGGCGAAAAATCTTCCTGCACTCCACCAACTCGCTTTTTGCAAAAATCCTTTCAAGTCCCAATCGCCCGTAACTTACAAAATATGAGTAGTTAGAAGGACTTCTTTACATTTTTTTAAAGGGGAAGAAATTTCCTATCTAATGAAGGTGTTTTCAGGAAACCTTAAGTGCTTAAACTATTTGAAAATTAGATTCAAGCACTAAAGGAGGAAAAAAAGGTGTAGTTAACCTAAAAATAAGCATGAACCCATTTTGGATAACAGTAAATTGTGCAAGTTCAATTTTATTTCACAGTTCTTAAGGTTTCGTTCTTATCAGTGATGGAGCATTACATGCGGTTAAGTTGTGTTGTTTGTTCACCCTTCTCAAGTTCATCCTTATTCATTGGAATATTGATATATCATTATCTCGATTGAAGTTTAATAAAGGGAACACATGTTTCTTTGTATGTGGTCTCCGCTTACCCTTTGTAAGTGCGGAGGTTAAGTTGTCTTATAGTGCACAATACCCTCTTAAAGTTAACCTACCTAAGTCTTGAAGCACCCTTTATTTTTTGCATCACCATCCCTAGTATAGTTTCATTTCTTACAAATCTCTTTCCCTAAAACCCATGAAAATGTTAGCATAGAACTAGATAACTATTTTATTACAAGAGTAGGAGTAGTATAGCACTTAGTTTAGGACGAGGAAGCCAACCTTCTCTGGAGGTTCACCTCAAGCCCAAGTCCCACATTTTGAGAGGTGATCCCACATGTCCCAATCACTCCAAACGTCATGTTCACATTCTCGCCATCCGGAGGGTGCAGAGATTTGGCAACAACATGTCTTCCTTTTCTCTCTCAATGAATGATGAACCGGTTATCTACAAACCGGGCGGAATGTCATGTATGCTCCAATTATTGTTTATGTAAAAATCGTATTTCCAGAACATTTCAATATTTTCAAGACTCGTGTTGTTTCTCGGGAGAAGTCAGTGTGAAGAAATTCCATTCTTGCAATGGTTCACGCTAAATAATGCATTCAGCCTTAGAGTCGGAACTAACATCCGTAGCATGTGTTATGTCCATGGTAGTGCATAAAATATGCCATGGTTTGTAGTTGTGCTTGAACAAGTCCCAAGTGCCGTAGATGTCATGTGAGGTTGAGCCAAATTCGGTGGCGTATTTCTAAAGGCTTGTATAAAATGAGTTCTAACCAACAAAAAAAGGTCACATGACGTTCAATCCTAAGATGGGACATCCACAAATCTCGTGTGGACCCGGAAAATTGCTTGAGTTGGTCAAAATTTCCATTTATTACATTTACGGCTCTTACTTGTAGCTCCTATCTCGAGAAATTTGAATAAGTGGTAGGTGTTCCATGTAGGATGAACTTTATATGTATCCAAGAAAACGGTTGTTTGTTGTGCATGGATGTCACTTTCAAAGACACGTCTTTAAATTTTTTTGCCAACATTTAATGATACAAATGAATAGATGCACATAACAAATGGTAATTTTTAAAGCATGTGGCATGTTTCATGTATGCTTATGTCATGTTTAACAACAATTTTTTTGAGCATTTTTGTGGATTGCAATATGTGCTAGAGAATCTATGTCAAAGCATCTCTTGAAAATATTGATAACATTAGGTGATACGTTTTTGAATGTTGCTCCACTTTTGAAGCATAATTTCCAACATACTTAAGAATGGTATGGAATAAAAGTACCGGTTGGCAATTGACATTTCCTCTCCATATGTATATCATAGTTTGATTTTGGATGGTCAATCTATCATCATTTCTTGAAGGGAGGGAAAATTCACCAAGTTGGGGGCCAAAAGGGGGTCTTAAGTGGACGCATTTTTCTGAAAAAATAAATTCAACTTGTACAAGTTTTGGAAATAGTTACACTCAAAAATGGAAGATGTTGTAGAAATATGAATCGTAGCATTTTGAGTATAGTTTCTAAGATACTAAATTTTATTGAAAAGATAAGTTTAAGTGGGTCTAAAAACGAAAATACCAATGAGATGCTCATGTTTTTGTTACAAAATATAATAGAGTGAATTTCATGCCCCCAACCATTTTTTATGTACCATTTAGTATTTTTGAAAACCCTTTGGTAGAAAGATAGCTAGGAGCATCTAGTTTGGGCTCCAATTTTTATAGAATTTTTAGAGAATAATTTTTTATTTATGATTTTTCTAGTACAAAAATTTTATGTTTTAAGAAATAATGGATCTCCACCGTGAGACCCCCTAACTACGTCAAAAATATAAAAATATATATATATATATATATATATATATATATATATATATATATATATATATATATATATATATATATATTATTTATGTATAGAATTATGCCTAGTTTGGGCTAGTATAATTTTTTTTTAAATTTCGATCACCCAAAAAAAGATACACCATGAAAGATAGACATATTTACACTTCAAAAAATAGCTATAAAAAGGCATAGTTAGAAAATAAATAATATGGAAACCTTATATTAGTCAGAAAATTTGAAAAATTATATTTTTAGAAAGAAGAGACTTTGCTCTACGTCGTGGTATATATTTTTAAAATGGATCGATTGTTTTATTTTGATTTATCATAGAGGAAGTGTCTTTTTACATTTTCTTGTAAAAAATCATTGTTTTTTGTGTTTGTGTAGGTCCATGCCTCAGGCTTGGGGATCCAAACCAGATCCCAAGCCTTGAGGCATGGCTTGGGAAAAGAGAAAACAAAAAAAGCGTACACGTTATGTAATGCGTACATTTTTTCTTTGTTTTAAATCTTTTGGCCCCTAATGTCCCTTTCATCTCTTTCACGAGAATTGCAAACATTTGATTTTGTCGCAATTTTCTACATTATTTACGATTTTTTAGTATTTCATTTTTTCCCCTACCCCACTAGTTGATTTTTTCTAATCATGGGCGATAAACATCGAGGTAAGGAAAAGAGGAAAGTCAAGAATAAGACACTAGAGCAATTGGAAGAGAAGAGAATAAAGAAATTGAAGAGAATGCAAAAACTTCGAGTAAGGCAAGGTACATCCGCTATATCAAATGTAGCTAATGTATTAGAAAATTGGGATGAAATACATAATAAAAATGTAGATAATAATGATTTTGCAATGAATAATGATATTGAATTGAATGATAATGTTTGTATGGATTAAGATATTGATATGAATCCAATTGTTGAACCCTTACTTGAGAATCCAAATGTTAGCCCCGAAATTTGTATGAAAACACTGAACAAAGAAAGTAACCTTGTAAATGAATCTTCACCTCTAAGAACACCTCCTTCCATTTCGCAAAGAAAACCAATTCAATTAATTGAAATTGATGAAAACATTATAAAACCAATGCCTAACAAAATGTCCGAAAGAAATGCGAGAAGAAAAACTAGTGGAATATCAATTTAGGAAAAGAATTGGTTGATTTCACCAAATATAAATTGGTGGCATATCAATTAAAAGATGGAAAATAATCTAAGAGGTGTGAGATTGTTAGAAAATAATTACCTGTATCAAAATATATGGTCAAATTCAGAGAGGAAATTGTTTATGAGTATGCAAGGCACACACATAGAGCTCGATGGTTGGATGAACAATTCAAGTTAAGCAAGGACACATTCCCACTTGGTACTATTATTTTAGTAGTTGACTTCACAGAGAATTACACATTGTAGCCACAAATGGAGGTTCAATCTCAATATTATAACTCAGTGCAAGTTTCTATTTTCGTGCATATAACATTCATGCACTCTCCTGAAAGCACTGAGAAAGATCAAAAATATTAAGAGAGTATCATTTCTACATCAGTGATGATTAGACACATTCTATAGAATATGTGCAAGGGTGTTTCTAGGTGTTTTATGTGAACTTGAATGAAAGGAACATTAGTTTCAATCAACATTACATTTGGTCAAACAACTGCACATCACAATTCAAGAATGCACGAATGTTTTATTGGCTAAGCAAGATGCACAAAGAAACAAATGTACAAACATATATTGAGTTTTACTAAGCAGCAGAGCATGGAAAATGAGAGCATGATGAGCATGTGTGAAAAGAGCACTTGCAAGAGAAGAGTTGAAGTTCAAGGATGGTGCTAAATTTATAGATGCAAAAATATTGCTGATTGGTGTGTTAAGAATATGGCCCATGAATCTCAAGAGAGATGAACGGTTCGTAGATATTTTTAGTTGATAGAGAAAAACATCCGGAAAACTTTGAATATTATATGACGATTGGCAGGATCAAGTGATATGCACTCATTCCATAGTTCAGATGCAAATGCTTGGACTATTTATACTAGGTGCATGACATGTTTTTGTATATCATGCATTGATTTTGCGTGGAATGAATGTGAGTCACAACAGTGGGTGGATGAATGGACTTGTAGACCTCTAATTCCACTTGACACACATCAAGTTCCATGAGCATTACAACTTGCAAGGTCTTCAAATCAAATGACAACATCACCTAACTTTGACCAAGTCTCTAATTTAGTGCAATAAGGTACATACATATATGTACATGCCATGTTTTAGATTTATAAATTATTAAATGGTCAACTCTTAATGTATTTATAAATTGACTGAAAATTTTTACTTTGTGATACATAGGGCACATTTTTACTGCTTATTGCGATGAAATTTAACGAAGAGGAAAAAAATACTTCTTATCTCATTTTGTAGAGGGGAAAATAATTGACTTCCATAGTCACTGATGGTGAATACCTTGAGTATCGCACTAGATCAGTGGTAGTCACTTAAATTTGTCTTCGATGATATCCTATCAAAAATCAAACATTTGGTTGTTTGAAGACTATGAAGTACATCGGAAGATACTTCACTATTCATATTTGGTCCTTGAAACAAATATTAAATTGATCAAACATCGAGGTCGGTCATCAAACAAAAATTTTTGGAAGGTTCGTGAATCAGATCATGAAGAAATTCTTGCTATTGTCAAGAATAGAGTTGATCCTCGCGATTCATTGGATTGAATTTGCAAAGGTATGTTCTTCATGAATGTAATTTGAATTTTTCTTAAATGATTTTGTTTAAATTTTTGTATGATTTAAAATTCAATTTAATTGCTTACTAACATGTTTACGTAGGTTAGTGGGTACCAAAAATCTTCCACCTTCACGTGGTTGGCACTGTCGAGAGAATTTATTATTCTTGAAGCCAAGTGAAGCTAAGAGAAATTAAATATTACAAAGGAACAACAAACAGAAATTCTCATTTCACCACCTATATTGTAAAAATATCTTATTAAAATTCTCATTTCACCACCTATATTGTATGAACCACCTATATTATTCAAATGATTGGTAATGGAAAACCTTACACCGACTCGATGCGAATGGAGACAGAGAAAATCGCTAGAGGCTTTCGAAGAGGTCCCCAACTTAGAGCTCTTGGATCTCGATGAGACGCGTCTCTACGTGCTACAGAGTCTGAGAAATCACTCGTCAAATATATGGTGTGTTTGGGCCTTAGAGCTCTTAAGGGAATACGCCCGGACAGGGTAGCCCAAAAGCACGAGGAGCATACAAAACCAAAACAAATGTTCCACTAGCATTCACCAAGCCACCCCGATGTGTTGGAGTAGTTGGTTTGGTCCCACGAGCTTCCGTTTGCAAACTATAGCGTCTGACATCCCTACACTAACTCAGATTGCACTATTTTGCACATTTGATAACAATAAGACAACAAGAGAACCGAGATGGATACTAAGAAAACTACGAGATAATTTATTAGAGGGCCCTGGCATGGATATCTCGGATCCGATGAGACATCTCTAGGTGCCACGGAGTCCGAAAAAATCACTCATAGAGGATATGGCGTGTTTGGGTTTCAAAGCTCTTAAGGGACTACGCCCAGATGAGGTAGCCGTAAAGCATGGGAAGCATAGGGGAAAAAATGATCCAATAGCATTCGCCAAGCCACTGGATGTGTTGGCATAGTTTGTTTGGTCCCATGAACTTCCGTTTACAAACTACATCCTCTCAGCAACCATACACTTACTCAAACTGCACTATTTCGCACGTTTACAAACAATAGCACAACGAGATAACCAGATGGATATGGAGAAAACCTTGAATGAATTTATTAGAGGTCCCGACATGGAGCTCTGGATATGACAAGATGTCTCTAGGTGCAATGAAGTCCGAGAAATCACCCATCAAAGATACAACGTGTTTGGGCCTCTCGGGCTCGAAGGGACTACGCTTGGATGAGGTAGCCCGAAAGCATAGGGAGCATAGGGAACCAAAATGAATGCTCTAATTGTGTTCACCAGGCCACCCCAATGTGTTGGAATAGTTGGTTTGGTCCCATGAACTTCCGTTTGTAAACTCGCAGCCTGCTGAGCCCTCTACACCGACTTATACTGTACTATTTCACATGTTTATAAACAATAGCATAGCGAGAGAACCGATTAGAGATGGAGAAAACCACGAGAGGATTTATTAGAGGGCCTAAACATGGAGCTCTTGGATCTAACAAGATGTCTCTAAGTGCCACGGATTCTGAGAAATCACCTATCGAAGATATAGCGTGTTTGGTCCTAAGGGCTCTTAAGGGACTACGCCCGGACAGGGTAGCCTGAAAGCACGGGGAGCGTAGGGAACCAAAAATAATGCTCCACTAGCATTCACCAAGCCACCTTGACATGTTTTTGTAGTTGGTTTGGTCTCACGAAATTCCATTTTCAAACTACAACCTCTAGCAACCCTACACATCGACTCAAACCGCACTATTTTGCACGTTTACAAACAATAAGACAACGAGAAAACCAGATGGATATTGAGAAAACCATGAGATTTTTTTCTTATAGGGCACCAACATGGAGCTCTCAGATCTAATGAGACATATCTAGGTGCCATGGAGTCTCGAGAAATCATCCATCAAAGATATGGCATGTTTTGGCCTCGTGGCTCTTAAGGGACTATGCCCGGACAAGGTAGCCCGAAAGCACTGGGGAGTGTAGGGAACCAAAAAGAATGCTCCAATAGTGTTCATCAGGACACCCTGATGTGTTGGCATAGTTGGTGTGGTCCCATGAACTGTTTGCAAACTACATCTTATAGAGCCCTACATCGACTCAAACTTCACTATTTCGTGTGTTTACAAACAATAGAATAGTGAAAGAACCGGATGGAGAAGGAGTAAACCGCAAGAGGATTTCTTAGAGAGCCTCAACATGGATCTCTTGGATTTGACGAGACATATCTAGGTGCCACAGAGTGTGAGAAATCACCGGTCAAATATATGACATGTTTGGGCCTCGGGGCTCTTAAGGGACTACACCGTGCACGGCGTAGCCCGAAAGCACGAGGAACGTAGGGAACCAAAACGAAGCCTCCACTAGCATTCACAAGGTCACCCTGCTATGTTGGCATCATTGGTTTTGTCCCATGAAATTCCATTTGCAAACTACAGCCTCTAGCAACCCTACATTGACTCAAACTGCACTATTTCACGCGTTTGCAAACAATAAAGACATCGAGAGAACTCGAATACGATAGAGAAAACTACAAGAGGATTTATTAGAATACATAAATCTAACCTAAATAGTCAGAGTAATACACTAAATGAACATTCTATTTCTCACATATAAAATGAATTTCTACCTTCAAAAAAGAAACTATGGGTGAATGCTAAAAAAATAAATTACAATTCCGAACGAGTTTCGACTCAATTATCAATACTTCATTACAGCTTTTCTTGCAAGTATGCTACTTTTGGAACTACTCGGTTTAATTTGTGATGTTGAAGCAGTGGAGATTAATAAAAATAATCAACTTGGCATGTTTTCCTTAAGATTATCCATGATTCTATCAACAACATCACATAGATCTTCCATTCCAGTTAAGTTGTGATCCTTCCATGCTTCCCATTTTTCCTTTTCTTCCACTCGTATCTTCTCTTTAAGTTCTTCCGGATGTTTTTAAGTAATCAAATTGAATCTTTATGACTTTCGGGAGGCATTTATTCTTGAATCATAGTGACATCTTCACCTAATTGTTTTTTTCTTCACGGTGTTCATTGTCATTTAATTTTGAAAACTCGAATATTTATATGGCCTTCAACTTCTTTTTGGGCACGAACAACCTTTTGTAATGTCCAAAAAAATTTAGCCTCTTCATTCTCTCTGTTTGATTGAAGATATTCATTCTTTCAAATGAATAGTTGAAACATTGGACGGTCTCTAAACAAAAATAATTTCATAGTCTACATAGTTGCATCATGTGGCAAAATCATTAAACATTGGTGGTTTCGCCCACTGTGCTTTGGGCTACCCCATCCGGTGTAGTCGTTTAAGATCCCCGAGGCCCAATTATGCCATATCTTTGATGGGTGATTTCTCGACTCGTGGCACCTAGAGATGTCTCGTTAGATCTCGAGAACTCCCCATTGGGGACCTCTTCAAAAGCCTCTCATGAGTTTTTCTGTCTCCATCTAGTTCTCTCGTTGTGCTATTATTTGCAAACGTGTGAAATAGTGTAGTACACGAGTCAGTGTAGTAGGCTGCCAGAGGCTGTAATTTTAAAACAAAAGTTCATGTAACTAAACCAACTATGCCAACACATCGAGTGGCTACCGGTCGAATTCTAGTGGAGGCTTCCTTTTGGTTCCTATGCTCCTGTGCTTTTAGCCTACCCCATCCGGGCGTAGTCACTTAAGAGCCCTGAGACCCAAACATGCAATATCTTTGATGGGTGATTTCTTAGAATTCGTGGCACCTAGAGATGTCTTGTTAGATCCAAGAGCTCCATGTTGGGGCACTCTAAGAATTCCTCTTACGGTTTTCTCTCCGTCTCCATTCGGTTCCTCATTGTGCTATTTTTTGATAACGCATGAAATAGTGTAGTTTGAGTCAATGTAGGGCTGCCGATGTTGTATTTTCAAATGGAAGTTCATTGGACCAAACCAACTACGCCAACACATCATAGTTTCCTTGTGAACACTATTGTAGCATTCCTTTTGGCTCCCTATGCTCCCCGTGTTTTCTGCTACCCCTGCCTCAGGCGTAGTCCCTTAAGAGCCCTCGAGTCCCAAACATATCGTATGTTTGATGGGTGATTTCTTAGATTCTCGTGGCACATAAAGATGTCTCTTTATATATGAGAGCTCCATGTTAGGCCCTCTAAGAAATAATCTCGTGGTTTTCTCAAGATTCATCCGGTTCTCTCATTGTGCTATTATTTGTAAACACGTGAAATAGTGCACTTTGAGTCAAATGTAGGGTTTCTAGAGCCGTAGTTTTAAAACAGAAGTTCATGGGACCAAACCAACTATGCCAACACATTAGACTGGCTTGGTGAATGCTATTGGAGCATTTTTTTGTTCCCCTATGCTCCCCGTGCTTTGTTGGGCTACCCCGTCCGGGCATAGTCCCTTAAGAGCCCCGAGGCCCAAACACGCCATATATTTGACGGGTGATTTATCGACTCGTGGCACCTAGAGGTGTCTCATCGATCTAAGAGCTCCATATAAGGTCCCTCTAAGAAATCCTCTCGTGGTTTTCTCCGTCTCCATCCGGTTCTCTCACCGTGTTATTGTTTGTAAACGAGTGAAATATCGCAGCCTACGAGCCGGTGTAGGGTTCTTAGAGGCTATAGTTTGCAAACAAAGTTTGTGGCACCAAACCAACTATGCCAACACATTAGGGTGGCTTGGTGAATGATAGTGGAACATTCGTTTTGGTTCCCTACACTCCCCTGCTCTTTTAGGCTATCTCGTTCGGGGCGTAGTCCCTTAAGAGCCATGAGGCCCAAACACCCCATATCTTTGACGGTGATTTATCAAACTCCGTGCAGATAGAAACATCTTGTTAGATCTAAGATCTCCATGTCGTGCCCTCTAATAAATCCTCTTGCATTTTTCTTTGTCTCCATCGAGTTCTCTCACTTTGCTATTGTTTGTAAACATGCGAAATAGTGCGATTTAGTCAGTGTAGGGTTAAGAGGCTATAGTTTGCAAATGGATGTTCGTGGGATCAATCCAAATATGCCAACATATCGGGCTAGCCTAGTGAATGCTAATGGAGGCTTTTTTTTGTTCCCTACGCTCCCGTGCTTTCGAGCTACCCCGTCTGTGCGTAGTCGCTAAGAGCCTTCTCGGACTCCATGGCACCTAGAGACGTCTCGTAAGATCCGAGAGCTCCATTTTGGGGCCTTATAAAAAATCCTCTCACAATTTTATCTGTCTCCATTCGGTTCTCTTGCTATGCTATTGTTTGCAAACACGTGAAATAGTGCATGAGTCTAAGTCGCCGTAGGGTCAGCTAGAGGTCAGTAGTTTGCAAATGTAATGTTTTGGGACCAAACCAACTACGCCAACATGTCAGTAGTAGCCTGGTGAATGCTAGCATAGCATTTGTTTTGGTTCCTTATGCTCCCCATGCTTTCGGGATACCCCATTCGAGCGTAGTCACTTAAGAGCCCTGAGGCCCAATCATGCCATATCTTCGATAGGTGATTTCTCAAACTCCGTGGCACCTAGAGATGTCCTTTTAGATCTAAGAGATCGATGTTAGGGACCTATTTTAAATCATCTCATGGTTTTATCCATTTCCATATGGTTTTCTCGTTGTGCTATTGTTTCTAAACACGTGAAATAGTGCAGTCTGAGTCCGTATAGGGCTGCTAAAGGATGTAGTTTGCAAATGGAAGTTTGTGGGACCAAACCAACTATGCCAACATGTCAAGGTGGCTTGGTGAATGCTAGTGGAGAATTATTTTTGGTTACCTACGCTCCCCGTGATTTCGGGCTACCCCATCTCGGGCATAGTCCTTTAAGAGCCATGAGGCCCAAACATGGCATAGCTTCAACTAGTGATTTCTCAAACTCGTGGCACCTAGAGACATATCGTTTGATCTAAGAGCTCCATGTTCAGAAATCTTCAAAATCCTCTC
Organism: Taxus wallichiana var. yunnanensis; assembly: GCA_018340775.1. NCBI lineage: Eukaryota > Viridiplantae > Streptophyta > Pinopsida > Cupressales > Taxaceae > Taxus > Taxus wallichiana. The sequence goes on from CM031237.1 coordinate 237,741,155, forward strand.
ATATTTTTCTCCATCTCCATCTCTGGTTCTCTTGTTGTGCTATTGTTTGCAAACACACGAAATAGTAAAGTTTGATTCGGTGTAGGGTCTGTTGTAGACACGTAGTTTACAAACGAAGCTCGTGGGACCGAACTAACTATGCTAACACATCTGTGGTGGCCAGTGAACACTAGTGAATAATTTTTTTGGTTCCCTACACTCCCCATGCTTTCGGGCTACCCCGTATGGGCATAGTTGCTTAAGAGCCCCGAGGCCTAATCATGCCATATATTCAACGGGTGATTTCTCGAACTCCGTAAAGCACCTAGGGATGTCTCGCCGGATCCGAGAGATCCACATCAGGCCCTCTAAGAAATAATCTCATGGTTTCTCTATCTCCATCTCGATTCTCTCATTGTGCTATTGTTTGCAAAATGCACGAAATAGTGTAGTTTCAACAAAGTGTAGGGTTGTTAGACATTGTAGTTTGCAAATGAAAGCTCATGGGACTCGAACCAACTACGCCAACACATCGGGGTGGAAAAGTGAATGCTAGTGGAGGCTTTTTTTGGTTCCCTATACTCCCCTTGTTTTGAGACTACCTTGTCCGAGCGTAGTCGCTTAAGATCTCGAATGACTAGATTGGCTTAAGAATGAATTTGATAGGGGTATGTCTAAGAACACATGGGAGTTATCAATCGCCTAGTAAATCTTTCTTATTTTGTTCTAGATGGGAGTTAGCTGGCCTTAGGCTTAGTGACCTTCCATTCATTGATAATTTATGTTATTATAAACCCATGGATGCTTTCAAAAGTGCCTTAAAAAGGATAGGGGTAGTCATCAAGCCTAGGGTGCGATGTGATTTCAAAATAACTTGAAATGCCTACATATTTAAAGGTAATAACATGAATTGGATAGGATTAGACAATCAAGAATCATTGAGTGTCTGAATCAGAATGTCATTGCATTTGGAGACATTCTCAAGCATTGGAGTAATGTATATGGAGAGACATTCTCAAAATATCAATAGATGAAAGGCATCAAATTGTGACGAATGTTAGGTGTTTTAACAGGGGAGAAGACTACGAAGCATAGAAGAATGTAGTAAGTGCATGATAAGATAGGAACCAATACAAAGAGACCATGAGCAAGAAGATGCACAAGTAAGGTAAATACACATATACACATTGATAAAGTGAATGAATAATTACTCGGATGAGGTAGCTCTTTATATACATACATTATATAAATACTAATTTCCAAAGTTTGATGCATATTATACATTGAACAATGCTAGTACATGTACATCACCAATAAATGAAAAAATAATCCATAATGTCTTAAATATTGTCAAGTGCACATCATATTAGATTCATGCAAAAAAAATCTCCGAAACGTAAGGTCTCATACAAAATTATCAAGTTCCAAATAGTATTTTAATGTGCATAATAAATACAAAAATTCCCAAATAGGTCATATACCATCAAGTTCAAATGCCATATAGGCGTACATACAATGCCATGCACATAGGCATACAAAAACAATGTCATGTAAGACATATATATTTCCTACTCATCAAAATCTATCCCTCTCTTGGCCTTTCTCGAAGAAGGCCCTCCCTTAGATGAAGATGGAGATCCATGAGATGACTTTGGATCATCCGAGCCCATGCTTTGAGTCCTCTTCTATTGAATACTCACTTGTAGATGAGCCTGTAAATGAAAACAATGTTTTTTTGTCAAAACTTAATTTATATATGTTTTCAACATGTATTTAAGACCATGCTAGAATGAAAGTATTTACATAAATACACAAACTTGTTGTCGATCATGCCAAATTTGCATCTCATGTTCAGATGAGTCATCGGGAGCTCCTGTAGTACGAATGGGGGTACGAAGATGACGAGATGGAGGAGTCCATGCCCTCGAAATCAAAATGGAGGGGGTTAAAGTTCCCTACATACACATAAGATTAGAAAATCTAACATCAAAATTAATGAAAATGGAGCTAAGTACATGTATCTACATAATGACAATATTTCAACTAATTTTATCAATATAGAACTATTGTTTTTACCCTGCCACGCCTGTGAATCAAATGAATAGGTATACTACCTATCATAGGTAGCTCCTGCATATACACAATGAAGGATATTATTAACATAATTTAATAATTCTACAATGAAAGACATTACTAACATGTAATTTAACATAATATGAATTACACAAGAAATTTAACAAAATTTACGTGTTGTTTGAATACCTCGCTGAGTTGTTGTGTAGATGAAATCATAGCGGCAACACCTTTATCTACTTGTCGCAAAGATGGTGGGGTGTCTAGTGAAGTCAAAATATTTATCAAACATGTATATCATGTGAGTTAGATGGACATACAAGAACATACATATATTTGACTTCAAAACTAATATATATATATATATATATATATATATATATATATATATATATACATGCAAATATAAATATATATACACATGTATGTGAAAATTTTGCATAATTAACATTCTAAATTACCTTTGTGAATGTATGTGTATGCATGGTCCTCGCCACCGTGGTTGGGATGAAGATGCACCTCCCGCGTGTTATAATATCAATGCATGTACATGTACAAATACAATCATTTCAAAATTTAAACATATATAAGTAAATTAGGTACTCCAAAAATTTTGTAACACACATAACTTGAAACATAACAAATTTACTCGTGAAGGTGACGCCGATGAATGTAATCCAAATGTCTCACTCAAAAGGACATCTCGACATAGTGACATTATCATGTTCATCCCTAGCACCATTGCACCAAAATCTATATGCATAAAAGTATCATCCTCCTGGGCCCAAAACATATGCTACCTCATGACGAAAAAAAGATGTTGCCTCAAGCTAGTACTCCCAAAGGGAATACTCTATGTACCTCCGTGAGAATCTAGCTCAGAAATATCCCTTATATGTTGAACAAGGGTAGCTGAGAGTCCCTGAAGTGCATGGAGTGTATCAATCTCTATTGTCTCCTTCACTACTTGAGGGACAATCTCAGGGTGAGGGGGCTTCTATGCGAGCAATCTACCCTACTGAATAGGTACACATTGTGCACCTAGTCGATCCTTTGTAGATCATTTTCTTCAGCCCCTGGAAATCTCGTAAATCAAAATAATTTGGGATCTCTTTGAGGATAAACTCGTAATAGAGTTTCCTCAGAAAGTATAATGGCACCTCGTTGTTATTACAAGCTGGAAAATCAAACACCATCCACCATCGGTCCCAAAAATTATTTTTAATCCAATTATTATTGCACCAATGGATGGGAAATCGTTTACATGTCAACGGAACAGAAAATTAGTGTGCGGAGTCCATGAATAAGGCGCATATGAGTTATTTTGAAATTTATTTTTCTTTACATCCACATATGACAATTTGTTGGAATAATAAACCCTACCACCCTCTCTATAAGTTGTCCAATGATCAATTTTCCCCTTTCCACGTCAATTTGAAAAAGTAATGCCTCCAATGTGTTTGTAAGAGAAGTGTGGTGGGGGTTTGTAGATTGTGCATCCCTCATTGTTTTGATTAAATCCTCAATTTCAATTTTGTTTTCAACGATTTGGGCTGCTAAATCTTCTTGACTACCCGAGGGATGTTGAGCAACTGTGGGAGTGTCGAGAGGGATGAAATGAATAAAAAGGTTTGGTTGTGGTTGATACCTCGACCTCTAATTGTAACAATAAAAATACGTATTCAATTCAAATTTTAATCTATAATTATCATATTTCAATTCAATTTTGAGAAAATAATTATGCTTACCTATTCTCTCGTGGCGCCATTATCAATTCAGATCTTCTCGGTGATACGTAAACGATCCTTTGAGCTTGAGATCCAGTGAATGAAAAACATGAGGGCATGGTTAAGCTTTGAAACTCACGTTTGAGGCGGGAAAATGATAGAGGCTCGGACCTATTTTTTTATAGTAAACATAATGCGTACGTGTTATGCTTTGGTGATTCCCTGAGCCAAACAAATTAAAGCATGATCACGTTTTGATTTTTTTAGATTCTTGTCTTCTTTTGGCCCCCAACTTTGTGGACTTACCCGGGAGATACTTAATTTTCCCATCACTTTCAAAGAGCAAGGATGATTTAGGTTATGTGGCCTGTGGGGCATTGTACCGCATTGCAGATGTGACTACTTTACGCAGTGCATGTTCGCTATGAAGATTTAGTTTGGCACTAAACATGATTAATCGTTCTTCAAGGTCAAGCATGTGGGGAGGAGGATAGAATTTGTGTTGTATGATAGCAAGAAAGGGTCATCTAGTAGTGATCGCCAACAAAATCCAAGCGGTTACAAGCCAATAGGGGGTTACATGAAGACACAAACTTATCGAGTATTGTTTTGTCTCCTAAATAATTTTTTTATCCTCCGAGTCCATTGTGTCAACTTTAGGTGAATTCTCGAGCCATAATAAACCATGGACATGTTCGGATCCTTTATGTTTCCATTCATACCTATGAGATGAGGGAACATAAATATTAGCTATGTAGTTTGGAAAAACTTTGAAATAAGTAGATTTGATTACTTGTACCAAAATTCCACTGCTCCAAGTTCCTTCTGCAATATTTCTTCAAGAAATATTTTGAATCTATGATGTAGGTATTTTGATATTTGATGAGGGTTACTGAGATAATGTTAAGTGTTCTCCAATGATGTGCATCTCAAGGATCATCTTGACATTAACTAGACATAATACTATGGAGATCTGGCCATTTATTGTCTTCAACACTTAGAGTAAAGAATAAGGTTGGTGTCCCCAATTGTTCCACCATATCTGAAATCTCACTTTCTCTTTTCACCCGAATGAACGTGTCCCTCGAAGGCTGAATCCAACAAAGGGCATTAAGCTTTTCGGGAGGTTGTCTTTAGGGCATTCTAGTAGTTGTCTTCGCAGATCTCTAATTGTCGAGGGACTCCAAATTCGAGGTTCTATTTCATGAAAAATGCTACCGTGGACTATCTCTTCTACCGCATTATGAGATATAGAAGGAAGTAAAAATCTTAGGTAGGAACCAAAGTGTCCATCATGAAAACACATCAAATGCAGAGTGTATTCATGCATTGGAACTTCTTTTATGTGTGGTTGTTGCCACATTTCTTTTCCTCGTCAAACAAAGTGGGAAAGCCATTGAGAAAAATCCTTCCATATTGTATTCATTTATTGGTGAGAGCCCAATCTCTAGCCATGACATGGTAAATGGTGTGTTACCATCATGGTTGAGAAAGAACTATTCGATTTCCTCTTCTTTTGTTCTCAGATTGTGAGGTGTTGTCAAGAAAGATGGTGAGTGTTCATACTTTTCATTAGAGTCAAAGTGGGAACATCAATACCATGAGCTGTAGAGGAGCTTTGCATTTGGAGAAGATTCACTAGTGTTGCGTTAAGAGAGGAGGAAACATTTGATGACTCAGATGGTAGAGAAGAAAGGGCATCATTGTCGATTAAGACATATTTGTAATAGGGATCATGGTGGATTTTATATTGCAAGGATGCCCAAACACGACATCTCCCGACATAGAAATCATACTTTTTAAAATTAGATCCTTCCCTTTGTATGAGAACTATGTCCAAATTTCCAAGGATGGGGGTAGGTACTTTTTTATCAAGTAATGTTTTATAGGAAACTTATGGTGTGTCCTTAGTATTTGTATTGCTTGCCACATAATTGGGTGACTTGCATAGAATGGATTAAATCATACGATAAACATCTCCTTGATTTGGGATAAATATGCAAGAACGTTAGGCTATTTTTTAGGGTCTATATTATTCCATGAATAGAAGCAAAGTGGCTATGTTTTTCAGATTTGCATTTGTTACAAGAGGGAAAGCATTCAAAGGAAATTGTTTTAACCATGGTAATTTTCCAAATAGATTGAGCAAGTTTGGATGTTTGCCAACAAATCTATTCTTTTGTGAAACCGACATTGGGCTTCAATAGTCTGTGATGAGGGTGGGAATATGGGAAATATCTATGTATGGGAAGGGGTGGGGTGTTCTATTTGAGTCATTTGTGGATTGCAAGGTGGAAAGCAATCAGAAGGAGAGGAGAAACTAGTTGTACATGTGCGAGGAACCGAAGAAAGGTCGGTACTTGAGATAGTTTCATGTGGCATCCCAGATATTTGGGGAAACATGGCAGTAGTTAGTGAAGATGGGTTTGTATGGAAGGAATTGGTATGCTCGTGAAAATTTGTTTCCATGGAAGTTACTTGTGGAATGTTGGTTGGCAATCCTTCAGTAGTTGTATTTGATGGCAAGATTGGAATGTCAAGGAATCGTAGGTTGTTGGTCGATGTAAGTTGAAGGATATTAGAGATTGTCATTGTTCTATGCTCTAATTTATGACATCATTTCTCAGCAGTTATGTTTACTTTATTGTTTACGTAGTTATCTTTTCTTTGTTGGGCTTGTTTTGTAGGATTCGACATGATTACGAATTCACAAACTTATGGAGTACTACATGTTGAAAAATATCATGCAGTCAAAAAGGAATGATACATTGTTTGATGACATACAAATGCAAAAATAAGTCAAAATATAAAACTATACACAATTGTAATGCATGTGGAGTTCCAATGGGAAATACACGTAAGAGGTAACAATTTGAGTATAGAAAAACTGCATTTTTTCTTAAGGAAAAGAGTATTAGTTATATGGAAAGATACAATGCGTTCACATAGTATACAAGGATGCAAATACGTACATAACAAAAGTGCAAGTAATTTTCATTTATTTTCTTAAAAGTACTTACAATCCACATAGTAGTAGGAGACAATACTATGTTAGTGTTTAAAAACATAATTCCATTAAAAAAGGTGAAAAATATTTATCCTTAATAAATGTAGGGTAATAATAATACATTATATAATATATTAAATAAACATTATATTTCAATGCCTTATCAAGATTCTTCGAATGACATAAGGGAGGGGAGCCGTAGTTGTGCACCCTAAGTTGAGGGGTGTACAACACACATATAAATACTATAAATTTTGAAAAAAAATACCGTTTAATAGATTTTTTAATTTTTAATCTAAATATTTTTTGAGCATTTTATTGTATATAAATTGGTGTCTAAAGGGATTTAAATCAAGTATTTTTTCATACAAAGGAAAAAGGGTGGACCATTAGTAGGGAATTATGTCATGCATTTTTTTCTACTTATGTGACATCATGTGATTGGGTGATTCTTTGATGTGATCTTATGTGACTCATTTTATTGGTTACTTTTTTTTCAAATGTTAAAGGACAAATGTACATGTACTAGTCCCTGAATTTACATCTACCCTCACCATTATTGATCCATGCTCCACTATTGGCTCCTCTCTTAACTTTAGAGAATAAAAATAAAATTCCAAGAGTCATCTTTTCTAAATCACATTTTGTCGATGAATAAGTACTTAACCATTTGACCGAATCACATTTTACCGAATATCACTCGTTGAGTTGTTCGCTCGATGTGTTATTACGTCGATGACACATTGATAACATTTAATTTTGACAATTCCACCTCCTTCCCGCAAGGCAAATCTGCAAAATTTAATCGTAATATATTTATGAACCCCACAACACTTCATTGTTGGGGTTTTTCTCGCTGACTTAAAGTTTAATTTATAGATCATCTTTACTTAACGAGATTGAGATACATGGTGTCTCATTACAGTTTGTTGGCTTCTTGATCTCAAACTAAGTATAATTTTGAGTAAAAATGAAGATCCATGTGTTTAAGAAGCAACATATCGCTTACCTTACTATCTTGTAAAGTATTCATGGCATCATGGCGACATATATTACTAGCAATGTAATTAAGTTTAAAGATGGAAAAGGTAATAAAATATTAATATGTTGTTGATAAAGATGTATTCGACATGTATTAGATCAAGTGGATTCAATCCAATTTGGAATATCTTCAAGTAAATATTTAATCAACCTTAGATTAAATTTGTTTAATTTTGCACCTATGACGTAAAGGGTTTTAAGTATCTATCAAGGTTTAAATCGGTGATCTTGTTGTAAAAATGCGGTTGAAAAGTGATTGAGCAATGTCAAATATCTAAATAAATATTATTTAAGTTAATGAAAAGGGTGACATATAAAGTTTAGATGTGTATCTTGAATATTGCAAAATTTTGTTTCAATCATTAGGATTTGATAATGGAAACACATGTGTTTATATGCAAAATAGTGTTAACACAAAAAATTGTATCATCTTGATTTCAAAGCTCAAACCTCATTGTAATTTATGTATTTTTCTCTCATTACCTAAAATAGAAAATTCATTTCTCTAATTGAGAATCAATGTCTAGAAGAAATGAAGAAAAAACATATATTAGAGCCAATGATAAATCGAATATAACAAAACTATGGTTATATTTTTCATGCCCTTATATAAAAAAATGAAAGCATGCCAATATTACAATAACTCATTAGCTAGGAAAACTATTGTTATTTAGTGTATGAACTTTCTTTTCTAATGATTTCTCTAACCGAAATGAATTCTCTCAATTTTTTGATTTAGAAAGAGTAAAAATCAGATTTGAAATACCCTTTTAAATGAAGCCAATGAGCACTATGAGCAAAGTGAAAACTCACTTGATGATATGAAAGATAAATAAATAAACAACAATATACCTTTCTCTAGGATTTTCTTTGCAAACCTCAAGTAAGATTGTAGAAGTACTTGAACTTGTTAAATCTTGTATTTTAAATTATTGTGGATACTCTTGAAATGTTCTCAAAATATATAATTTCAAATGCTATGAGAAGACAAACACGAGGATGCAGATGAAAAATTTGGTAGAAGTTGGTTGCAAATTAAACAAAGCTTCCAAGGATGATTTATAAAGGAATGACCTTTTTTATAGTTGAGGGTGAGGCCATGAATATTAGATCAAGGTTTGAATGGGTTAGATGTTCATATTTATAATTTACTGAAATAAAAAGAAAATTTGGTTTGTGTAGTTGAGCTTTATAGGGGCAAAAATGTTTGGATTTTGTACGGAAGATGGTCAGACGTGTAAATTTTATACCCCCACCATTGTAGGGTTCTAGAAGTGGAGTGGAGTGGAGTGTGAGTAAATAAATATGATTATTTAAATAAATAATTTAATTAGTTATGAGTTGTGAGAGGATAATTAACCATTTAATTAAATAAATGTTTAATTATATTAGCTAAAGGGTGTAGGAATTAATTTAATTAATTCCAAGGGCATGATAGAATTAAATTAATTAATTATAAATGGATGTACTTTAGTAGCATGGAATCAATTTAATTAATTCTAATGGGATCGAAATAGACTAGAAATAGGTATGAATTTTTAGAGTGTCTACATTTCCCCCACTTTAAAGTGTTATTACACAAGAATAACATTTTAAAGATAATAGACATATGAAGATTAGTGAGTGGAAGGAAGTGAAGCATTTGGATTCCCAAAGTGAGTAGAAAGGTGAGGGAATTCCATCTCAAGTAGGTGGGTGACACAACAAAGCATTCGACAACCACTGATAGGAAGAAGACAAGCATTATAAAGGAAGATGGGACGGATTGTGCTCATAGCATGAGATTTCTTTTAGAAAGTGAAATTTAGAGCAACCTTTTTTTTTTATGCATAAAATATTTGTCAACATGATTATGAAATAATCATGATGTTTAACCCATTATGTGCGTAAAAACACACACACATACAATAAATAAAAGTGAACACGGGAAAAAAACCCAATATGCACAAGAGGTGTAGGCATCATGGTTATAAATGAACCAAGATGTTATCATATGACTTATAATTGGTCCAAAGAAAAACCAGAGAAATAAAACCCAATATACACCATAAAAGTATGCATCATGGCTTTAAATGAGCCAAGACGATAACAAAATACGTGTAATTGGTCCATAAAATAATAACAACAAATGTAACACAACTTTGAAATAAAAATAGATGAATTATGACCCTAATATGTTCCACAGTTGATAATTAAGCACATAAAAATTCCCCAAGGACTAAACTTATGAAATGCATGGGAATACGATAATAATGAAGAGTGGAGTAATATTAGATAATCTAAAAGAAACTCTTGTTAGATCTCGTATTGAAAATTGATGTGAGAGTGAAAATGGATCATTTACCTCAAGCATTAAAATTTTGAAATGTAGGGGAGGGAATGCGAGCCAATATTTTCCTCAAGAAAAGTTATATCAAAAAGGAAATAAGCAATTTAATTTGCCCCAAGCTATGATTCCGATATGCAAGGGAAAAGAGTAGATGCGATAGTCATAAAATTGGAATAATCACTAGGGTAATAGTTAAAATTTTGATTTTATCAAGTTTGTGTTGAGTTGTTTTAATATTATCATGTGGTTTAAAAATTTTAGGATTTTACGAATATGTGAATTTTTGTTTATATTTATATAAATTTTGTGATTTTTATTTTTGCATTTATATGATTTTTTTTTGCAAATTTTTAGCAAAAACATTGATGCAAAGAAGAGGAGCGGCGTATCTACAATTGATACAAATAGAAATAAATGTAAACAAACATAATTACATAACAAAATAAAAACACACCATGGCTAAAATTTAATAAACCAAGATGAAAACAAAGTACGTGCAAGTGATCCAAAGACATAAAACAAACATGTCAAAAAAACCCAATATGAACAAGAATTGACTATGCCAAATTCATATGTGAACTAAGATGCTAATAATTCATTTGGAATTAGTCTAAAAAAATAAAGTACAACAAAATAAAAACTAACAAAAAGTAAAAGCATCGTCACAATGCAGATAAACCACAACAAAACAAAGACAATTTACAATAATGACATCTAATGACACCCCTAATGTATTCCACATTGAATAATTAGACAAATATGAATGCATCCGAGTGATACCTTAGAACATAAGAGGATTGGTAATTAAGCTAAAAATTTAAATATATGAGCCTAATCAATGTTATAGCGGTAGTAAATGTATAAAAATTAAGTGCAACAATGAATACCAAAGTAATTAAGCAATATATAATGAAACCTTAATTGAAAAGAGAGGGTAAGAATCCGTAGCTGATTCATAGATTTATGGAGAATGCAAAGAGTTGGAAAACAAAAAATGTGAAGTATAGACCATCACACGGAGCACGTAAATATGCAGATCCGAGGAAATAGGTTGGACCGAGGCACTTTGAAAGGGACAGGGGCACCCTAGACTTGTTTCTAGGTGCTTGGGTCTACAAAAATTATTGGAAAACCTCCTCTCGAGGTGTCGGAAGGTGTTTTACTCTAGTCACCTTTAGTCTCTTTAAGGTCGCATCATGATCATCGAGGTCACTCGAAAACCCGTAATTAATAACAAACCCGTAAAACCATCAAATAGATATCCAATCCTAAAAAAGAAAAATGTAAAATGAGGGGTCAAATTGTCCTCAACAAATACAATGGTGAACTTATAATGAATCATTGCACTACATCTCAGACCTAATGTAGTTATGTGTGTGTTTGGAACTGTTTCATAGGTTTCTCTTCAGACGTGTCGTACTTGGATAACAAACAAGTAGCTAGATGTAGAATTTAGTAAATGTGTGCATGGAATAAAATAATATTCCCTCCTATGAAGTGTGATGCATAAAACCATAGCTTGTGTCCCTTGCGATGGAGCTACATGGATGCAATTGAGCTCTTAAATTCCTTAATGGATGCAACCTTAGGTGGTGATAGATACTGTTTATTGATTGGTCATTTATTATGATCACATAAATTTATATATATATATATATGATTCCCTTGCTTAAATTTCATAATTAACCTTGAAAATGATGAATACCAAAAATATAATATGCTCAAATGGCTAGAAAGGACCCAAAAAGTGTGTGTAAAGTACAAAGGGGACAGGAGTGCCCATAGAGGATGAAGGCACCTAGTGTTGGCATCCCGGCTAGGTGCTGGTGTCTAGGATGACTAATGTCAAAGAGTAATAAGAAAAAATGAAAAAGTAAGGTGTAAGACATAAAGTAGTAACATAAAGTAAATCAAGGTGGCCAAAGACATGGATTAATTAGTACTTTTCTTCCTTAGGAATCATATGAATAGTAGTATGCAATCAGACTAGATAATTACCCAAAGTGCATGATTGGGTGTCTATATTTTCCCCACTTTATGTTGGTGAGCATTATCCTTGGTAACATAAAGTAGATAGAGATATGTACCCGATAACCATGTGGATCGATGATGAAAGGCATGCCAAGGAACTAGAAAAAGTGTGGAATGATAAAAATGTGAAACTTGGATGCTAAGAAGGAAAAAGTGTAAAGATTGATGAAAATGAACCTAGGGCAAAAACACGTGTTTAGATGTTGTGATGTGCCTATTAGTGATGTCGATGTCATTATTGGTGTGTGTGATGTTCTCATTTTTGTTGTTGACTTCCCCTTCCCATACGGACATACCTACAAAATAAAATCCAAAAGGTAGTCAAATACTCAAGTATATTATTAAAATATGTAAAAAGTGTGTAAGGAAAGTATGTAAAAATGTTGAAAGTGTGAAAAAGGAACATGTGCACCTGATTCGTGATGAGGTAACAATGTATAAAAGGATCCTATGGATGGTGTTGACATGTGATTTTTTCAGGTGATCTCACACCAGGAAATGGAAGAAGTGTAGGGAGAATATTTCGGTGTCATCCTCCAAACTTTAACTATTTCCTACTATGAAAAACACCACCTTGTAGATGGTGTGTATAAATGCATGTTGTAAGGACTATCTACCCCTGTAATATTTGTTGGGTATAAATTTATGTAGACTGTTCTTAACTACAAATCACTATGTAATTGATCCTTGATTTCGACATCAAAGAAAGGCCGTTGTATTTCCCTAGGTTTTAAGCATCTAGAAAAGGCCATTGAGCTAAATACCTAAGTCCTATTCTCGAGCCCCGCTCAAAATTGAAAAATGTGTTGTACCAATACCGTGTTGTGTATAACATTGTATGGGGTGACTGATTCACCCAAATGATACCCCCCTCATTTAGGGTGCATATGACGTCACTGAAGGAGTATGTGACCCAAAGGAGGACCGAACAATGTGCTGAGATTGTTCCCTCGTAGGGGGAAGGGAATGTGCTCAGTAAAAACCAAGGCACACACAAAAAGTGGTCAGGAAAACAATTTTTATTATAAGAAAAGACAAGCACTCATGTAAAATATGAAATATAAGCTACGCATACAATGTATAAGCTAAGATGCAAGAAGAATAAAATGTAGACCGTGAAAAGTGGGTTACAAAAATGGGACATCACTCATGATATCGTAATAAAATCAAGGCCATAATGACCACAAGTAATCTAAGAACAAGAAATACATAGGGGAAATCCCAAAAATAATGATAAAAAAAAAATAGTGTAACCAATAGCCATGGAAAAAAATATCCTACAAAATAAATTTTGTACACGAAGCACCCGTTATCATGTTAGAAATATAAAAAGTATCTAAAATTTTGTATAATATGATAAAGTAATGTTTTATGAATCAAAATGAAACAATAAAACCTGTATTGTATGAAGTTGGATGCCACTAGAAGTTGCTTATTGGACTGGTAATAATAATCTTGTCTTGTCGAGCATCCATGTTGCATGTAATGGATATGTATAATCTACGATCAAAACTAGAAAGGAAAGTAAATGTGCATGTGTATATGATAAATATAATGACATACAAGATATATATCTAGCATGTGTAATACAATGAATATGTAATAAGTAAATTTAAGAAATATTAAATGCAACCAAGCTATGTTGTATGATGTGGATGAAGTGGAATGGAATGCAAAGTAGAATGATAGGGGAAACGTGCCCCCAAATAGATGTGTATGTATGTAATGAGGTTCATTTATTTGTGTCCCACCGAAGTCAAGAATGAACAATAAACGAGAGTGGTATAATAGGAAATGGCTGGAGTGATGTGAAAGAGTTAGTGAATTAAGCATGAGGATTGATTGGAGAATGATGATGTGGAGATGATATATATGTGACATAGGGATGATGGATTTTGAATGTGTGATGATTTAGATGAAGTGTCTATCACTAGATGGGTGAGTAAGATGCTAGCAAGTGTGATGATGTAGCACATGACATATATCATGAAATAGATAAATGTGATGATGTTAGAAAAAGTGATGATGTAGCACAAAGTGTATATAACGAGATGTTTGAATAAGATGATGGCTAAAAATGTTGCATGATAAGAGGATTGAATGATTGAACGTGTGAGTTTTATGAGGTCCATTTTATATGTATACCCTTAGCAATCGAGTAGGGACCATATTACTAGGGTGCATCGTCGGGTAGTGTATTGTGTTGGTTATGTGATAGATAAATTGATAGATATGCAAGGAGATTGAGTATGTCAAGTGTGTGTAGTGTGTGAGGTTCATGTGTATAGGACACTCTCAACAGCCAAGTGTGAACCATAACACAAGAGTATGTCATAAGGTAATGACGGTCAAGTATAGGGGTGAGATGATGTGAATGTGTTTATTCTAGGGGGAAATAAAATGTAATGCCTCCAAGTTTGTTTTGATAAAAGAGATCAAGTAACGATGATCTTTGAATGGATCAATGTAAGGAGTAGTTTCCTTAACAAAATTGATTTGGTGAAAAGGTAGTGATGCTTCAAAAGCCTTGCATGATGGTGATTTATTTGATAACATTATAGAAGACTTGAGCGGAGGCCAAGTTGCACTAATTTTTATAGCAGGTTTCTTAGATTAACTTGTAATCTGTAGACGACTTAGTAGGAGAAGGTGATAGAGAAATCATCCTTGAGAGGTAATTTCTTATTTTGATTTGGTAATGTCACGAGATAGCATGAGTGAAAGAGAAGTGAAACCATCCTTAAGTGTAGGTTGAGTGGATTGAATAGGCAACACTTGACTAGCCAAAGAAGGCACCTCGAAGTGATATCATGATGCTCATTAGGTGTAGAAGGAGCAGATTTAGGAACCCATGTGGATTTTGAATTTGTAGATGGGAATGCAAAAAAATTTGTGTAGTGAATGGGAGAAACCATTGATGCTCAAGATGTTTGATTTAGCATTGAAAACCATAATAATAATTGTCATTATGTCCATTGATTTTATGATAACCTATGCAATGTGGGAGACATTGATATTTTCAAAGACGAAAAGAGGATAGAAATGAGTAGATGAAAAGTTGGTTAATTGATGAGTTATGAGTTGTGAAAAATATCTTGTTTCTTAGCATTGAGATTAAACTTGAGAGTTGTGAGGAGAAGAAAACTTTTAGGTTCTTTAATATGAACACATGTAGAAGAAATATAATGAAGATGATATGTAGAAGCGGGACAAACACAATCCCGAGAAGCATCCTTAAGATGTTGGATTTCAGATTTGAGAGATGTAATCATGGATTCCATAGCCTGAAATTTGTCTCCAAGTAGAGAATGCAAGGCATGAATTGACTCCAATATGGGTTGATTGGATGGAGGATCACGAAGGCTAGGGTCTTCAGATAGACGATGGAAAATAGGACTTATTTCATGTGGTGGTGTATATTTGGAAGACACATGGAGTCTAAGGATTTTGTAGAACAAACTGGTAGTCGGGATGCATTTTAAGTAAATCAAACAAAGGAATTTGAGGAACTTTATGACCCATGATAGAAGAAAGATGAGGATCCAAGTGTATTTGAATGAGACGGGTTCACCAAAATGATTAAGCTAAAATGTAAATATATGAGCCTAATTTGAATGATATAACATCAAGTAAATGAATAATAATTAAGTACAACAATGAATATCCAAGAAATTAAGAAATAAATAATGAAAACCTGATTGCAAAGAGAGGGTAAGAAGCCTTAGTTGATTCACACAAAGTTATGGAGAATGCACAGAGTTGGAAAACTAAAAATGCGGAGCACAGATGTTCACTCTAGAACACGAAAAATGTAGATCGAGGAGATAGGCTATATTGGGGCACCCGAAGAGGGACAAAGGCACCCGTGGGTACCCTAGACCTATTTATGGGTGCTTGAGTCTCATGGAAATGCTCGAGTAAAACATCCTCCAAGGTGTCGTAAGGTGTTCTCTTGCATTTCCTTTTCTCACTCTAAGATCGCACCAAGATTTCTAAGGTCGCTGAAACGCAGTGAATAATGAACATGTAAAACACTCAAATAGACATCAAATCCTAAAAAAGAAAGATGCAAAATGAGGGGTCGACTATCAAAATGGTGAAGTTATTACTAATCGCTGCACTACATATCAAACCTAATGTAGTTTTGTGTGTGTGTAATTTTTCCCTAGTTTGTTCTTGTGTGTGTCACACTTGGATAACAAGCAAGTACCTAGATGTAGAATGTAGTAAATGTGTGCATGGATTAGGATTAAATTCCCTCCTATGAAGTGTGATGCGTAAAACAAGCCATGGTTTCCATTGTGATGGAGCTAGATGGATGAAATGGAGCTCTTAAATTTCTTGATAGATGCAACCTTAGGTGGTGATAGATAGTGCTTAGTGATTGGTCCTTTATTATGATAACATAATTTTTTATTTATATGAATCCAGTTTTTGAATTACAAATTAACCATTTAAAAGGTCAAATACCGTAAAGATAATATTCTTAAATGGCTAGAAAGGACCCAAAAAGTGTGAGTTAAGTAAAAAGGGGACATGAGCACCCAGAGGGGACGATGACACTGATCGTGGCATCCTGGATGGGTGTTGCCGTCGGCCAAAGATGAAAAATGTTGAAGAGTAAAAAGACAAGACCGAGTAAGTAAGGGTGTAATACCTTTGAATGCAAAAACATAAAATAAACCAAGGTAGTCAAAAACATGGGTTAATTAGTATTTTTCTCACTTAGGAATCACATTAGTAGTAGTATGTAATCATGACTAGATAATTACCTAAAATGCATTATTGTGTGTATACAATAGGATCGACCAAGAGTGGAGTAATCTTAGATACTCAAAAATACTCTTGTCGGATCCATTGTATTTTGATCTATATTGGATTAAATTGAAATCCAATATTGCCTCAAACAATGTTATATTCCGAAAGTATAATTGATTTTTTTGACTTGAGCATAGATATACACCATGACAAAGAAAAACTATTATCGTAAGATGATTTGAAACAATCAATATGATTTCTTTCAAATGGCGATATTGGTCAACCTGTGTTATTTAGTTCTTTGAGATTTTGTGAAACATTTTTTGAATGTTTTTCTTGTTGCCAATTTATACTATTTTTGGAGTTTTGAACATATTTGAATGTTTTTGGATTTTTGAACATATTTGAATATTTTTGAGTTTTCAAACATATTTGAATGTTTTTGTAATTTTTGAACATATTTCAATGTTTTTGATATTTTTGAAACATATTTCAATGTTTTTGATTTTTTACTTAGTAAAAGGGTGCACTATCTGAACTCATGTTCAAACAATTATAAGCATTTCATTCCATTGGCATAATGTAGATGATATAGTGATAGGATATATCACTCCACTTTTGAATCCACGTGATGAGGATGATGCAATGGATAATCACCAAGAGCCAAAAAGGACATGAGAACTAGGATAACTTAGTGATATAAAAATTAAGCCGATGGATTGTAGTCATTTTTACCCATCTACTAACTTCTAACCCCATGCGCACTGGCCTATCAACCGCGGGTGCTAGGAACTCACCGGGAGGCACGCACGGGTCGCTGAGCCCCTCCTTTATGTGAGCATTGTGAGAAGATCTTACCATTGTTAGAGGATTAGTTGCAAAGAAGTGAATATTCATTTAAAATCACAACATGAGCTATCATATCCTTATACCCAAGCATTCAATAAAAGGAGAAACATTGTGGCATGAAATACAAAGAACATATCTACCATAAATATAAGGAAACAACACTAGGGTTTGCACTCCCGAACTAGATATTAAGAACAGATCCATACATTTATATTGATCATAGTCTCAACAACCACATTACTTTCAAAAGGGTCAGTATTACACCAAATATATCAAGACAAGTATCTAACCCATATATCAGAGGTCCTAACTATGCTTTCTTTATTATAAGAATTTTATAGACCCATCCCTTAAACATGATAACATTCCTATAGTCCTCTAATGAGAACCCCAACTCCTAAGGCCTCCTAATATTTCTTGCAGAGCTCACTTTCCTCATACTATATATCTTCCCTCTATGTCTTCCTCGGTGTCTCTCTTCATGCCTTCATGTCTCTATCTCTGTGTCTCTTCTTTTACTCAAGAATATCTTCTTATACTATTAACACCCACTACCATGCCTTTCCTCAGGAGCAGATCGGATGCCAAGTGTCAATGTGGTCCTCCAATGGTGCATGTTTATTCTGTTCTGAGCTCTCCACTTTCTACAATGATGTCTTCTAAGAATATTCCATACGTGGAATATTCTTTCCTTGACCACCAAGTCTTCCAAGTTGGTACCTTATCCCTCGGTATGCCTAGTTGGGACACGTTTTTCCTCAAGTTCCTCAAGAATGTTGAATATGGCTAAGTACTTAGACTCTGTGTATTTCCTTACGCGCACACCCTATTTTCTCCTTAACCCTTATTAAACCCTTGTCCGCGCACTTCTCCCCCCACATGCCCTTCTTCCTATTGGTCCCGTGCACTCACGCTCCTAAGAACCTTGCATATAATAAATCAATAAATTACATAAGATAATAAAACACAAGAGATATGGGGGCAAGATGCCCTAATATCAATATATGTAGAATAATACCCTTAAAGTATGGAAACAACATACAATGCTCCTTAAGGAAGGAGTAACTCCACAATCTCCCAAGATGGGAATCCACTTCGAGGGGGACACCTCCAATATACCTCTACCAAGTAGAAGAATCAACTCATACATACATTACCCCCTCATAATGATACTCACATCCTTTAAATAGGATGGGTAACACCTAATCCCAATGTAGGCTGACCCATTACCCAATATAATTAATTCCTATGTGAGCCCATATAACTAACTAAGGGGATGTGTGCCACATGTCGGCATCTCCATCAACCCATATACATTATATTATCATATCCCATGTGAATCCATACATATAACTAAGGGGATGTGTGCCACATGTCGGCATCTCCATCAACCCATATATATTATATTATCATATCCCAAGGTACATAACAAGGAGTGCATTTGAAAGTAGATTCAAGAGCACATGAGAAGATGGCCAAGACTTGCTAGTTCAATTGGTGTAAATGAAGAAAGAAGTCTCTGCATCCATGAGAGATTTCATAGAAAGATTTGATAGATTGACAAGAAGAATCCCTCAAGATGTAGTTCCTCCCGAAAACAACTTCAAGAGGTTCTTCATCGATTGCCTTGCCAATAGAAGTTGGTTTCTTCCGTAAGAGATCAACCAAGAACATTGAGGAAGCTCGGGACCTTGCAATCGAGACCGATGATGATTTAGATCTTTCTCGAAAGGTAAAGGGCCCAAATGGAAAGAAAAAGGCTCTAAGTTCAAACTCGGTCACAACATATCCCATGTTTCAAAAATGGCCAATGATCTAGTTGCCTTGAAGAAGAAATCACAAATCACTATGCGGAACAATCCAAGAAGACCAAACTTTAATAATAGGCGGTGAATTGCGCCACCTCCTCACCAGATTGCTCTTGAACCACCACTAGTCAATGTTTCCTATGATACATGAGATATAAGAGAGGAAAATGAAGTCAAGGAAGTTGACATGCACAATGTCTGTTCAAATTTATTGATGATGGTGAAGAACGAGAGGAGGAAACACTAATTTTCCATGCACCATTTTCACGTAACATAGTCCAAGAAGAACACCCCATCCTTAGTGGCTGCAAAGGAAAAGAAAACCAAATAATATTCCACTTTTGAGGTTGCATGTAAGAGGATTATCAACAAAGGTTCTCCATAGCCGCCTCCATGGATTCTCGCTAAAGAAAAACCAGACATGGTTGCTATCAAGGATCATACTATCATACCAAGTAAGTCTTCTGCTCCTTCTTATAGTCCTATAGTTGTTAAGAGCACTTCCCTTTCCATTGGAATCTCTCGCAAAGTACCCACAAGTTCAGCTAAAGGCTTTACCTTTTCCTTCTGCTAGACTGACTATTTAACCTTTACGAGAAAATCCTTCATACAAAATATCCAAGGTTCCTTCAAAGCCCTTGCTAGGTAAATCCTTTTTCATCCCAGGAGCCTCCTCCTCATCCGTAATTACCCCATTTGTCTTTGTAGAGCATGCAAGAAAAACCAAAGTCTAACTCTTAGAGTTAGAGTACTGCAAACACACTGGCCCAATTTGTGATTCATTAATGTAGTCCTGGGGAAATAGCTCTATATCCTCAAGTTCCACTTATAAAGGACTTATTCTAATGCCATCCACACCTCCATCTCAAAATATGTTAGCTCTCGGTGCTTTCAAAACAACCGAGTTGAGCCTTTCTATTTGTCTTTCTTCATAAATGGATTTGAGTTGAACAATTGTATCATTGATTAGAGCCTCTAATAATGTAATTCTGCTCAAATTTGCAAGTTCCCTTGGCCTAAATTTGACAAGAGAAAATGGATCTTATTATTCCATGGAATCTAAACAAGTACTCTGATTGGAAGAATAAAGGATGCACAAGTAGCTCGGCTGATTTCCTTGATAAGAAGGTGCTCCTAACTATTTTAGTGGTAGACATCCCTAAAGCATCCTTTGGCATGCTTCGAGTAGAAAATTTTACAGAGATCTAGGTGAAGAAATTAAAATGGACTGGTCATCTGCTACTATCCTAGTGAAAGGTGAAATGCAGAGGTTCTGCATTAGAAAGATGAAGTTCACGTAAAGAAGTCTTATGATCCAAGAGCTAACATCCTTCTTCAAGATTCGAGCTAGAAATTACTTCCTTGCATCGAAAAAAATATGAAAACTTACAACTTCTTATGGAGGAAGAATAAGATCAGATCTCGTATGATGGAATTTTATGGCGAGTCATTCAAGGAAAGGTTCTAGAGTTGGTGTTATTCTATATTTTCCTTCAAAGGAAATGCATCCTTTTACTTATAAACCACGGTTTGACAACACAAACAATATAGTAGAATATGAATCCCTTCTTGGGCATGAGTGTTACGAGAGGATATGGGAATCAAGAAGCTAATATGTCTTGGTGATGCAGAGGTAATAGTAAAAGAAATCCACTAGCAATATCAAGTGAAGAACCCAAGGCTCAGACACTATAGAAATCGGGTTTGGGATTGTATTGAATCATTCGATGCTTTCTCTATTGAAGCAGTTCCAAGGGCACAAAATGAAGGGGATGATTCTCTTGTTGTGTCATCCTCCTTTTTGACACCTCATCCTTCCTTTGGAAAAGATAAGATAACCATTCAGATGGATTTGAGGACCGAGTGTACACGATAATTCTAATCATTGGCAAGTCTTCAATGATGACAATCAAATTTTGAGCTTCTTAGAGAAAAGATATAATTTCAATAATCTCTTCTTTGAAGGAAGTGTCAATCCTCATGGAGAATATGTTGTTGAGGAAGAAGGTGATGGAATTGATGAAGTTGATGATGAGGGAATGATTAGACTGAAAGGAAACAAAATTCCAAAAGGCTTAGTCTCTTTGGAAGACCTATTTGACAAACATGACAAATTCATTCAAGAGAAAGAGAATTTATCTTCTCGGTGTCCATCTAACTTTGACAAAGAAAATATTTTTACTTGAGAAGATCCAACAATGGTAAACATGGGTAAATCCCTGATTTCCGAAGAGAAGAGAAGGTTTGTTACTTTTCTCAAGAAATATTCTAATGTTTTAGCTTATTCCTATGAAGAAATCAAGTCGATCCAGCCAAAATAAATACACCATTCCATTCCTTTGAAGCAAGGTGCTATGCCTTTCAAGAAAAAGAAAAGGCCCTATAACCCAAAGGTTGTTCATATCGTCAAGGAAGAAATGACCAAGATGCCAATGCTAGAGTCATTTTTCCCATCCACCACTCAACGTGGGTGGCTAACATTGTGCGATAAGAAATAAGAATGGTGAAATAAGGATATGTGTTGATTTCAAAAATCTGAATCAAGCATCACTTAAAGACAACTAACCTCTACCCATCATGGATCACATTTTACAAGTAGTCACTGGATCTCGAGATGCCTCTCTCTGCTTGATGGGTTTTGGGGTATAACCAAATCAAAGTGGTAGAGGAAGACTATAACAAAACAACGTTCACAACTCCTTGGGGCACTTTTCTTAGAGAAGAATGCCTTTTGTCCTAATCAATGTGGGAGAAATGTTCCAAACATCAATGGACTTGGCCTTTAGAGATCTGAAATGTTACATTGTTATATATCTTGATGATCTCATGGTATTTTCAAAGAAAAGAGAAGAGAAGATTTGTCATTTCGAACAAGTTCTTGTAAGGTGTAGAAAACACAGTATATCTTTAAATCCCAAGAAATGCATCTTTGGAGTCATAAAAGTCAAGTTTAGGACACATCATGAACAAACATGGAGCACACATTGACCCCGAAAGAGTAAGTGTTGTTCAAGAACTATCTCTTCCCACTAGCAAGAAAGGAGTGTATGCATTCTTCGGGAAGGTAAACTTTCTTTGCCGCTTTGTCCCTGAGTTCTCTAAACCGAAAAAGCATATCACTTCTATGATGAGGCCTCAATCAAGTTTCAAATGGAGCTATGAAGGGAAAACTACATTTGAAGAGATAAAAAGATCTATTGCCAAAGATCGACTCTTCTATCTCGATTTTAACAAAGAGTTCATCATGTCTTGTTATGCCTCAAAACACACTCTATTTGTTGTCCTCATCCAAAAGAACGATGAAGATTTGGAAGCACCCATTGTTTTCATGAGCTATCCTTTGAAGAAACATGAGATCAAGTAAAATCAATTGGAAAATCATCCATTCATAATGGTCAAAGCTATAAAAAAATTCCGCTTCTACATTCTCAATTCTCATCTTTGTGGTAATGGACCTGGAAGTGCAATCAAATCCATTTTGACACAACAAGATCCTGGAGTCAAAAGGGGGAATTGGATCATAAAAACTCAAGAGTACAACCTAGATATTTGGCCTTCCCATATGATAAGAAGAAACATTATGTGGAAGTTAATTGCTTAAGATGAAACTCTCAAAGTTCAAAGACAAAGAGGAAGATGACACTTGCTTAACTTTCCAAGAAAACTACCTGCAAGTTCCTTTGTAACCATTACTAACGAGTGGTATGCAGACATCAATTTTATACTTACTTATGGAGAATGTCCCTCTCATCTAGATTACAAGAAAAGAAGGACTCTCAAACTGAAAGAAACTAAGTACGTGATCGGAATCATGCGCTTTATAAGAAATGAATGGATGGTTACTTCCTTTAATGTGTTGATAAAGAGAAACAATGAAAGTTGTTTAAATCCTATCATGACTAAGCATGTGGTGGACACTTCTCGGTAATGGTGAATACCCTAAAGATTCTCAGAGGTAGATATTATTGGCCTTCTCTTTTGTTGATACTCATAGTTGGGTTTCTAAATGCAAAGCATGTCGGCAATTTGTTGAAAACCACAGCTTAGCTGCATTGCCTCTCAAGATTGTGATTATTGAAGAACCATTTCAAAAATGGGGGTGGACTTCATTGGCGTGTCAAATCCCCATTCAAGTCTTTGGGAATACTTATGTGCTCACTACCATGGACTACTTCACCAAATGGGTGGAAGCCATTCCAACCAAACAAGCTAGTTCTCAAGTAGTTTGTAGTTTCATCAAAGAATACATCATTGTCCATTTTGGGGTACCTCAAAAGATTGTTGTGCATAATGCCAATTATTTCTCTTGAGACAATTAACAAAGTTCTATTAAAATTTTGGCATCTCTCTAGCACATTCATTCTTTGACTACTATCCACAAGGAAATGGTTGAGCTAAGTCAAGTAACAAGAACATTGTGACCATTGTCCGAAAGCTTGTTGATGAGAATCGAGGAATTGCACAAGAGATTGTATGATGCATTGTGGGGCGACAGGATCACTCCCAAGAAGGCCATTGGTACTTCACCTTTCATTGTTGTATGGAGTGGCGAGAGATCCCCATCACAAATGAAATGCCAGCTCTCAAATTACTTCAAGTGGTGGATGATGGCCAATACAAAAACTCTATTGAAAAAAGCATCCTTTTTCTTGAGAGGATGGAAGAAAGTAGATCTCGGTGGTTGATAAAATCAAAGAACATCAATCTGAAAGTAAAAATCTCTTTGACAAAAGGACCAAGGCAAGAGAGTTCGAGTTGGAGATTTTTCCTACTTTTAGATAAGAGAATAGAACCAAAGGGCAGTAATGGAAAATTTGATTCCTTGTGGTAGGACCTTTTCAAATTCTTGGAACTTGTGGTGAGAATGTTTTTCTCCTATCATACTTAGATGGGACTCCATTAGGATTACAGAAGTGCGCAATATTTGAAGTTATATCATCGGTGAAAGTGAGTTGCCCCTCACCTTGTAGCATAGTTTTGTTTTTTCCCCTCTTCTATTGTGTGTTTTGTTTTCCTTTTGTTTTGGTGTGTTTTTGGTTTGTGTGTCCTCTTCTTCCTTCTTTCTTTCCTCGGAAGTGGTACATGACTCTACAAGGCCCAATGGATAAGGCACCGGGTCAACGTTATATGTGTTAAAACATGAGATTCGGATCCTCATGCCATGTTTTCTCCTGTTTAATCCATGCCATGTCTCCAAGCTAGAGCCACTTTGTTGTCCCCTCAAAATTTTCCTTCTTTTCCAAGTCTGGATTTTTAAATTTTTGAGTTGTTACCCTTTAAAAATGGTCCAGTCTGAGTATTTTGAAATTTGGTACTTCCCAAGTGATCAAGGATTCTTATAAACACCTCCATTAGATAGATAATTCTTTCCCCTTTCCATAAAGGTAAGGAAGTCTTCCGAACTCCTTGTATTTTGCAAGTTATGGCTCGGCGGAGTTTAGAGGGGAAATTTTCACTTGGCGGGCTGCAGAGGTAAGGAGGAAATTTTTCCAAGGAAATTGGTGGGTTGGTGGAGTTGCAGAGAGAAATTCAACACTTAGCCTTTTGGCTAAAAAACTCAAAGGTGAAATGTTGGACCGCATCTCCACATCGAATCAGAAGGTGCCACATGTCCACATCACAGTGGAGGTCGGGCTGGTGGATGATTTTGGGAAAATTTTCCTTTCCGGGAAAAAGGGTGAAACGCCATTCTAAATCCCGTGGATGAACCAGAAAGTGCCACATGTAATCAGGTTGGCGAGGGCATAAAGATTTTGAGGGAAAAATTGCAATTTGAAAAAGAGGAAAAAGGTCACATTTTGGCCCATGAGACCCAAATTTTGCCCTAATTTTGTGAGTTTTGCCCTAAATCTTCAAGAGGCCATATCTTTCGATCTAGACCTTAGATTTTCATGTTTTTGGTATCAATAGAAATATGATGAAATTATCCACACAATGGACACTTCAATTTTAAATGTTGGAGTTTTGTGGGAAAATTTTGAGAAAACATCTCTAACATGCAAAAAGCGCAAAAAAAAGTTTCCCCAAATCCATTCTAATGTTCTCCGCCATGTGGATGGCTCATATTTATAGGTACAAAAGATAAATCTAATGGACCACATTCAATCTGGAAATTTTGTAACCATTTTAATAATTAAATTCTCTGGCATTTCCCGTCACGACCATTTTTCTGCAAAAGAATGATTTGAAACGGTGCCAAACGATTGGATCTCGAATGTAACTACTTGGTCATTTGGGAAGTTGTAACTACCTTGTGAGCTATTTCATGGCTTTTGGAAGTCATTGTAGAGGCGGGAATTTGATTTTTGAAGACTATGAAATGATATTCACGAATAGAGGACAAGAACAATAGTCGTCATTCTTCCAAGCTTCTTCTTTTGTATTTTTCTTCCATTTCCTTTCCTTGTACAATTTTCTATTTCAGCTACAATAAGAAAAGAAGGATTTTATGCCCCTTTGTGAGAGGATTCAATTGGTACTTTGTGACCAATGCATTTTTATTGATCTTGTATCTCGGTTTGTGAATTTGTATTCTTCTTCCATTTAAATGCATGTTATAAAATTTTTGATCGGTGTTTATACGCCACCGATGTTCTACCTCCATCATTTATCTCCTTCCCTTCATTCCCACTCCCCTTTCCCACTCTCGAGACCACTTTCTTTCCTTGTAATAAATTCTAGGCTTTTGCATAGTCAAATTCGGTGGAGTGCCCCTACATGGATCTCGATTGAAAAACCACCATTGAGTCCACTTGTTTTTCATGCATAATACAACAATTACTGCTACCGTTATAAGTAGAGGGACTTAGATTCCCATAGTGTTGTTTTGGAGACCATCAATTTTCCCCCTAGAAAAATTTCCAAGCCAACACATGACAAATATGGTGACTAAATTATTTAGTTGAAGGAAAATAAAATGCACAAGGGGCTGGTTACTTTAGAGAAGATTTTTAGCCTGGATGATGGGTTCAAGGGTGAAGAGAAAAACATGGCAGCCAAGCAAGAAGACTGCCAACCAATTTTTATTGCTAAAGGAAAGGAGCTTCTATTAGGCAAGGTATGTGATGAAAATGAGAAGCAAGCCTTCATTTATTTATGCAAAAGTTTCAGTGATATATTTTTTTGGGATTATGAAGATATAAGAGGGTTTAATCCAGAAATCATGCAACATTCCATAGATCTAGATCACAATGTCAAACTGGTTAGGAAAAAACAAAGGCTGGTCAACCCCAAAATAGAGCCCCTCATGAGGAAGGAGTTATCTAAAATCATTGAGGCCAAAATAATTTTTCCAATCAAGTACTCTACTTGGGTGGCCAATTTGGTCCTGGTTAGAAAGAAAATGGGGAAATCAGACTTTGTGTCGATTTCCATGATTTGAACAAGGCTTCCCTCAAAGACCACTACCCTTTACCTTCTATGGAGAAAATTTTGCAAACTATTGCAAGGGCTGAAAGGTTTTCCATGCTAGGCAGTATTCAGGTTTTAATCAAATTAAGGTTAGGGAAGAAGATCAATTTAAAACTGCATTTACAATAAAGTGGGGTACATTTTCCTATCTAGAAGATGCCTTTTGGGTTGTTGAATGCAAGTTCCACATTTTCAGAGAGCAATGGATATTGCTTTCAGAGGTTATATCAATGAATTCATCCTTGTGTACTTGGATGATATTACTATCTTTTCAAAGCAAAGCAAGGATCACATCACCATTTGGAGAAGGTTTTTGAGAGATGTAGAGAATTTGGGTGTCTCTTAACCCCAAAAAGTGTAATTTTGTTGTCCCTAGGGTAGGATCTTGGGGCACATTGTTTCAAAAGATGGCATTTCTATTGATCTGGACAGAATTTCAGCCATCCTCTCTCTCTCCTGCCTACTCATAAAAAATCCTTGCAATCTTTTCTTGGAAAGATTAATTTTTTAGGATATTTATTCCTAAATTTGTAGGATTGGTCAAACCCATCACTCTCATGTTGAAGAAGAATGAAAATTTCAAATGGACAGTTGAAGGGAAAGAAATATTTGACAAAATCAAGAAAGATATTTCTCGGGCTCCTACACTAATTAATCCTAACTATGGTAAGGATTTTATTTTATATGTTTATGGAGTTGATGCTAGTATTGCTGCTATTTTAACACAAAAAGAATAATGAAGGAGATGATCAGCTAGTGGCCTTATTTAGTCAAACACTGAAGGAGTATGAATTGAAATACAGTCACATTGAGAAGTAAGTATTTTCCATCATGAGGGCTCTCAAGAAATTCAAAATCATGCTATCCACCAATCATATCAAAGTTCTTGTCTCACATTCTAGTGTGAGAGACTTCATTATGGGGGTAGATATCAATGAGAAGAGAGTTGGATGGGTCACTAAGATAATGGATTTTGATGTGACCATCAAAGCCACTAAATTGGTAAGAGGGAGAGAACTTTGTGAGCAACTTGTTGTTGATGCTCAGAGTAACAATCATGACACCTCCTTCATCAATGAATAATTACCACATGATGCAGCCAATATTAGTAATTGGATGAGTGACATGATCACTTTTTTATCTTTAGGTGCCTATCCTCTTGGTCTCAACAAGGAAAAAAGGATACATTTAAGGCTGCAATCCATTCCTTATCTAGTTGGTAGATGGTGTCTTGTTTAAAATAAATATTGATGGTGTTTTTCTTAGGTGTATTGAAGGAGAGAAAGTAGAGAGGGTCCTAGCAAAATTTCATGATGGCTTATCTGGTGGTCATTTTTCAGCCAAATCCACATCCATAAAAATTCTGAAGGTAAGTTATTTTTGGCCACATTATTCAATGATTGCTACAAATGGGTCAAAAAATGTAAAGAATGTGCTTTCTTTCGACACGAAAAATTTGCTATCTCTTCCACTCCAGGAAGATCAACCTTTTCTTAGTGGGGCTTAGATTTTATTGGCATGATTAATCCTCCATCAAGTGTTGGCCACAAATGGGTCCTAACAGCTATAGATTATTTTACTAGGTGGACCAAGGTTGTGCCATTAAAGGAAGCAACTGAATCAATTATCCTTGACTTCCTTGAGGAGATTTTCACAAGGTTTGGTGTCCCACAAACCATAATCTCGATAATGCAAAGGATTTTCTAGGATCTAAAATTTCTAATTGGGCTCTTGGTCTTGGTGTTTATTTGAAAACTTCTTCTAATTATTACCCTCAAGGTAATGGATTGGAAGAATCTACTAACAAGAACCTAATTAGAATTATGAAGAGGAAAATGGATGTCAATCGAAGCAATGACATACCAAGGTGAGGAATGCTCTTTGGGCCAACAAGATTACCATGAAAAAGGCAATTGGCACTTCACCATACAAGTTAGTTTATGGCAAGGAAGCAAGGCTACCTTTTTCATTGGAGTTTCCTTCACTTGAACTAGCTCAACAACTAGAATTTAAAGGTGTAGATCAGAGAGAAATCATAATTGTAGAGTTGGTAGAGCTTGAAGAACTAAGGAACTCTGCAATGACTAAATTAGAGAAACATCAAGAATCCACCAAGCAATGGTTTGATAAAAAGGCTAGATTTTAGAAATTCATGGTTGGTGATTTAGTCTTGAAGTGGGATGCTGACAGAGCTAAACCAGGAAGGCACTCCAAGTTTGATGCAATTTGGAGTGGTCCATATACCATTACTTCTTGCAAGGAAGTAAATTATTTTGAGCTTACCGATCTTGATGGTTATGCACTACCAATCCCAGTCAATGGGATTTATCTTAAGCATGCTCATTAAGACAACTTATTACATCATTGTAAATATTAGATTAGATTTCAATTCCTCCAAGTGCTTTGACACATTGAATTGTTGGTAGTATAGGATTTATTTTGTTATAAGTACCGATGCATACTCTGTATATTCCATTTGGGATATGTATGATCTTATTGTTTGTACATAGTTTTTCTGTTTTTATTATTGCACCTTGCAGTTTCAAGGAAGGGTCTTATGATGGAAGAAATCAGATACCATCTCAAGTAGTTTGAAATCATACCCGGGAAGTTCATCATATAATTTTGGGGTGAATTTATCGACTCTTAGATCATTTTTAGAAAATCGAGGCTAACTCCATGCCTCTTTGGATGCTTCAAGGCCACTTTGATATTTCGGAATCTAGCGAGCACATTACCCGATGAGTGACCAAAATGTTATCAATTTTTAAACCCTTATGAATTAGATAACTTAGTAGATCTTGGAGTTAGTAAATCTTTAGGCATGTATTGCAATTTATAGGATGGCTCGTGAGTTAACTCGACCAGGGTTGGTCTCCATTCACGAAGATATTGCGAGCCACGCGAGAGGTCCAAGCTATTTTGGTGAGCTTGGTGAGTCGGGAAAAAGTGGTTGTAAAATGCCACTAGTATCATCAAATATGCTACCAACCGGTTGAATGTAATATCTTTCTGCGATTGGTAGCATGCAATGCTTACCGAATGATAGTGTTTTAGATGGTATAGGCTGATAGCATGGATAATATCAAGTCACAAGAAAATGGCACAAAATCTCTGGTAACATCCTTAGATGCTATCAACAAATAGCATTTAAAATGCTATCGATCGGTAACATGTATGGATCTTTACTGTCAATTTGACAAGGGAAGTAGTAAATGGGCAACAAAAAAATGCACCACTAGCATTTGTATAGATGCTACTAGATTACAACAAATTTTAAGCTATCGATAGATAGTGGGAAAGCATGTTACCACTTAGTTGCATTTATACAATGGCCGACACAAAAAAATTCTATTGTTATGGGAGCAGAAAATACATCATACAACCGTGCAAAGGGCAACAACGAACCATGCATTAATGGGAGCGGTACAAGTTGTTCAACTACCATTTTTATGAGGTACGATGCCCATGACTTCCTTTGCAAAAATGTAACAAATGTTTATGGCCCCCATACCTCTTTAATGAAATATGTCGGTTGGTAAGGCAATTTGAGGCTCTTCTTCTATATATTGTAAAATTTGCCTCATTTTAAAGGAGATAATTTGAAAACGTAGAGAAACTCTTGCAAAATTGTTCTAGAATACTTTGTGAGTTGCATGCCTTAAATTTTGGTGTTCCACAAGGAGATTCTTGCCTTGTATTTTTTATGGATTGTGCACACTTTTAAGCAATAAAATTCATGTTTTGTGGCTCTTTCTGCCCTAGCTTGTGTTTTCTTGTATTTCTTGCCTTTCATTGCATTCATAGGTACATTATGCATACTTTTTCTTTCTTACAGGATTCAAAGTTGTAGTGCTCCATGAAATTGGAGGTTTGAATGTGATTTTGGATTACAAAGTGGCACATTTGTCTATCCTTTTCTACTCTATTCTCATCCCAGTTTCACTCACTAGGAATATCTCCACTCTTGTTCTTGGTGTTATTGCCTCCCTTAGTTTAGGACTTTCATTTATGCATCTTTCTCTTCCCTGGTCCCTTGGATTTTAGGTTAGTGTTAGGGTAGCTGCATTTCAATTCTTAGGAGTAGTTTTGGTATTAGGAATAGATAGAGGAAGTCGGCCTTCTCTGGAGGTCTATCTCGATTCAAGTCCCGTAACTTTGAGACAATCCCATGTTGTCTCAAATTATGAGTTGCCTATGATTTGGGAATAGGTGAAGGTTTTAGCACCAACAACACATTCCTTAAGAAGAATCACTTAAAGACCTTAAATCCCAATGCTTGGGACACATTCATCCATTTCTTCTACTTTCTTTGAAAGGATACTACTTTCATAGTACCCTTCCAAAGAGGGGAAAATATAGACACTTCAATTTCACACCTCTCCTAAATCAATTAATTTTCCCATTCCATTTCCCATAAAAAACCATGAGAAATTAATTGACATTAGTCAATTAATAAAACCTTGTCAATTCCTAATTAATCTTCCTCACATGTCAAATATTCCCCATGTCCCCCACTTGCGAATTAAATATTCAAGTTTAATTCATGTCCATTCTTCATGTCCCCACTCACTTAATCCTACTTACTTTTTCAAATCATGATTAACCAAAACCTCCAAATTAATCCAACTTTCAGGCTATAAATATATCTTTACTCCCTCCTCTTCAACACAAATGAAAATAATGTCAAAGCTCTTGCATTCTCGCTACATAGAACATCCCTTCCATCTAGTACTAATTTTTAATAAGCCTACTTTTCCCATCCATAAATCCATCATCCTTATATCCCTTGGTGCAAATTTTGTGAATCGATTCTTGGTGTAGTGAAGCCCTTTCTCGGAGTTGGAGAAATCACCTTCATTTCAAGAAGTGCGGGCCCATCCAGTCACTTTACCCATTATGAGGTTTGAAAGGAGAAACAAAAAAGAAGGTATAAATTTTGATTTCAGTACTTTCTTCTTATTTGTGATTTCAAAGTAGCTTACATAACCAACAATCAAAATATCTTGATGCTACATTTCACTTTGCGCTTTTATATGTGCACTATATTTTTCTTCTGAGAATTATGTAGGCAATATTACTCACTATTTACAAATCTGACAGGAATTTTCTTCAATCATGTCACCAAAATCAACTAAAAACTAGAAATAGGAACACACTTTGAAAAATAGTTACTCTAAAAATTAAGAACAACGTAACACACAAGTGAAACAAACTCACAAAAAAAATGGCCAAAGATAACTTCATGCAGCCTCGTCATCGATGATGTATTGGTCATTGATGAGAGGTTGTTGATTGACCTCCAACCTCATGTGCCTCCATCCTCTCTTGAATGACTCTGCTACCTCTATGGGATGCGATGATGTCCCTTTATGATTTCCACATTGTTTATTATTCCCAAACAATGTGAAATAATTTATTTTATGGATGTCGAGTAACACTAAAAATGAGTCTATAAGGCATTTAAAAAATTATCTTGTTAAAATGAATAATTTTTTTGAATTTTTGATTAGACAACTCTGACTTTGACGAATATAAAAAATATGACACAAAAATAAATTCACGCTTGATAATGAATATCGAAGACCATAAACACTTGACTCTTTACTTTGACAATGGCGTTAGATTTTAGAAAACTTGATGAAACAACTAATGACCACTCAAACATCTAAAAATAATAAAGTGAGATGACCTTTTAAATAACAATACATTTATAATGCCACTATTCACTAATAACAATAAACGTTGACCAAACAACAAGACCTATATTATTGATATAGCTAAATCCATAATTAGAAATTAATTTATAATGACACAAAATATTGGCACAACTTAAATAAAAATATTTTTTTGTAGCACCGGCTTTACAAAAAAACTATAAATGAAACACAACTATATGATTTAAAATAACGAAGTCAATAGACTCACAATATAACCTACTTGGTGAGTTAGCCTAAAACCCACCATGCGAGGATTATTTAAGTTGTCAAATATCATCTTATGATAAAGGCGAGGATATGTAATTACAATTGATGTATGTATCAAAAGTAATGCCTTTGAAGGGGAATGAAGTCATAGTACGAAAAGCGGTTGTTGGTGTCATTTGGGATAATGAAAACTTAGAAGAGGTCGTTAATAAATTTATAAGTTATATATAAGTTATTTATACATCTATTTGTTCTTTTATATTTTTAAATAAAAATATTAATATATGTAATTTAATCATATACTTATATTCATAGGAAGAGCGTTATATACTTATATTAATAGTAAGACCACTTTATAAGAAACACTACAACAAAGAAAGTGTGTGCAACATTAAAAGATTTGGGACGGAAAAAAAAAAAAGACTTTAATTAGTAGGCTCGAGATAATCAATTTGTACTTGGTAATAAATGTAGTGTTTAAGGTTTTGTACACAAACTATAAAATAAAATTAAACACTTTTAACATTTAATTGTTATTATTTTCAAAGTAAAAAAATTGGAAGGATGAAGAGGATTTAGAGAAGGATGAGGATGATCAATTTTAGGAAGAGAAAGAATATTTTGAGGATCATGATGAAGAGGATGATGAGGATGATGAGGAGGATCAAGTTCAAGAAGAGAAAGAAGATTGTGAGGATCAAGAGGAGGATGACAAGACCGATCACTTAGATATTTAGGATGTAGTTTTACATCTATTTGTTTTGTAATTTGGAAGGAACCCTTAATACTCCCTCAAAATTACATTGTTATATATTACTGTAAATCACATTTAAATTAAAGCAATACCTTTTATTATTATTAATAATATTCGAATACTTTTCAAATTCCTATAAAATTTCTCTTTAATGATAAAAAGTAATTAATATTTTAGTATCTAATGTTTAACACTTATAAACAAAAAAATACAATATAATTAATTGTAATAATGATTATATATATATATAATCTATCTAATGAATTTTAGTGCAATCTTTGTCACCCTTCGTTTTTAATAATATAGGTATTTTTGAATTCATATGGTGTTGATTTAATTTAATATAAACTAAATCTAATATTACAAAGTCACCGAGGTATAATTGCTGAAATATAGGAATGACACAAGAAAACTAAGATTTAAAATATGAAACCCTAAGCAAAGAAGAAGGAGAGAGGACTTAGTTGATTTCCATGCGATGCTGAGACTAATGAACTAGTAAAAGTGATGAAAAATCTAGCGAAGTGTTGTAAATGCTTAGTATAAATTCTAAAGTGCGGGAATGAAACTAGACACGGGTTCCCAGGATTGGTCACGGAGAGTAGGAAGCTGGAGACCGCTTACGGGTGTTCGTGACTGCATATGATCTCAAGATCTACTTTTTATTTTATTACGAGGTATTCACTTTATTGTTCCGTGTTGATCACCTTAGATTCAAATAAATAGTGTCGAGGGTACATGTAACCTACACAAGGCCACAAACCACATCAAACCTAAAACTAAATAGGAAAAATGCGGAGTTACACTAACCCCGAGCAGACACCACGAGGCTGAACTTACGACTACGCATTACACTACATCTCGTAATCAATGTAGTTCTTGTGAGTGTGTGCAGAAATTGTGCCCTAGGATTCCCTTGTGCGAGTGCATTTGGTAGTGGGGTGTAGCTAGAATGTAGAAATGTAGTAAGATGTGTGGATGGAATAGAATGAACTTCCCCTTCTTATGCCATGTATGCATAAGTATGCATCCCTTGTCCCTTGAGTAGATGTTATATGTATGCCTTGAGTGCTTTATGTTCCTTTTGAATGCAAGATTAGGTGATGGTGGTAATGCTTAGTACTTTGTCCTTTATTTCAAACACAACTATGTATTTATATGATTCCCTTGTTTGAATTTTCTATTGACAAATGGAAAGCCAACCCATAAGTTAAAAATATTCCCAAAAGATAAAAGATACCCAAAAGGAGTGAGCAAGGTGAGAAAGGCTTAGAGATTCCCGGAGGAAATGAGCACACAGGTGATGCTATCTTGGTTGGGCACTAGTATTTGAAGACATAAATTATATATAAGTAAAGTTTTGAATCGGTTATACGTTGTGTAATACCAAATGGAAAACAAGAGACAAATAAAAGAAGCTAAATATAGTCATCAATTTCTAGTTTTCTTTCTTAGGAATTGTGTAAATTCCACAATGCTTTTAGGACCTAGAAATTTACCCAAGTATGTGATTTTGTGTTTACATTTTCCCCCACTTTATGTTGTGGAGTGAATAATCGATAAAATAAAGTAGATAAGATATGTGTACCTTATGATCCTATAGAGTGCATGGTGAAATGTGTGCTGAGTGGACAAGTCAGCGTGGTATGATAAAAAATGAAGCATGAAGACTATGAAAGAAAAGTGACCATAGGGGTGAAGTGTATGCATTATGTCGTTTTTGTAGCTTGTTGTTTATGCTTCTTATAAGGACTGGCCTATAAAAGAAGAGAAAGAATGTGGTCAAATTCATGTATTTGATAAATTAGAGAAACATGTGCATAAATATGTAAAAGTATGTAAAGATGTGAAAAGGAAAGTGTGTACTTGATGTATAAGCGTGTATAGGATAGAAAAATAATTGTTGTGAAGAATGATTTTTGGGTTATCTCATGCCTATAGAGAGTTTTGGGAGATCTCACGCTAAGAGCGAGTGTGGGGAGAGAGGTATAATGTTACGCTCCTTGATGACTCTTCTAGATAAATACCATTATAGATGGTGTGTCCATGCTTTGTTCTTGATGTCTCAAATTATTTCTAATTGTATTCTTTGTTGATTGAAATGGATCGTAGGATATGCATGTTGTATGGCTTGTGAAACTTCTTTGAAGACTTTTGTGAATTGTTTTGATCTATAAGTTGACTATGTGTTTCCCGGGACATTAGCACCCGAGGAGGAGGACACATGTACCCAAGTGCTATTGTTCTAAGTTAGGCACCAGTGTATCATGTCTTTATAATGAGGACCCAAGTCGGAGTTCTAGGCCATTTTGTGATTTTTTTCCTATGTTTTTGTGTACTATGTTGTAACTATGAACTGTTGTAGTGGTGATTTGTTCACCTAATAAATCCCCCCTCATATGGGGTGCATGCAATAACTATAGGAGTGTACGACCCAAAAGAGAGGACTTGATGCTTATCTAAAACTAATACCTACGGGGGTAGGGGATGTGCATGGTAAAACCAAGGTGCATACAAACAAAGAGGCTAGTAACATATTTCAGGTAGAAAAAGTAACAAACATGTAATAGAAGATAATGTAATGAAATGATTGTGAAAACAAAGTGGACCACAAAAGAGGGTTTCAAACATGGGACATCTGTTAAAATGTCACAAGAAAATCATGCGAAGTGATCATAATAAAGAAAATAATGATGAAACAAAGACATAGGGGACAACCCACAAACAATTTCATACTGATGGAAAATAATGTAAAGTAAAGTGTATCGAGACCATGATAGTGGAATATAGTCTGCAAGGAAAATTTTGCACATGAAGCACCCATTGGCATGTTATAAAAATAAATAGCATATTAAGGCAAATATGTATCAATTGAAATTAATGTGCTAGTGAGTAGAATTGGTAAATGACTAAACAATAGCACGTGTCTTTGTGTGAAAGTAGTAAAGTATATTCCCCTATGAGCCTTAGTGGGAGTGGTAGAAGGTAAAGTGCAAACATCATTCAATGTATAAGAACATGTAAGAAGTCTGAATTTACAATTAAACATCATGTGAGCGTGTATGTGTGCATATAAAAAGATAATGAAATACTAAGTTTCTAACTATAATAGTAAGCAAAGTGTGTCATGTAAGTAGTATAAGAAAATAAGATTAAGCTGTAACCAAGAAATACAAATTATACAAAGTATGAGTGTGATGGAATGGTATGCAATGTGTGAATGATGGAAAGGGGCATGCCCCGGTGGATGTGTATGAGATGAGTTTCATTTATAAAATACTCCTCAACAATCAATAATGAACCATATAACAAGAATGCTTCATCGGGAAATAGTTTGATACTCGTGAGCTAAAAATATAGATAATGAAGCATGGAGCATGAAAAGTTTGTATGTTGTGAGGTTCATTTATTAAAAACCCCTCAATAATAAAAAATGAACCATAGAAAAGATTGTGTCATCTGGGAAATGATTTGAGAATAAGCATTAAAAAGATAGATCATGAAGCATAGAGTGTGAAAATTTTGTACATGGTGAGTTAATTTCAGATTTAGACCCTCGTGATGAGTATGAAGCTGTGGAACTAGAGTGTGTCATTGGGTAATGATGATACATGATGTGTGTATCAAGATGTGTAAGTGTCTTGAGAAAGATTAAGTATGAAGCACGAGATCATGAAAATAGATATTATAGACAACTTATGATGTTGGGAGGGGAAAGAAAGCATAATGGCCCACAAGTGTATTAGTGATGGATATTTATGTTACGTGATTAAACAAATTGCAATAGTGAAGGGGCTATA
Source organism: Taxus wallichiana var. yunnanensis (assembly GCA_018340775.1). Classification (NCBI taxonomy): domain Eukaryota; kingdom Viridiplantae; phylum Streptophyta; class Pinopsida; order Cupressales; family Taxaceae; genus Taxus; species Taxus wallichiana. Next base: position 237,778,648 of record CM031237.1, read on the forward strand.
GAAGGCTTGATAAGAGGAGGGATGGACTAATTTTTATAATATGTTGCTTAGTTGGAATTGGTAATGTTGTAGATGACTTAGTAGGAGGATATAATGACATAGATATTTTTAATATGGTCGACACTAGGTTGGATAGGTGGCACATGATTTACCAGAATCGGGAATATTAGTAACAATGTAATGATTCTCATTAGAGATGGAAGAACAAAATGTAGGATCCCATTGGGATTTAGCAATTGGAGATGTAGCGAGGATGTTGTAAAGTGAATGACATAAAACCATGATGCCCAAGGTTCTTAATTATTTGTTGTAAATCATAAAAATCATTTTCATTATGTCATTACTTTATGATAATTACAAAATGGGACACTTAGATATTTAGCAAGCTGATAAGGAGGGTAGCAATTCATGGATGGTAAGTCAATCTATTGGTGATTGAGAAGCTCATGAATAATATCATGTTGCTTAGGATTGAGATCAAACTTGAGAGGTGTCAGTCGATAATGGTAAGACTTGAGGTTCACGGACATGATCACATGTAGTGAGACATAAAAGTAGAATTAGATGTAGAAAGAGAACTAACGTGGGCTAGAGAAGCATCCTTGAGATAGTGGATTTCAGATTTAATAGATGTAATAGTTGTTTCCTATAGCTTGAAATTTGTCTTGAAATAAAAAATGAAAATATTGAATGGAATCTAAGATAGGTTGATTGGATGGGGTATTAGGACCAATAGAGTCATCATATAGATGACAAAAATGACACTTACTTAAGTGAGAGGAATATTACGAGGAGATACATAGTGTCAGCATTTTTGGAGTACAAACTTGCTTGATGTAGATGCATTTGAAGTAGGTCATGTAATGAGATTTTATGAATTTGAGGAACTATGAAATAAGATTGGATAAAATAAGAAAAATGAGGATCCAAGTTTATGATCACAAATCATGTGCACCAAATGATTTAATTTAATTTGAATTAAATATAATATTGTAGAGTCACTATTGAACCAAAAGATGTATAATGCTAACATATAGACATGACACAAGAAAACTAAGATGTAAGCTATTGGACCCTAAGAAAAGAATAAGGAGAGAGGAATTAGTTGATTTGAGCAATGGAAGTGATACGAGCAAGGAGAATAGATGAACAAAATGCAAGGAATGTTCATTCAACCTCTAAAAATTATGTAACTCGTGAAAAATTTCATACAAGGTTTCCCACAAGCAGGATAGGGGCACTGAGGCACTTTAGTGACTAGATTTGGGCACACTTGACTATGTTAAGCTCTGGATATGGTCTATGATGTGTTGCGAAGCATGTCATAATTTTTCCCCTGTTGATCTCTGGTAATCTTATTATGATCCATGAAGGTACATGTAACCTACAAAATATATGTTCACTGCCACAAGCCCAAAGCCACATTAAACCTAAAAGAAATATTCAAAATGGGGACTCGAAGCGACCCCCAAGGTTACCCTGATAGTGAACTTATGATTGAGCTTTACACTACATCTCAAAATTCATGTAGTTCTTGTGAGTGTATGTAAAAATTGTGCCTCGGGATGATGCCCTTGTGAAAGTGTACTTGATTGCAGGAGGATGTAGCTAGAATGTAGCAATGTAGTAGAATGTGTTGATGGAATAAAATGAACTCCCCCTTCCTATGTTGTGTATGCAGATTTGATCCGGCACTTGTCCCTTAAATGGATTCGAGAAGGATTTTTAGAGTGCTTTAGGTTCCTTTTAAATGCAAGCTTAGATGATGATAATAATGATTAGTGTTTGGTCCTTGAATTTGAACACATAACTATGTATGTATATGATTCCCTTGTTTGAATTTTCAATTGACATTTGGAAGGTTGGTGATAAGTGGAAATTATGCCCAAAAGATAGAAGAGACCCAAAAGAAGCGAGTAAGTTGAAAAAGGGTCAAAGGCTCCTAGAGGGGATACGGTTGTTGGGGCACTTCTGTCTAGTAGGTGCTTTCGTGTCTGAATCCATGAAAGATAAATAAGTAAAATTTTCATTTGGGTTGTAGTTTATATAAGACCAACTAGAAAATAGAGGACAAATAAAAGAGGCAAAATATATTTTCCAATCATTATTTTACTTAGGAATCATGTAAATGTGAATATAATTTTAGGACTCTACAAATTTTCTAAAGTACGTGATTTTGTGTCTACATAGATGCGAAAGTAGAAAAAATGTGACACAAACATGATGAAAACTTGACACAATTAAAATAGTCTAGTCACATCGATTTTATGTCACTTTTGTGCTTTGCACAAATTGATATAAATTCTTCCAAGAAACACATCGAAAAATTACCAAAAAGGGTCGATTTTTGACAAAAAATGATTTGAAATGTGAGGTTATTTTCACATTATGTGGAAGTGAAATTAATTTAGGGACAAGGTGTATTTTAGTAATAAACTTAGGTTAGAAGATATTGATAAGGAGCCTAAGGTAAATTACGGGAAAGAGGTTCATTATAGATAGATATGGGACATTATAAAGGGATCGAAGTTAATTTCTTGTGAGGGTCATTTTAGTAAAATACCTAGTTATAGAAAATTAATAAGGAAAACTAGGTTATTTTAGGGACAATAGGATTATTATAAATGGATCAAGGGAATATGTTAATTTATGGAGAAAATTGTCATTTTAGTAAAGGGACTTAGATCACATGAGACATTCGTAGTAAGGAGATAAATTTTAATTTAGGAATATGGGGTGATTATAAATTCTAGGGATAATTTTAAGAGGCCTCTAGGAAATTGGAGGTGGAAACTCCGTAATAAATATCCAAGCACTTTCATGACATAAGACATTTTTATGAAAAATTTTTGTTATAAAGGTGAATATCCTAGGTGTGTGAAAAGAAAAGCGACATGATGTGCATGAGGAAAAACCATTTATCACATGTCGAAAGGATAATTATGTATGCCAGAAGAGTTTAGTCACGCGTCTCTTAGAATGTTGTCACACGTCAAGAAACTTCTTATCCGTTCCACTAGCTCATTGTTGCGGTGTTCCTTAGTGCTTTCTTGTCACACGTCCTTGAACCAGTAACCCTAACCTAAGCCTTGAATCGTTGTCCTATAAATACCCCCTCCCCACTCATTTCTCACAATTCTCACAACTTATTTTCCACAATTCTCATAGGTCACATGTTTCCTATTTCAGGCCTTTGGATTCATTTACAAACCATTTATAAATCTCGTTTCTCACGTGAATTTGAAGTTAAGGATTTAAATTTCTAAGTTTATTCTACCTCACGACATCATGGTAGCTCAAACCAGCTAGGCCCTACCCAAGATCCATTACGGGAACATAATGTATTGCATATTGAATTCCTCTTATGATTGATAGAAATGTACATGGATTGGGTCCAATATTATGAGTTTGAAGGAATTGTTAACATGCCATAGTTTGAGATATATGTCCATGTCACGAACTACCTCCTTTCATCATAAAATATAGTAGACGGAAAATCCATTGTGATTTTCCAGAACATGCATTCAAATTCAATGTTGATCCTCGGGATATGCATCGATTGAGCGAGGGCTTTGTTTCAAAAATTGTGATGTTGTTATAACCAAAGCAGCGAGTTTGTTTTAAGTCGATACGATTTTCCTAAATTCCTATTATAAGTTCCATGTAGATGAGTACGTGTTGTAATTTTTCTGAATTTATCGAGTTTTATTTAACACTATAATTTTGATACACATTTGCTTAATTTTTTTCAATAATGATTTTTGTGCGAAAAATATTAAGAAATCAAGACTAGAGTCAATGAACAAGGAGTCAAAAACAATTTTCTTTGTGCCATGATCACATTTTTAAGCCATAATTATTTTCGGGGTAGGTAGGAAGATATTCATCATTGGGTTGTTATTTACATTCTCATAACATCAAAAATAGAAAAATTGATCGGTGCACGTTCATATCAAATAGGATAAGGTTGATATTTCCAATGTTTGAGATGTTGAAAAACCTACGAAGTTATGTCCTTGCTCTTTATTTTGAGTCATTTTTATAATGTAAAAGATGAACCCACTCCTACTTGGATGAACCAAAATCTGAAGGAATTTTCCCTTTCGATTGAAAAACAACGAGTTAGTAAATTATATAGATATTACAAATTAGTTTTTGATGTTTTTCCCATTACTCACTTTTGTTTGTTTCATTACCTTATAAAAAGATCACCTCCATTCCACGAAGAACAACAACATCAAGAGAATATTTTAATTGATGGACGCACAAGAAGAGAATGTATATTGCTATATTAAATGAATACGGTGTGCACGCCTTTATATAGGCCGATAGGAGGAGAAGCAGTGAGGTAGGACGGTTATTATTGTATCTACGAGTTCTGACCCTTGCGTGAACTCTTCCTGTCTCTGTTCTTGTTGGTGTGCGTGGAGATTAGGAGAAGATTCATTCTTTGGTGCGCCTTCTTTGTTGGCTATGCATGGAGAGAAGAAATCGGGTTCTTGTAGTTAGTATTTGTTATAAGGGTTAGAGAGGCTCGAGCACTGTCCTTGCGTGAAGGAGGAGAGGGTGTTAAGAGCTGCCTTTTCTTTTCTTTGAGAGGAGGCGAGACTATCCACTGCGTGAAGGCGAGATGGTTCAATCTTCTTCTCCCTTCACGCTCCTTCAGGCGGCACGCTATGCAGAACCTCCACGCCTTTGTTCTTGGCTCTTCCTTCACGCGGACAGACGTGACACGCACACGGCAAAAAAGAAATGGCGATTCCAGAAAAGAAATGGCGATTCCTTCACGCGCGGACAGTAGAGAAATGGTTGCTGAGTCTCCTTCACGCGCAGCAAAATAAAAAACGGGTCTCCTCGCCTCCTCACGCACGCACAGCACGCACGGACAGGGAACTCACGCGGGAGTCTGCTCTCTTCCTCTCTTCCTTCACGCACAACCACGCTCTGATACCAATGATGGACGCACAAGAAGAGAATGTATATTGCTATATTAAATGAATACAGTGTGCACGCCTTTATATAGGCGATAGGAGGAGAACCGTGAGGTAGACGGTTATTCAACTGTCTGATAACAAATACTAACTAATGTATTAACTTGCTAACATCAATAACATGCAAAGATTTGGGAGATTCATAGTTCGACATAGTTTATTAATCATCCTAGGCCCTCGATTTCAATAAGCAAAGCGATAGAGACGTAATACCACTAGCATTAATCATGTTACTAAAATTATTGATTTTTTTAATTTTTAAGATTTTCATATTCCTTTATTATTTACCATTTTACAGGGACTTTGAACTACCATCCTTTACATCCTGAACAAAAATTATCACCCCACAATCAATTAAATCCCAGCCACATAAGAATCGGGAAGGTATAAAATTTAAAATTTGTTACATTTTGTATTTTTCTAAAATTTCTTTTGTAAGTTTGTAATGTTTTTCTTACAATGCATGCCTCACCATCTATTCAATCACTATAACATGTTCCACCACCACTCGATCACCCACATAATCATTTTAGTTCAGATGTTACATGTTAAACAAGGTATAAAATTGTTACTTTTGTAAAATTTTAATGATTTTTATATAAGTTAGTAATGTTTTTTACGGTGTGTGTGTCGCCATCAATTGAAATAATGGCACCTCCTCCACCACCATTCAAAATTTGAATTCCAACAAGAGGAAAAAATACCATTGGTAAAAGCATGACACTTTTGGCCCTAGTGGGACACTCAACATTGCATCTGAATTTCCCAATCTCTCTTTCGGTGGCATGCCTAGTACAACAAGAAAATATATTTTAAATCAAATTTATTTGGATGAAGATTAAATTTGGGTGTGATGATGACTGACATGTTTTTTGATACCTATGGTATGATTTAGAGCATGAAGTATGTTTCGACGTATTTATTTTAACATTCTTCTATATCAATTTCTTGTCAATTTTTAATTTTTCAATCGATTTTAATATCTAAATTTATTTTAACGCATAAATAGGATTATGGAACACGAGTGAAAAGAAGAGGAGGCCACATAAATACACAAATATCCCCAAATTTTTATCCTTGACCCCCCCATCCTATCCATCCTCTTCTAGAAATGAAAAGTATACTACATTTTCTTTGGATAGCTTGATTGGTAATGATTGTGATGCCCATGTCAGAGAAGTTATTCTTCCTAGTATAAATCAGCTAAAGAGTGGAGAAAAGGAAAAATTATTGATTAATGCTTTGATAAATATTTTTTCATAATGATGACTAAAGGTATACTTTAGATGCTCTTAATAAAAGTGAATACCCTTAAAAGGAACCTTTTCCACAAGCCTGGTAACTTGGAAACATTCTATAGGATGTAAGGGAATGTATTAAAGCATTTGATAAATATAGTATCACACACACTCCCCCTAATGGAAATAAATGCGTTGATGGTTTGGCTAATCTAGGGGTTTCCTGTAATGATTTAAAAGTTTGGGTTAAGGGTGATGAAGTCCGATTCTTAATTAATAATCTTATTAACCATGACATGTCATAATTTTGTTTTCATTTGTCACACGAGGGATATCATTTTTAGTGCTTGTCGAGGCGGGAGGTTAAGTGTCGTGAAATCGCATTTATGGGGATTTTCATTCATTTAGGCTTTTTTTCAGATTATCTTTTCGTGCAGGATGGTTTTCATGGAAAACATAGAGGCCATAGTTGGCCACATAGTTCATGTTGAACTTTCTAGACATGGGGACATTGTTAACAATCCTTCTCTTTGGCACATCCTCTAAATTGGGGGTTTCGGGAGTACATTTCTAAAGATTAAAGGTCATGATCCCTCTCTCACCATGGAATTTGGTAAGGCTTGGGATAAAGGAAGGGTTGTGGTGTGAGGGGATGGATTTGGAAGTCTTAGAGTAATTTATTGCTCGAGGTTATGGGTATGGACATAGAAGGATTAAATATTTTCAGCGATTGGAATCGTAGGGATCATAAAATACATACTTTCATTAAAGGTAAGGAAAAATTATATTTCCTTACTAATGGCATTATGAGATCCTATATTTATAGTGTTTGGAAAGATGTTTGTTATCATATCATGTGTTATATCACTCTTGAAGAAAGTTTGAAAGATATACACATTACCTATCCCTAATGAATATGTTTAGGCATCATGTTATGATGAGCATTCCTTTCTTCTTGTATATGTCACTCTACCTTTGTAAAATATTTTCAGAATGGGAAGCTAGATTCTCCCATTCATGAAGGTATTATTCTCCTCCTTTATCGGAATGGAAACTTATTATGAAAAAAAGGTTACTTCTATGGGAATGAGTCAAAGGATGACATAACCCAGTGCAGTGTTTAGCGAGATGCGAATGGGTAGGGAACCCCAAACAGGGTTGAGGGTAGGAGATCTCGTTATTTAGGGTTTTATAGGAAAGTAGAAATTAAGGCTTCTCTAAGGGGAAAGAAAAATCTCAATAGGAAAGGGAGAATAATTATGAGAAACTAAACGGTAGAATTTAGTAAGCTGAAATGATTGTGCAACTAGAGAAGAATCTAGCTTGGATATGAGGGATGGAATGATTGAATGCATCGGTGCTTCCAAAAGATATGCATTTCTTCGAAAATGATGAGAGGGGAGGTTATATAATTAGATAATTTGGTCAAGGAAATGCATAAGAGACTAGATACTATGTAATCAAGTTTTAAGAAGAGAAAGTACCAACTCACGAGAAGTTCCAATTATGATGAAGGTGGGATAATGACTCAAAAGTTGACTCAAGATCATCGGTGGAGAATTTTACCAATGCAGGCGGCCCCCCCAAGTGTCAAAAGAAGAATTAGTTTGTTTTTTTATTGGTTAGGTATTTTTGCTGATGGAATGTGAATTGTGTCTCTAGGAACTATAAAGCTGTTAGTTTTTATTTTCTTTTGTTGTTGGCTTTGTGGACATGTTTCCTCTCGAGTTACTCTTGTTTAACTCTTTTTGGTCCTGTCTAAATTTTTGTTTCTATTTGGGTGCTATCATGATGTATCTTTTCTTGTAAGGACTTTGGGAGTCAATCCTATTTATTATCTTACTTAATAAAAAAATATGTTTTTGTTCAAAATAATCTAGCTAAGATTGATATGATGTTGAACGAAGCATAATTTAGGAACTATGATATATAATAATAGCCATCAAGAAATTATTTTTGATTTCATTTTTAGTTGATTAGATAATAATAATGTTGAATCAAGCATATTACAAAAAACGGTCAAAGGATAAAGATTTGGTGGAAATTTCCAATATTGAAAATGATAAAGGTCTTGTAAGTATTATGAATTACAACTTTCATTGTAAATCATAGTTTTTATTACTTTCAATTTTTCATAATATTTTTGAATTGATCTCAACTTTTTATTTCATTTTAGTCCAAACATTAAAATCTAAAAATTTAAGAATGGGTCCTCTAGGTTCACTTGGATAAAGCTCGTAAAATTTTATCTGCCCATGCAAACTATTGTTTTCTAACCAACAAAACAATTTGTTGAAGTGGATTATAAAAGAGAATTGCATGAATGTCAATAATTTGTTCAAGAAAAAGGAAGTTGGAGATCCTTTTTTGTTATCCCACGGAGATGCTTCAAAGGAAGATAAAGTGATTGTGAGTAAACTTAAAGATTCTTTATGGAGGATCTTGTCGATTATGGAATTCTCGAAGTAGGGAATAACCTAGGAAAACTTACACATAAGTCAAAAAGAAAAGGAAAAGGAATGTAGAGAATGGGTAATTTGTTTGAATATATGTCTATTTGTTGAAAATTGTTGACAAAACTTTAATGTTGAAAAAAATTTATTTCTATGTTGAAACTTGAATCTTGGTTTAAGTTGAAGAATATTGTCACTATACTATAAGAATTTCATTTAGTTTTACGAAAAGATATGCTTGCAAGTTCTGATGGTTTTCATTGAATCATTGTTTTATTTTCTATACAAGACGTGCTTTTAATGGTTTTCATGGAATCAGGTTATGTTAATATCAAGATATGTTCGCGAATTTGGATTATTTTACACGCATTTAAGCATCATAATGGAATCTGGTTAAAAGTGTCATGGAATGCAATGATAACATGATATGTATGGAAAGATATGAAATGAATTTATATTAGGTTATATACGGGAATATAAATATTGTTAATTGTAATGATAGAAAATATGTATGATGCATTTTTGTAAATAAAAAAATACTAATTATGCTTTAACGTTGAATGTTTAACTATTTACTGATGTTGAATGTATAATTATTTACAATGGTATTATTACTATGTAAAATGTAAAATATGGAAGATGGATAACTCAAATAAGTGTATCCGATTCATAATGAAAGGATGTATACATCTAATTACATTATTTTGAAAGTAGTTTTATAATAACTTACATTTTATTAAAAAAAAATACACATATTCTGAAATATAACATCAAAGTAGTTTGAAAATAAATAAAAAATAAAACATGATTATACATACAAAAAACAACATAAGTATAGTAAAGAATTGTATTTGAATATATTATTATGAAATTGAAAACATAATTTTTAAAAATATTAGGTAAAAACAATAAATTTAAGGTAATACCTGTAACATTTTAAATGTTAGTTAGAAGCTGAAACAATCCATTTTCAATAGCCTCGTCGAGTTGATATTCACATATGTAGAGTTAGTGTACACACTAAATTTAGTCTCATCATTGAGATCATTTTTATTTCCGGTTGTATTAGTAACATCTTTTCTTTCGAAGGGAATTCTAATGTGTTATTTATTTGTCATAATGAAATGTTTCCATGAAGTAGTGTGAAACATAAAACCTCATACAACTTTCTATATTTTAATCCAATTTGTTTTGTAGTTTTGATTTAACAAAAGATAAAGAAGCTGAACACACTTTCATCCTCCATAGATCCCAATATCATAGTTTGGAATAGCTCATATAATAAAAAATATGCGTTGATATTTTCCCTGTAACACATTGTTATGTGAGATTTTCTCTAGAACCTTGAGTTTGCACCATTCTCTTGAGGTTCATTTAAACAACGATATTGGTCAACCATTTTCTTGTAAATTGAGTTGTTTGATATTTTATTAATTTATTGATATTTCCTTTTATTTCAACACCATTGACCTACGATGTCTTTATTACATGATCCATTATAGTACCCGTAGATTTATGAAATATCTTGTGATTTCTGCACTGATCACCTTTAGTATTCCTATTCATCACTCCCATAGCTTCAATAATGTTATATTTATTGAAACGCTCTCTAATTTTGGAAGCTAGGGATTGTGCAATTATTTTAAAATTTATTCGTGTATCATATTTAATAGTATCAAACATAACACGAGTCACATGAACTTATTCTCTTTTAGCACTTGTAATATCTTTGTCATTTTGGAAAGCTGTCTAGGGGTATCTCCCTTCCATTAACATTGATACAAAGGTGATCATGAATATTAAATCTCAAATAATTATTAGGATTCTTAACATCCAATAAAACTTTCCAACTATCAAAAATAGGTGTATCAAAACTTTGTTCTGACAAGTACAAGATATCAAGAGATTGATATACCCACTTTCTCATCCATATAAAATCAACAACATAGATAGATCTCTCTTGTGCATGCTTCATCAAAATATTGATCTCTTTCAACAATGTTAGAATTCAACCAATGTAAGTAATGTTTCCATATTTTTAAGAGTAAAAAAAATCCTTTGCTTTGTCAACTTCATTACGATATTTATCCATTGAACCCTCCAAGGATGGATACTCCTCATTAATTGTGCATACATGATCATATAAAGAAATCCACCTTGTATCGACATCCTTCACAATCTTTTTACCATCAAGTAATTCCAATTGTAAATTTTTGAAACTTGAGAAATCATTTTGGACTTCTTGACATATAAGAATGCGGCTCCCCGGATAACGTCTTCTACTCTTGCAAACATTTTCAAATTTTCTAACTATTTTATGTGTTAGATTCATTCTATGATCCATACAATGAATTATAAGCATATAAGGGGATCTATTGTTTGAAATTGAACAAAATCCAGTTTCATGACCCTATCATAATGATGCACCATCACAAACACATACCAACTTTGTAGTGATTTCATATTCATTCATCTTTAGAAATACTTTCAAATTAGTAATAACTATGTTGGGTTTTCAACATTGTAATTTTCCATCATTTACGTAAGGAAATCTAATGAGATGTGGTTGCCTTATGTGATTTTCAAAATTATAATTATGAATGCATACCTATGACGTGTTGTCAATTGTTTTTACCTCGTCATTTGATAGTGATATAAACTTTGCATTTTCACTTTCTCTTTCAAATTTTCCTTTTTAATCATTGATACATTTAGCCATTTCCCATGCACCGTTTTATACGACGATGTGTTTTAGGAATGTTTTGCATTCCATTGTGTCGAAAAATAAATAAAATCAATGAAATCAGAAATATTTCTTCCTTCTTAAGGATGTGTAATATGGTAGATAACTATATATTATTTTAGCATGCAAGTTTGATTGAATCACCTTTCTGATTTGTGATGTGATTGTTCCACCCTTTTCCAAAAGATTTGGTGTCTTTTACACTCAACTTCATACTTTGGTACATATATAACATGCATAAATTAGTTTTCAATTTTCCATATGTGTATTTTTATTATTTGGTCATCCTTTTGTTCACAGATAGACAAACATTGTTTTCCATGATGTTTATCAATTATGTCTAACCGATTGAATTTTTGTTACTTTCTAGTTCCCGTACGTAGTGTACATGTACATTGATTGGTATATTTTTAGAATTAGTTGACTCTACTAGTTTGATAAAAGGAAATTTTGAATCCCACTTAAACTTATATTTCCTACCAAGTGTCCACATACTCTTGTTTTTTTTCAAAGTTTTTCGACCAATTTTTAGGAATATCTTGATCATCTTGTTTCCTCTTTCATGAAGCAAACTTTTCAATTGAATTTGGTGTTATAGTTTGTTGATTATTTGAGATATCTTGATCCTCTCTGGTTGCATCTCAACATGAATTACTGTTAAAGTTGATGAGCCTTTTTATTGATCAAAGCGAAGAGCAATATCTTCAAGTTATGACATGTTTTCATCATAGGTATCAATTTTTTGAGATTGTGTTGAATCCATGTCCACATCAATAATACCTTCCATATAGTCTGCATTCATATTGATCGATGTTATGGAGTGTGGGTTATAGTATGGGTAGCTATATTAGATTTTCCATAATACTTGAACAATGTTTCCTTTTGAGATATTTTGGTTTCCTTTTAGCTCTTACGAACAACCTCCATTGAGTAATCTAGTGTCTAGATTTCCTTCTTGATGGATGAATAAAATTTCACCGTGCAGTGAGTGTGAGGGGAGTTGGTCGAGAAACACCTTCTTTTCGCATGTCTATAGGTTTTGGCCATGCGTCTATAATTCCTTGACACGCAAATTTATTCTTCTATTCTATGCATTTAACCCTTCTTTGTCGCGTCTACTGGGTTTGGCATCTAGGGATTCTCAGAATAACTCTTTGTTAAACATCTATATTTTATGGGTTGAGAAGAATCTACTTGATTATAATTCACATATTTGGTGAACTACAACCTTTTATATCGAAGAGTTTTCAAATAATAGGCGAAGTTGACCCCTAAAAAATTTTAGACTAGAAAATTTAGGTGAAAGGTACACTTTCGTACTCTGAAAAATTCTCCTTTTCATATTTTTCAAATATGGAATATTCATTAAATTATGAATATGCGCCACTAAAATTTTCCCTATTATAAACTAACCTAGAAATTTTAGCAAGAGACTTTAGTAAGGGACATAAGTTAATTTTGGGAATTGGGGTCATTATAAAGGGACATAGGTTACTTTAACAATAAGGGTTTTATTCTACTAAAGAACTTAGGTTATATGACATTCGTAAGGAGGCTTACACTAATTAATAAACAATGATGTTATTACATAAGCATGGGAGGTACATTTGTACTCAAGTTAATTTGGGGAAAAGGAGATCATTTTAGTAAGAGAATCAAGTTAGGGGACATTAGTGTGGGAATTAAGTTAATTTAGGGTACTAGGATCATTATAAATTGGCATGGATTTAATTATGTTAATTTTAGGGGTCATTATTAAGTGATTTAGGTTAGCTTGGGAACACAGTGATGATCTTGTTACGTGTGTCTAATTATGTCATGTAAGTTAATTTAGGGATTTATGCTAGGAAAATTACTAGAGGATTTAAACTATATGGGAAAAAATAGGAAATTAGTGAGGGACTTATATTGGGTGATATTACTAAGGTACTTAGGTTAAATATATATGGAGCAAAAATAAATTGATATTTTTCCAAAAACATTATTCAAAAAGACAATGTAGATATTCATCCAATGATTGGATGATGGTTGTATACTTCTTATAATTTTTCTTGAAGGAACTCATGCCATGGTTTCCTTGGCCTGTAAACAATGAATAATTTGGCATGCGATATAAAAATATGATTCATGTGATGTTGATGAAAGAAGTGGAAATGTGTATCTCGTGGTACAAGATATTCTATGTGGTTGTGGGCATGCAAGAGGTTTTGATTTGCTAGCATACGTTTTCTCCAAAGTGGTGATGTTGAAGGTGATGTTTTTCGGTGGTAAAATATTTTCCCTGTGGGGACAAGAAGAAAAAAATCTACAATTTATTCAAAATTTCATCATGTTAATCAAATTTTTCTAGAATTAATTAAAATAAAAATTTATTTACCAATCTAAATGTAGAAATATTTTGAGGTTTCTAGATTAAGTTATTATTAGTTTTGGTTTGAGCTCCATCTTTTTGTTCCAAATCATAGAATGGTTTTTAGGTTTTCAAGTTTTGGAATTTTTGGGTTTTTGCATTTTAAATAGAATTATTATGTTTTATATACCAATCATTTATTGAATTTTCAAGGATTGCAAATTGGAACCAACAATGTACATTAATCACTTTTGTATATGGCCCTCACAAAGGCTTTTTGGATTTGAGATTTCAAGCAAGATACACTTGTTTGATATCAAACAATTTTCATATTCTCAACATTTTCAATATTAAATTTTTCGTCATTTAGATTTCATGTTTCTAAGTAATTGTTTTCAAGTTTTCAATAAGAAAAATATATTTTATAGCAATCTAATTTTCGTGTTTCAAAAATTATCAAATTTGAGATTTATCTATAAATATTGGATTTCACACCTCGAATGTCATGTCTTATAACTTCAAAAAAATTATCTACTTTTTAAGTCTCATTATTTCACACGCATGTATTACACTTTATCAACTTCGATGTATCCTAACACCTGAAGGACAATTGCTAGTTTACTAAATTATGAGTTATTATGAAGGCGCATGAATAGGTTGACACACGTTCAGCAAGGCATAAGTGGCATAAATTACAGGGTTGAGTAAACCGACGACAAGAGGAAGGAATTTCTGTGTTGCTTAACGTAAGAGAGACAAAATTCTGACAATACTTGCTTCATTCAATGTACACTTTACATTGACTCTTCATATAACAAAAAAAGGAAACATATTTGATAGAACGTGCCAATCATTGTCTAGATAAAAAAGGTTCCTTTACCTCCCCCTGAAAGCAACGACACGTCTATTCTGCAAATAGAAGTCAAATACCCACTTGCTTCATTCTTATTCTTCCTCAAAACTATATATAATTCTTCAGAGTTCTCATTTCCCTACTGTTCAGTTCTATTTCCCTTTCAAATCTCCTTACTTTTCAGTCGTATGCTTTCTTTTTCTTTTTTTCACTTTGAACGATAGATTTGGTGTGATGGGTAACAGTATGCTCCGCGGATCCACAACATTTTTACTCTGAAGAATTCTATGTTATGATAACAGAGGGCGGCATAGATTCACAGGAAATGATATCCAAAGTTACACAATCTTGCAAGGCTTATGGGAAGATGGAATGTGGGAATGTTAAGAGGGTCAAAATTATAATACCAAAACATCAGCTGGAGGATTTGCTTTCAGAAAACGTGTCTGGGGAAGATCTATTGCTTCATCTTCAACTTCAATATCGAAATTCCCTGGCAGAAAAGGCTGAGAAAAAACATAAGTGCAGATGGAGACCTGCATTAGAAAGCATTCTTGAAGTTAATTAATTATTTTTGATATATATATTGAATTTAATATTAGTGCCCATTTTAGTGGGGGAAGATGAAAAGACAATTTGTAATGCTGTAACTACGAATGGATCCTCCATTGCAAGGGGTTGTCAATTGTGAGTTTATAGTGGATAGCTTTTGCTCTACTAGATACAAGCAAAAGATTACTTTCTTCTATTCTCTCTTATCTATGTTTCCTCTACTTCTTGCATATTCAACTTTGTAAGCATGATGATCTTGAAAAAGGAAGAAAGGCCTTTGTACCTTTGATGAATGAATCAATAGAACTTTGTGTTTTTGGTTTGTTGGTCTCATTTGTTGTTTGCATGGTTAAATTATTCCTATTGAGTGTTGATCTATTCCGTGTAATGTTGTGAATATGCAAGTTCCTATTCAAAAAATTAACCTTCCCTTCACTACATTCTTACTCCCCTCTACCTCCTTTTCTAAGAAAATTCTTCCTTGTACTAAGTAAAAGCAATTTTCTCGGGTGTAGTGGAGTATTTATGAGTGATCCCTCGCTTTATGGTCACCCGCTGATTTGTTTTTCTGAATTCAATAAATGAAAGCCTCCCACCAAGAGGAAGGAATTAGTCCTTGATCATTGGTGAAAATCACTAATTTAACCTTGTGACAAATTATTCCGCTAATGTATGTGTGTGTGTGTAACATCTAATATGAATTTTTAAAATAAAAATAATAACTTAGTGGCCATTTTTTGTTAATTTTTACAAAGGACATATACTCTTCTAAAAATTGTGTACAATTTTTTTTTTTAAATTTCTCTCCCAACCTATTTTGAATAGGTTGGGCTTTTAAGCCAAAATTTTATACGCCTGTGGAATATAAAGGGCATACGCCTTGTTGACTTAATAATTTATAAGTAAAAATTAGAATTATTAATTCAACAAGGGTGGGTGTACACCCTTTTGACTAGAAAGGGCATATGCCCTTTTTAGATTTAAAATAGAAAATAGGGCCTACACCATTTTTGCCGAAGGATAAAATAGCATACCTACCCTTTGAAGACTTATTTATTTTATTCATTTTTTTCCTACATGTGCCAATGACTCGTATTCTATCATTTTAGATTGTTAATTAGTTGTTTTAGATAAATTAGGGATGTAGAAATAGAAAATAAATGTTTTTGTTTTTATTTTAAAAATTGTAACTTAATGGAGGCATTTTCTAAAGGAAATATATAAGAAATTATTAAGTAATCCACAACTAAACCCACCATAAAACCCCACAAATCTATTTAAGTGGCCCATAGAAATGAAGAAGAAGAATTATTTCAACGATCATATAACAATTGCAAATAATTATTAATAGTTTATGTGATTCCTCAATGTGAAACTACATAAATTACACTTATGTATATGTTGAATAGTATTTTCTTAGGAGGAAATATTTTTGGGCACTTGGATATTTAGGACTTAGTATTACATATATTTATTTTGCAATTACGAAAGGACCACTTAATACTCCCTCCAATTTACTTGTTATAAAATATTGTAAATCAGATTTGAATTAAAGCAATGTCTTCTTTTATTATTATTAATAATATTTAGATACTTTTAAAATTATTGTATAATTTTTCTATGAAAATACAATGTAAATAATATTTTTGTATCTAATGTTTAATAGTTCTAAACAAACAAAAAGATACATCAAACAACACGAAAAAAATGATTTTCAATTAAAAAAACCCAAAATATGGTGCTATTTTTACATTGTATATTACTGAAATTAATTTAAGAACAAGGTGTATTTTATTAATAAACTTATGTAAGAGGATGTTAGTAAGGGGAAAGGGATTCCTTATAAATAGATAGGGGACATAAAAATATATCTAAGCTAATTTAGGGATAATGGAGTCATTTTAATAAAATATTTAGGTGTGGAACACTAGTAAGGATAACTAGGTTAGTTTAAGGACAATATGATTATTAGGAAATATGTTAATTTAGAGATCAAATGGCAATTTTAGGAAAGAGACTTAGGTTAGGAGGATAATCATAAGGAGATATATGTTAATTCAGGGATAATGGAGTGATTGGAAAGTGATCTAGAAATTTTAGCAAGAGACTTGGTAAGGGACAAGTTACTTTTGAGGGAATCCGGGTTATTATAAATGGGCATGCAATACTATAAAGGGACATGGGTTAATTTAGCAATAAGGGGTCCATTCTAGTAAACAACTTCGGTTCATGTGAGACCTATGTTAATTAAGAGATGATATGGTTATTATACGAGAGTTGGAGGTGCATTAAGACCTAAGTTAATTTAGGGAAAAGAGGTTTATTTTAGCAAGAGAATCAAGTTAAAGGACATTAATATGAGGAAATAAGTTAATTTCGGGATAGTGGGATCATTATAAATGGACATTGGTTTGATTATGTTAATTTTTGGAGATATTTATAAGTGATTTAGACTAGTTTGGGAATGTAAGGATCTAATTAAATGTGTCAAATATTGTTGTGTAGGTTAATTTACGGACTTAGCCTAGGGAAAATTAGTAGAGGATTTAAATTATTTGGATAAAAATAGTAAATTTGTGAGGGAATTAGGTTGGATGATATTAGTAGGATATTTTTTCAATATCATCATTAAAAAAGATAATGTAGATATTCATCCAATGATTTGATGATGGTATTTCTTCTTATTTTTCAAGGAGCTCATGCCATAAGTTGGTATTGGATATTTAAATATTATTCATGTGATGTTGATGGAAGAAGTGAAAATGAATGTCTAATAATGAAAGTATATTTTTGATTAGTATCATGTTTTATTCTAGTGAATCTTCCGAGATTGCAAGTAGGAGTGAAAGTGTATTTTTGAATAGATTCATGTCTTATTCTAGTGGATCTTCTATGTGCATGTGGGCATGCAAGATATTTTGAGTTGTTAGCATATGGTTTCGTAGTGGTCATGTTGGAGGTGATGTTTGTCGGTGGTGAAATATTTTCCTTGTGCTAACAAGAAGAAAACAAAATCTACAATTTATTCAAGAATTTATCATGTTAATAAAACTTAAATAGAATTAATTAGAAAAACAATTTATTCAACAATCTAATTGTAAAAGTTCATTTTTTTGGTTTCTTGAGATATCAATGTTTTTAGGTTTCAAAATTCAAGTTTTATGAGTATTGATTTTTAAACATTTTGAGGTTTTTACATTCAGTTCGTGTTGGTTTTTGGTTTCGAGATCCATGTTTTGTGTTTTAAATCATAGTCATTGGGTAAAGGTTTTTAGGTTTTATGTTTTAGAATTTTTTGGGTTTTGCATTTTGAATAGAATTATGATGTTTTGCAATCATTTATTGAGTTTTCAAGGATTGCAAATTGGAACCAACAATGTACATGTATCACTTTTATATATAGCCCTCATAAATATTTTTTTGGATTTGAGGTTTCAAACAAGATACACATGTTTAATATCAAACAATTTTTCATATTCTCAACATTTTCAATATTCGAAATTTATCTATAACTATTGGGTTTCACACTTCAAATGTCATGCCTTATAACTTAAAAAATTTATCTACTTTTTAAGTCTCATTATTTCACGTGTGTTGTCAACTTAGATGTATACTAACACCTTTAAGGACAATTGCTAATTTATCAGTTATTATGAAGGTGCATGAATAGCTTGACACAAGTTTAGCAAGGGATAAGTTATATAAATTGCAGGGTTGAGTAAACCGATGATGACAAGAGGAAGGAAATCCTTGTGTTGCTTAACGTAAGAGAGACAAAATTCTAACAATACTTGCTTCATTGAATGTACACTTTACATTGACTCTTCATATAACTAAAAAAGGAAACATATTTGATAGAACGTGCCAATCATTGTCTAGCTAAAAAGGTTCCTTTACCTCCCCCTGAAAGCAACGACACGTCTATCCTGCAAATAGAAGTCAAATGCCTACATTTTTATTCTTCCTCAAAAACTATATATAATTCATCATAGTTCTCATTTCCCTACTGTTCATTTCTCTCTCCCTTTCAATTCTCCTTACGTTTCAGTCGTATGCTTTCTTTTCTCTTTATTTCACTTGAGGATAGATTTGGTACGATGGGTAACAGTATGCTCTGCGGATCCACAAGATTTTTTTCTGAAACTGTGGCTGAAGAATTCTATGTTATGATAACGGAGGGCGGCATAGATTCACAGGAAATGATATCCAAAGTTACACAATCTTGCAAAGCTCATGAGAAGATGGAATGTGGGAATGTTAAGAGGTCAAAATTATAATACCGAAGCATCAGCTGGAGAATTTGCTTTCAGAAAACTTGTCTGGGGAAGATCTAATGCTTCAGATTCAACTTCAACTTCGAAATTGCCCACCTGAAAAGACTGAGAAAAACATAAGTGCAGATGGAGACCTGCATTAGAAAGTATTGTTGAAGTTAATTAATTATTGTAGTTTATATATATATATATATATTATTGAATTTTAAATTATAGGGATTATTGTACAGAAATAGGTTTCGTTTTTCAGAATTGAGGGATTTCTTTTCTACTAAAATTATTTTCAAATATAATTTCAGTTTCAGATCACATATTTATTAATATTTTTGGAATTGAAATTTTTATGAATAACTTAACAATATTTTTACACCATCATAAATACAGTTAAACTACAAGATATTCAAGAGTTCATATTTTTAGGCAATAATAATTTTTATTGTTGGTCAAAATATATTTTAAGGCCCATTAATATACATTATAATATTAATTTCCCCTTATCCTCGTCCTCACCTACCTCGTTTGAAAACTCCATACATATTGTAAATGCCTCAAACCCTTTTTTTCCTTTAAAGGGAGAGATTATTATTATTAAAAAAATTATAATCAAGAGCTGGACACTCATTTTGATGCATGCTTACGCATGTTTTATTGATATAATTGTATCAATCTCTAAAACCATTCGTTCCATAACCTTGCTATTTCATTATTTCTCACCATAGTTTATTACAATTGAAGGTAACGTCTTTGGGATACCTCTACTACATAAATATAGATTTATGTTGTAATGTTGTTACAAGTATTTTAATATCAAAAAAATAAAAATTTAAAAGGTTATGTTGTTCGAGGGTGTTAATTTACATCTAAAGAAAATAGATTTCAGTTAAATGAGTTAGTTTTAGTTTTGTTAATAGGTATTTCATAATAATAGTTTTAATTATATTAATAGGTGTTTTATAATAATAATGGTGTGGTGGAATTTATATAATTTAATTTAATTTTGATATTAATATTTGCAAAGGATCAAGAGTGATTTGTGGGACTACAAAAGATATAAATTTAAATTAAAAAAAAAAGAGAATAGTAACACATCTAAGAGAATAGTAACACATCTAAGAGAAAATATAAAAGAAATTAAATTAAAAAGAGTAATGAAAAGCAACATTCTAACAGAGATATCACGAAGAAGAAAACGAGAGGGACATGCATAGTGGAACACTTACAATACTCAAAGTGGTAAAGAAGTGTGTAATGGATATGAGGCCATGTGGGATGTTGAGTCTATGATGCTTTGTTGGTCTAATATGTCGGTATGGAAGATAGCCATAAGACATCTTCCTTCACTGTTAATGTCGATGGTTGGATGTAGGATGTAATTAAATTGGTGGTAGCCACTCTTGGAAAATTATCTTTGAGAAGGCAGTAGTAAAGATTGAATATCTCTCGAAGGAAGAAGGCTCAACATCTCCGATCTCGCTTAAGTCATCCATCTTTCGAGAAATCCAAGAGAGTTTGTAAAGAGGTATGAGACTTATCTCTTTATCTCATAATAAGGAGGAAGTTTGAAAAAAATGGTCATATGTCTCATGCTCCAAACATAAATTTTGAAAAATATGATACTCATAAGTGAGATTGTGATATGTCTCTTTCGCAAAATCGAAGGGAGAAATTGTTAGGAATAGTCCTCACATAGGTTCTTTGTATTTAGGTGCTCCATATTAGAATTAATATTTGCAAGGGAGAATAATAAGTGGAGCAAGTAATGTGAGTGAATATTACATGAGTGATGATCACATTATACTATGAGTTAGCAAATATTAGGAGAGAATAATTATACAATGTACTTGTAATTGTTAGTCACATAATAGTTACATCGGAGTTAGGTGAGAGGTTCTAAGAGTATATGAGAGATGGGAGAATCAATATTAGATTTGAATTTATAATTTTAGGTGATCATCTCTCTATATAATGTACTCTCACATTGAATAAACATGTTCATTTGAAAACCTTTGAGCGTATGCTCTCTCCACGTGAAGGGAAACACCAACATTTAGTATCAAAGTAATTTTTGAAATAGGATTCTTTGACCTTCACTCCACTCATGTTTAATTTCATCAAGTAGACTAAGGCAATAGGAAAACCGTATAGGCCACATGTGACCCATTTACATTGTCCATGTCCATCCATTTGTTGTTTTTTAATAAAAATACACAAATGAAGGAAATGCAGTGTAGGCCACGTGTAAAGATAGTGTGTATGTTCATCTTTCATGTAATTTTTCAATTGTATTTTAGGAGTGTGGGCCACATGTGAATCCGTTGGCATACGCCATTCATTTGCATCATCTAACCCTTTTCATATTGTTCACTCTATCTACTGATTTCCATTTCATTATGTTCATTGTGTTCATGTTTAATTTAGGTTTGTTTAGTCTAGTTCAACATTTAGGTGTGTGAGTGCCTATTGGAGTCAAATGTTTCCTATAACATGTTGGAGTGAAAACCCACAAGTTTGAGTCTAGAATGTCAAAAAATCTCAGATTTATCAGTAAACATGCAACACTTATGATACAATCAAATATGTTGTTTTTTCAATGTTTTGCATGTTTTCTAGTTTTACATAGATTTGCATGAGCAAGATGAATAATAACGATAAAAATAATATTTGAAGCACAACAAAATCTTTGTTGGGCATGACTCTTCATTTGGAGTTTTCCAAACTTGGTTTGAAGGATTTACATGCTTGATTTTCAAGATCATGTTTTACACATCTAATTGCACCTTTGAAGAGTTTACGATGGGTGAGAGCTCTACTAGCTTTGCATTCATCTTTTCCTATCTAATCGATCCATGAGATCTTAATGAGTTTTACCTTAGTTTCAAGAAAACTATTCACATTTGGTGAGCTCCTTTCTTAACATTAAACTGATCATTGCTCTCTTTCTATTGAGATCTATGTTGGATCCACTTTGTTTAATATGGCTTATAATTCTTTAAAGACTCATCTAAACCCGATTCCTTCTTCTTTGCATTGGATCAAGTCTCCTTCTTTTGGAACCTTGCAATAGAGATCCTATAAGAAGTATTTGGAACTCCTTTAGACATCTTAAATTTTGAGAACAAGGCTTTCATCATGGTGGAAAATGGTAGGTAAAATATTGATCCAACTCACGTTGAGAGAATTATCCACGGAAAGAGCATTAGGAATATGTTCAAAATCAACTTGATCACATCACTTTGGAACTTTCTACAAATACAAAAAATGAATATGGTAATGGAAAGAGATCGAAGATTCAAGAAACTTGAACAAGAATCAACCCTAGAATGATGATGAAGTTTTCAAAGAAAAATCATTGTTATGGACAAACACTAAGGTAGCCAACACTCGAAAAGGATCTCAAAGAATGTAAAGGCAAGGGAATTTCTAGGCAAAGACCTAAGAACAAAATATTCATGTAGTTCCTATGAAGTACATGACAATCATGAAAGCACTTGGATTTCATAGGATTTTCAGGAAGGGAAGATACATCCGTGAACTAGTCAATGGCTTTGCAAGACACTAACATTCGGTGTTAACTCTCTAGATGTAACTCTTGAGAAGGAGAGTTCTCTAATGAAAGGAGGTTGTTCCCCACCTTGTGTCATAGGTGATTTTGAGGAGTGTCTTCCTTTTTATTGTGTGTGTCTTTCTCTTTCCGTTTGTGGTGTGTGTTTATTCTTCCTTACTATCACTCTCTCACAAGTTGTAAATGACTCTGCAGGGCCAAAGATGGATAAGGCATTGATCAATGTATTATCATCTCGAGATTCTAGGATCTCTCGTGTCATGTCTTGGCTACGCTCGATCTGCGTAACATGTCCCCAAAGTAGATCCAGGTTGTTGTCAAATATTTTACAAGGGGAAAATACATTCGAAGGCGGGACAACGATCTTTATAGTGTCAATTTTTTTAAATCCATACCTTCTAGAGAAACCCCGTACTAGTCCATCCCCAACATCAACCTTACCGGGTAGTCAAATGAACCTCGGTGGATGTCAACTCAGTCCCCTAGGTGATTTTATGATTTCTTCAAGAATGTCAATTTTGGGCGGTTTGGGAAGGGCTACCACTAGCCTTCGAGGACTAATGCACTCCCTTTTAGTAGAGCGGAGGATAAAAATTCAACATGGATATGTAATCAAGGTCTAATAATATCAAGGAAAATATTTTGGAAGACTCGAATAAGATTTGGAAGTTTTGGGGGGTTCATGAGAATCGCGTTCTCAGTCTGCAACCCACATTGTTAAAAAAACACCTCGGCTTCGAGAAGAAAATATGAAAAATCATAGGAAATCCTTTGGACATATTCAATTTTGAGAAATATGCGTTCGTCATGTTACAAAATGGTAGGGAAAATATATAGCCAAATCACGTTGAGCAGAGTTATTTGTGGTAAGTGTATTGGGAATATTTTAAAAATCATCTGATCACATCACACTGGAACATTCTCAGCAAATATAGAAAATGAATATGGTAATGGAAAGAGATCACAAGATTAAAGAAACTTGAACAAGAATCAAACCTAGAATGATGATGAAGTGTTCAAATAAAATTTGGTGTTATGGACAAACATGGAAGGTAACTAACACTGAAAAGTAGCTCAAAGAACATAAAGGCAAGGGAATTTCTAGAAAAATACCTAATATCCAAAAAGCTCGTGTAGGCTAAGATCTAAAATACCTGAATTTATTAGGCTTTTGAGGAAGGGAGGCTACTTATTTGAACTAGGTCAATGGCTTTGCAAGACATCAACATTCAAGTGTAAAGACTTCCGGAGGTAACTCCGAAAAGGAAAGTTCTTCAAAGTGAAAGCGGGTTGACCCCCACCTTGTACCATAGGTGATTTTTAGGAGTTCTTTCCTTTTTGTTGTGTGTGTCTTTCCCTTTCCAATTTTGTGTGTGTTTCCTTCCTTGTTCCTTTTTCTATGTGTGTGTTCTTCCTTGCTATCTCTCTCTTGTAAGTTGTAAATGACTCTATAGGGCCCAATGGATAAGGCTTTCGGTCAATGTATTTTAAAATGAGATTTTGGATTTCTCGTTGTCTTAGTCTATAATGCATCCTCAAGCTACATCCATTTGTTGTCCAATATTGTTTCAAGGGTAAAAATACATCCAGAAGGTGGGACAACGATACCAAAGTGTCGAAAAATTTCAAAGCCATACTTCTAGAAGCAACCCCAAGCAGTCCATCCTCAAAACGCCCTTACCCATTCATTCCAATGACCATCTAGTGGATGTCAACTCATTCCCTAGGTGATTTTAGGAGTTCTTCAAGAATGTCAATTTTGGGAAGGGCTACCACTGGCCTTCCCAGGACTAATGCACTCCGTAAAGTGGAGAAGAGGATAAAAATTCAACATGGAGATGAAATCAATGTCTAACAATATCAATGAAAATATTTTAGAAGATTCAAGGAATATTTGGATGTTTTGGGCGGGTTCCTAGAAACGGGTTCTCAAGCTTAGGTAACACACAATGTTAAAAAGCATTTGATCTTCGAGAAGCAATTCCAAGAATTATATAACGATTTAGGAGAGAAAAATACATCTTCCGAAAGTTAATTTATATTTATATAATATTGTGGAATCCTACTTTTCACAAAACCTAGGAGAAAAGTGTTTATATCACCTTTTCTCATGCTCGACCATGGAGCCGTAACAAAATTTCGATATTTAAGGGCTCAATTGGATGAATCAAGATCTCATACACCACAAATTGAATTCAAAATTCCATTTATAGTCAATTTAATATAAAATTTCCCCTTGAAACTCATCCGGGAGCTCAAGATATCATCATTACAAGTTGGCCTCAAGGAATTCTCTCACACTTAGCCACTTCTTCAAGTGGACACATGTAAGCTATAAGAGCTGGTGCATTTTTATGTCCCTTTCATCTCTTTTGAAAAGTAACATGAGAGAAATGATAATTTTCCCAACCATTTTTATCCTCTCGATCACCCATAGGACCCTCTCGCATCGCTAGTTCGGCCCCGTGAGCTGGGCTAGTCGAGCCATTCCCGTAACTACATGAATGATTTCCAAGTGTCATGATTATGCACGATGTGAAAATTGATGTCCCTTTCATACCTTTATCTAAGGGACATAGGGGAAACAAAAATGCACCCAACCCTAGCTATGCCTTTTGGTCCTCCATACGCCTAAACTTCAGCCCCTAGGTGCTTCCCTTAAGCTCCCTAGCTCAAATGCTCGGCCGATCGGATCTTACCAAGTGTCATTATTAGCCAGAATGTGAAAATTGATATCCCTTCCATCCCTTAAGCTAAAGGTACATCAGGGACATAAAAATATTCCCATCCCTCTCTGTTTTCTTTTTGTACACATACAAACAAGACTTAGGCATTTTTTCATCTTTGTTTCATCTCCCGAGCTCTACACCCTCAAGACTCGGCCAATTTTCCCCAAACATCCAAACGCCATTGATACACTCCATAAGCTCCACCAATTCATTCATATTTTAAGAATAAATATATCTTATAGGAAAATATGATCAAAGAAATGAAGAACGGAATAGAAAAATGAAGATTTTCATCTGAAAACCCTCATTGCCACCAGCATTTACTAATTCAATATAATTTGCAAACTAGGGCATAGATTGAGATGAGGTTTTTTCTATCTTCACCATTTTTGGAGGCCGTAAAAACCTCAGTAAAAATATCCTATTTGTAGAAAGAATTTTTGCAAATGAAGAAATCTCCTTTCTTCACAACAAAAACAAAAAGCTAATTTCCCAATCAACCGGAAATTGGTTTGCAAAGAAAATTCACAAGTGAAATAAGAAGGAAAAATTAACATCAAAAATATAATTTTCATCACGATCTAAGGTGTAAAATGATAACTTAAATTTTAAAGCTCCATTAATGGTTGTTGTGCCCTATACCGCCACAGTGTAAAAATTTCAAGCTTTAAAATTTCATAAACCGTGACTGGGTATGCACGAAAGTTTAGGGGATTTATATTGGGAAAAACCCCATATGAAAAAATTGTCATCCTACCATAATCCAATCACCAAAATCATACTTACTAAAAATAACATGCCTTCCTACATGGGAGACTACTATTTCAGGTAAGCCATCATCTGAAGAAGCTGCGAAGAAGGCGGTGAACATAGAGGAAGTATCGCAGGTGAAAGTCATCAAAAAGGTCATCTCGGCCCACAATTGAAACTTACTAAAAATAGTAAGTGGTTTCATAAGCCCCTACTATAAATATCTAGTTGGTCCAAAAGGTCCTAGGAATACTGATGTGAGGAAGGAATTCAAGCTACCATAGCCGATTGAGGTTGGGAAAAGCTAACTTTTACACTTACTAAAAATAGTAAGTTGCTTCTAAAAATAGAAAGTTGTTCCAAAGGGAAGATTTTACATAGGAAAGATCTTTGGGAGTTGGACATTCAAGTTGGCAGCTACAGGATTTGTAGTCCGGAGAGGTAAATGTTGATGCTTACTAAAAATAATAAGTCCCCATTTTGGCACTTGCTATTAATAATAAGTCACATTCAAGAAGCAATGTTAAGCAACATAGGAAAGAGAATACCAATCATGCGCGGTATAATAAGATGAGTTCTCAAACTTACTAAAAAAATTCAAAGTTATGCTCTTTAAATATAGTAAGTGTCAAGAGATGGCGGGATTCAAGTCACTGCATTGGTATCATCACTGTCGCCAAATATTTCCTTTACCAAGATTCATTTCCTATCTCCGAAATATATCATCTTCGTGATTGGGTCATCTGATTATCACAAGGACCATCTTTGGCATCTCTCATAGGTATTTTAGAACTCATCTCGGGAGACCCTGACAATTTATTTTGACACTCACTACATGTTTTAGGTCATAGGTATAACAGTACTGAGGTTGAAGTTACGGTCATTAGAACAACAAACCATTTAACTTGGTAGGAATGGTTACGAGCCCTTGTCTCTTTGGAAAGGATCTTGATGAGTCAGTGGTCATGGTCATCAATAGAAGACATTTATCAAGTGTTTTTAAAACTTAACCCAAGGTTCCCTTCAACCATCCAATGGAGTTTCCCGGAGGTCAAAAGGATTTAAAGATTCAAATTTTCATCGCATTAGAGCATTCTAATGATCATAATTAGTAGACTTCATGAGGAGAAAAATATTCTCTTCATCTTCTTTCTCTTCTCTTCCTTCCCCCAAATTTCTCTCTTAAAATGTTCTAATTCTTCATTGGGATTTTCACTTATTGATATTCCTTTAAGTTATTCGAAAAGTTACTTTGGAAGCATGATGTATAATTAAGTTTCCTCGTTTCTATAAAAGGGACTTAATATTTTGTAAGAATATGACTAGTCTAAAGTCATAAATAAGGCATATGGAGGGTCACCGGGAAGATGAAAAGTTTTTCCTCTCTATAAATTGTAATAAGCTGCTCATTTGAGACTCTTATGAACTTCTTAAATTCTTATCTTTCTAGTTGGTTGTAGTCTTGTAAATTCATGGAGAGAGATTTTGCTTACTTGTGATTGAAAAAGAGTTAGCCATTTTCTCTTTAATTTCCTTATTTTATCACTATGTACAAATGTGATTTTGCAAGCTAATAAAGGAATAATTTTATGTTTTCCAAGGCATATGAATGTGTATGTTTTTATACGTATCATTTCCTCTAGCTAGTATGCCTAAAATAATGTTGTTTTCTTCTTTAAAAATGCATGTGTAAGATTTTATAACTAGTGTTTGTAAGCATCTGATTTTCTACTTACATCATTAGTTTCCCCACTTCATATTCTCACTCCCTTTCCCATTCTCTTGACAAATTCCTCTCTAGTAAGTAATTTGTAGCTTTACCACAAGGTTAGTAGAATTCCCTTGTTAGATCCCCATTTGCAAGTCCACCACAAATATCACTTTTCATGCACATGTAAACACAAAAGCTGCGTCGTTTAAGTAGAGGGACTTGGATTCCCAAAGCGTTGGCAAGAAATCAAGATATTTTCCTCACAACAAATTTCCTTGCCAACATATATAGACACACACACACACACACACACACACACACACACACACACACACACATATATATATATATGTATATACATATATATATATACATATATATATATATATATATATATATATATGTATATACATATATATATATAAATATATATATACATACATATATATATATATATATATATATATATATATATATAGACACACACACACACATATATATAAATATATATATACACACATATACAATAGACATACACACACACAGATCTAGATTGGAATCCACTAAACATTTAGAAGACCCTCCAAATTTAAAAGACTCTACCCGTAATTTATCTCAGGAAGCTTCTAAAGCTTTTGATAAGCCTTGACACATGAGGAGTGGCCAAGTGTCACACATTACAGGCAGCTGAGTTTAAATGTATGTCATTTAAGGATCCCCTGACCACAGAGAATTAAATATTGGGTGGACATGTGGATGGATTCTTGGAGAGCATCTTAAAGGAAAAATCATTTTATGGATTCCAAACCCATGGAATGAACTAACTTAATAAAGTTTCACGTACTGCAGTAGATGAGTAAGAGTGACAATTAGGGGAACACATGGTAGACCTCCATTTGGACTTAAAATGTGATTTTTGTAATAAATATCATTCATGTCATTGAACTCATCTTCATTCGTCACCCCATCTATAATTTCCATCAAAAAATATATCATATTTCGATAATGCCATGAATGCAAATTTTAGATAATTCGCCAACCTAGCGAATCTTGTTCCAACCATATTTTGTACGATTTGTATAAGTTTTTATAAGTACGGTTCCTTAAAAATTTCCATGACCTCTATAAATATCAAGTATGGATGTCAATGGTGATCTCTCTCTTGGAGAGACAAGGAACATCCATGGGAAATGTATGCTTGATATAGGGCTAATTTTGATAACAACATGTGAGGGGCATGTGTTTAAGGGATAAACACACAAAGATGGGGTTTAATTTAGTGGTTATGTTTGTTGATTTTTACAAACAACATATGCCCTTATAAAAAGTGTTCTGACTTTTTTAAATTTATTTCCCACCCTATTTTAAATAGGTTAGGATTTCTACAAGCCAAAGTGTATACGCCCTTTTGAATATAAAGGGCATACACCATTTTTGACTTAATAACTTATAAGTTAAAAAATATAACTATTTACTTTTAAACTCTTAAGTCAACAAGGGTGTACACCCTTTTGACTACAAAGGGCATATGCCTTTTCTAGATTTATAATAAAAAAAAAGGTCAATTTCATTTTGCAAACCCATGAGTTTGGAAGAGGATTTTTCGATGTGGATAAAATATTATACAGGCCCTATGAAGACTTATTTCATTTATGCACTTTTTCCTACGTGCGATAATTCTCATCACATGGCCAAATGAGTTGAATTTATCATTTTATATTGTTAATTGGTAGTTTTAGATAAATTAGGGTTGTAGAAATAGAAAATAAATGTTTTTTATTTTGATTTTAATAATTATATCTTAATAGAGTGTTGGCGGGAATTTTTCACGTGGACAAATTTGTCAATTCCTTGCCAACACTCGGGAATATAAGTCCCTCTACTTAGCTGCGGTGCGGCATCGTGTATGCATGCATGATAAAGCGTGGATATCTTTGGTGACCTTTCAGCCCGGGGGATCCAACAGAGGCACTCCACCGACCTTGCGGAAAATGCTTGTAGTTATCTGCAAGTGGGTAATTCACTATGAAGGTGGGAAGGCGGTGAGAAAGAGGTAGGAGAACTAATGGTGTAGGTAGGAAATCAGATTCTTGCACACATTAGTCGAAACTTTAACACATGAATTTATGAGAAGAAACAACCTTGTAAATGGAAACAAGACGAGATAAGATTGCGAACTCAAAGTTTCTATAATCTCCTCATCAAAGAGGCTACAAAATACTTCTTCTTGTATTGGTGTTGAAACAAGAGTTGTACATAATGTGGGAATGGAAGAAAGTGGAGAATGGAGAAAAGTAGAAGAAAATGGCTATCTCCTTTTCTTTCTCTAAGTACAATGCACTCATGATTTTACAAGATCAATTCATCGACCTGTCTGATGGCATGATGGCTAAAACTTCTTCTTTGTTAGAAAGCATTTACATTATTTTCAATCATTCGCGTTCATTTAGATTCTTGATTCACGAAGAAAAGCCAAAAGTGGAAAAAACCAAAATTTTCATAATGAATCCTTTACACTCATTTGCTAATTTTGAATTTGAAGCGTTAATCTTTCCTTTGAAAATTTAAACCAAAGCCATCCACGTCGGAGAAATTTCTTTGGAGTGGGCGTGGAGGACACCTTTTACATTTTGATACTTTATAGAGATTTGGCATCTTTACATTTTGGGTCCACCCTTCCGCTTTTGATATAATCCTTACACATGGCTTCACTTGAGTGGAGACAGAGTCATGGGTAACTTTTATAATTTTACCTTTTTTAATGTGGGCTCCAATACACAAATTTCTACCGATCCACTTCCTCACTTTGAATTTCCAATGGCGGAGCTCAAGATTTGACTTTTTCCTTTGTGTTTTGGGGGCTCACGGGTCACTTTTTAACTTTAAGCCCCTTTAATGAAAACAAGGCTCAAATTCTCAAATCTCCCCGATGATCCGCCTCCCCACTTTGACTCTTTTGATGTGGGCTCAACATTTGAATTTTTCCCTCTTGGCATGATCGGGGCTGTGGGTCACTTTATGAATTTTTCACCTTTTTTACAAAGAGGCTCAAATTCTCAAATCTCCCTGATAATCCACCTCCCACTTTAACTCTTTTGATGTGGGCTCAACATTTGAATTTTTCCTTTAGGCACGATCGAGTTGCGGGTCAATTTATGACTTTTAGCCCTTTTTGAAACATGGCTCAAATTCTCAAATCTCCCCAACCCACTTCCAATTGGATATGTCCATGTACCCATGGATAATGTAGCCAAAATTTGATGGGGAAGAAAACACCCATCATTCACGAATGTGGAAAAATGTAGAGAAGAAGAAAACTCCACCATTTTGTGCCCGATTTTAAAATTTCTTTCGTGAACCAAGGAATTGAAAAAAATACAAGGTTCAAAGATCCATGGCCATAGAAAGATTGATAGTTTCATTCAAATGAGGACAACAATAAAATTTTCACGTGTCAAGATAGGAAAACGGAAAATTTATCAAACCACGTAGACTAGAGAGTTTAAACAACTTCAAAGCATGAATTTCTCTATCTTTTCGGACTTGAAATTTACTTGAACACTTCTAGAGGGTGTGAGCTCAAAATTTTCAAATATGACTTTAAAAAGGAGGGAAGTATTTTTAGGGCGACAACAATTGGCTCTATCTTGGGGATATGACATGGACTTAGCATAGTGATGACATGACATGGGAATCCGAATCTCAATCTCTAGACCATGTAATCCTTTGACGATTGCCTTATCCATTGGGCCTTGTGAGTCATGCATAACCGAGAAAGAAATATCATAAGAAGGAAACACATGACACACAATAGAAGGAAACATATGACACGTAACCCAAGGAAAAAAAACACAACGGAAAGGGAAACACACCTAGAAATCACCTATGGTACAATTCGGGGGACCACCCTCTTTCATTGATGATACAATTTCAAGTTTTCCCACTCGAGAAATTCCAGCGGCATTCCATCCAAATATGAGAGAAGAAAAGTGTTCTCGCGGCAAGCTTCATGAATCTAGAATGGGCTGACCCATAATGAATCAAACTTTCCATGGTTGCCCTTTGGTTGTCTTCTCTTGTCCCATGTGGGACGAAGTCTCCAATTTTGAATTCTCTTGCCTTGGCCTTCTTATAAGAAAATTCTTTACTTTCAATTAGTGCTCCTTAATACGATCCACCACTTAGAGTCTATTTTCTTCCACTTCTCAAGAAAGAGGATCCTCTTGTTAATGGAATCCTTGTACCGACCATCTCTATTGCTGCAGAGCTTGAGAGTTAGCATCTTGACTATGAGAGGATTTCTACTTCGAATCCGTACCATAGTTGAAATGGTGACATACCTATTGCCTTCTTAGGAGTGATCCTATCTTCCCATAATGTGTCATACAACCTTTTGTGCCAATTCCTTTGATTCTCATTTACAAGCTTGCATGGAAAATGGTCACAATGTTCTTGTTTCTTGATTCGGCTTGTTTGTTTCCTTGTGGATAGTAGTCAGAAGAATGAGATAGGGAGATTCCATAGCTATAGCAAAACTCGGTCAACTCTCTTGAAGAGAAATAGGTAGCATTATCTACTACAATCTTCTGTGGCACTCCAAAATGGACTATGATATTCTCCTTGATGAATTTGCATACTATTTCAGTGTTTGCTTGTTTAGACGGAAAGTCTTCCACCCATTTGGTGAATTAGTTTGTTGCTATGAGTAAATAAGTGTGTCATGTGCTCGAGTGAGGACTAAGAACACCAATGAATTCCATCCCCACTTGTTGACATGGTTCTTCAATAACCATAGGCACTGAGTGGTAATGCAATGAGTTGTGGTCTTCAATGAGGCTGTTGGCATGCTTTGCATTTAGAAACCCAATCTTGAGTATCTACAAAGATGGTGGGCCAATAATACCTTCCTCGAGAGGTTCTTGTGTGTAGTGAATATTGCTGAAAAATGTTCACCACATTCTTGGTCATGGTATGCTTTAAGCAACTTTTCTTGTTGCTCTTTATCTACGCACTTTGAGGAAACAACTATCCAGGCCTATTTTGTTAAGCGCATGATTCCAAATTACAAATTTAGCTTCCTTCAGACTTAAGTGTTCTCATTTTCTTATAATCAAGATGGGTAGGGAATTCTCCATAAGTCGGGTAATAGGAAATATCTGCATACCACTCATCAGTAGCGGTGACAAAGAGAACTTGTGGGTTGTCTTCGAACAAGTTGAGCAAGCACAATTGTCTTCACCATGTCGAACTTTGAGTGTTTCATCTTCAGTAATCAACTTGCAAAGCCATTTCCCCTTACTAGATTGGAGGGTTGAATCTCCAAGTCATATTCTTGAGTCTTTGCAATCCAATTTCCTCTTTTAGTTTTGGGATCCTGCTTTATGTCAAGATGGACTTGATTGCACTGCCGAGGACCATCACCACCGTATGGGAATTGAGGATGTAAAACTTGAAGTTTTTTAGATCCTTGACCACTACATAGGCATGCTTCTCCAATTGGCTATATTTTATCTCGATGCATTTTCAAAGGAAAACTCATGAAAGTAATAGGTCCTTCCATGCCTTCATCATTTTTAAAGCGAGAATGATAGGAGTGTATGTTACGATGCATAACACTACATGATGAATTCTTTGTTAAAATATGGAGATACAAGAGTTGGAGCCCTAGAAATGGATTTCTTGATCTCTTGAATGTTTAATTCACTTCATTATTCCATTTGAAGTTTTCTTATGGTTTCATCATGGAAGTGATGTGCCGTCAACTCAAAGAAACTCGGGCACAAAACAATGAAGAAAGTTCACCTTTCCAAAAGAATGAATGAACCCATTTCTTGCTTGTGGGTAGTGCTAATGCTTGAATGGATTAACCCTCTCGGGATCAATGTGTGCTCCATGTTTGTTCACAATGTGCCCCAATAATTTTCCTTTTGTGACTCCAAAAATGTAGTTTTTGGATTTAGTGATATGCCATGTTTCCTACACCTTGCAAGTACATTGCTCCAGTGATAGATATGATCTCCCCTCTTCTTTGAAAATAATATGAGATCATCAAGATATATGCCAATGTAATGCTTCATATCTTTGAAGGCCAAATCCATCACCCTTTGGAATGTAGCTCTGCATTGAGTAAGCCAAAAGGCATTGCATTGTAGGCAAAAGTGCCCCAAGGTGTTATAAAAGCTATCTTTGTGTGGCCCTCCTCTGCCATTTTGATTTGATTATATTACGAGAATCCAT
This sequence comes from Taxus wallichiana var. yunnanensis, assembly GCA_018340775.1. Classification (NCBI taxonomy): domain Eukaryota; kingdom Viridiplantae; phylum Streptophyta; class Pinopsida; order Cupressales; family Taxaceae; genus Taxus; species Taxus wallichiana. The sequence continues at coordinate 237,813,091 of CM031237.1, forward strand.
CAAGTAATGAAATCATTTCAGATCCGGTGACTACTTGTAAGATATGGTCCATGATAGGAAGAGGATAATTTTCCTTTAGTGATGCCTGTTTAAGGTTGCGAAAATATACACGTATCCTTATTTCACCATTCTTCTTCCTCACTGGCACAATGTTAGCCACCCATGTTGAATGGTGGATGGGAAAGATGATCCTTGCATTAAGCATCTTCATTACCTCCTCCTTGATGGTATCGGAAATATTTGGGTTATACGGCCTTTGTTTACGCTTGAAGGGCTTAACTCCACCTTACTAAGGAATTGAGTGATGCATTTCCTTTGGCTAGAAGGATTTGAGTTCATCATAAGAGTAGGCCAAGACATCGAGTATTTCTTGAGTAATGCAACAAACCTCATTTTTCTTCATGCAAGCAACATTTTCAATATTGACCACCCTACGATCCTTTGGAAAACCAATGTTTTCTTTATCAAAATCAGTGGGCACTAAGGAGATTTATTTTATTTCTCTTGAATGAATCTATCATGTTTGTCAAAGAGGTCTTCTAAAGAGACTAGGCCTTTGGGAATTTTGTTCCCTTTCATTTTGATTACTCCCTCATTATCAATCCCTTCAATTCCTTCTTTCTCTTCTTTGGGGACTGCTTCTCGGTGTAGATTTTCACCTCCTTCAAAGAAGAGATTATTGAAATTATCCCTTTGCTCTAAAAAGGCTAGAATTTGGTTATCACCATTGAATACTTGCCAATAATTTGCATTGTCTGGTACACTAGGCATGAATACCATTTCAATGGTCACTTTGTCTTTACCAAAAGAATGATGAGGTGTCACTAGGAAGCTGACATTGCAAGAGAATTATTCTTTTCATTTTTTCCCCTTGGGATATCTTGATGGAAAATGCATTGAAAGATTCAATGCAGTCCCACACTCTGTTTACCTTGTAATGCCGAGAGTCTTGGATTCTTCACTGATATTGTTAGCGAGACATGCTTTACTACAACCTCTAAATCACCTCGGCATCTCAATTTCTTGATTCCTATGTCCTCTTTTGCACTCATTCCTAAGAGTAGTGCTTCATAATTTGTAGTGTTATTTGTATTATCAAATTGCAGCTTGTAGGCAAATGGGTACAACTCATTGGAAGGAGAGTACAATACTACACCAGCTCCCGAGCCCACTCTGGAATGAATACCATCAAATTCCATTGTCCAAATTTTATCTTCCTCTTCCTCCATGAGAAGTGGCAATTTTTCTCTTTTCTTTGATGTGAGGAATTAGTTTCCTAGCCCACAATCTTGAAAAAGAATGTTTTGTTTTGGATCATCGAGACTTTTCGTCTTGTGAACTTAATCTTTCATTTGGTTGTAACTTCTTCATCTCATCTTTTACTAGGATAGTTGCAGATGACCAATCCATTTTTATCTCTCCACCCAGGTCTCGGAGAAACTCCTACTTAATAGTATACCAAAGGATGTTCGGATGTTTGCTACCGGTATGGTTAGGAGCACCTTCTTGTCTAGAAAATCAGCTAGTGCTACTGTGCATCTTTGATTCTTCTACCAATGGAAAAGTTTTGAGATTTTTGGGCCTTGGCCATTCCACCATAGCTTTGATCTTCTAAGGATAAACTTTGGCCTTCATGGGATACAATATGACCCAAATACTCTACCTCTTGTACACCAAAAAGAACATTTGGATGGCTTTGCATCTGAGTATGTTTCTCCAAAACCTCCAACACGTTATTTACATGTTGTAAGTTTTCTTCCCATGTATTACTATAAATCAATATGTCATTAAAGAAAACTAATACAATTTTCCTTAAAAAAGGCCTAAAAATAGTGTTCATCAAGATTTGAAAGGTTTAGGGTGCATTTGTAAGACCAAAAGGCATTACAAAAACTCATAATGGCCCTCATGAGTCCTAAAAGCCGTTTTATGAACATCTTCCTCTTTTATCCTAATTTGATGGTACCCGACGAAGATCTAATTTTGTGAAATAAACGACACCATGTAATTCATCAAGTAAATCATCAATTCTTTGGAATAGGAAACTTATCTTTGATGGTGTACTTGTTGAGTTATCATTAATCTAAACAAATCCTCCATGTTTCATCCTTTTAAGTACCATGACCCCTTTGGTGAAGAATATGCACTCTGCTGCCATGCACGATGATGCCTTCCTTCAACATTTCCTCCACCATTTTCTCGATCTCACTTTTCCGGGAATATGGGTATGTATGGTCGATGTTAGATGTTTGGCTCCATGGAATCAATTGAATGGCATGATCATGATCCCTAACTAGTGGTAGTCCCTTAGGAATTGCATCAAAAAAAAAGATGAGTGACCATCCACGATCTCATGAAGATCGGGTGGCATTGAAGACTTTGTATTTTGTACTTCTATGGAAAATAGCTTTCCTATAAATCCATCCACTCCTTTTCTAAGAATGTTTTGCATCTGATGAGAGCTAATAATATGTGGAGACTTAGCTATCATCCCATTCAATTGTATATCGTCCTTCCATCCTGAATGAAATCGCATGAACAATTCTTGGAAATTCATCTCAATAGTACCTAAGGTTGTGAGCCATTGGACCCCAAAACAATATCTTCCCCTCCCATAGAAATAGCAAACATAGGTGAATCTAACATGTAGTCTCCCATGGAAAGCTTGATCTTATGGCACTTTCTTGTGCACTTATTTGTCCCACCATACGAAATCATAACTTGCATTTACTGGAGTGGTAAATAAAACAATTGAGGCGGGTAGCTAATTTACTATTTATGAAGTTATGAGTACTCCCGAGTCAATCAACACCATCACCTTCTATTTTTGAGATATCCGATAACCTTGAGTGTTTGAGGAGTACTAATACCGACAATGCATGGAAAGAATTTGTAGGTTGGTGATCCTCTACTTCATCTTCTTTGGTTCCTCGACCTCTCCTATAATTTCAGCTTCCTCATCATCCTCATTACCTCCATCAATATAGAAAAACTTCTTCTCGGCACATTTATGTCCCGAGTCCATATTTACCTTTATCACGGTTAAAACATAATCCTTTTGCTCTCTTTTCTTCGATTGTTGAGAGTCATTCTAATTGTCTAGCATGAATGAAGGAGAAGAGATCTACAGTCTTTGGTGTTAATGAAAGGTGGCCTCCTACTACAAAGAATTTTTTTCCTCTATCGACGTGCAATGATAATAGAATCGAGATAGCTTGATTGGATTAAACATCCATACCTCATGCTCGATGTGATCCTTAAGACCCCAAGAAACAAGTCATTGATTCTCTTCTGGAATATTCTCCACCCTTAAGGATAGGTTTTAGAAGTGATGCACATAATCTTTGGTGATCTTGTTTGCCGTAACTTTTCTAATTGACTAAAGTAGTTCTACGAAACACTAGAACTATAGTGCAATTGTAATTTCTTGGTAAAAACTATCCAAGTGACACCTAGACCATTATTTTTCCTTTGAGCACATAACCAACGATACCAAACAAATTGGTCGGGTTGATATATAGGGATGCCAATGTCACCTTTTGTCTGATGGTATTTGATGTAACTCAAAGAATTTCTCCATTTGATTTATCTAATTTGGGGATCCTTACCATCAAATTTGTGCATATCCACTTTCGGCATCATGTTAAAGTGGTTGCGAATAAGTTTGATTCGATGGGTTTGGAAAAGTGATCCAATATGGTTAGTTTGTCCATGATTTTGAACTTAAGGTCCTCCTTGGTTGATATGGGCTAGATTTGGGCCATATTGGTTAACCTTTACATGTTACATGATATCATCCAACCAATAATTGATTTGGGATATGTCTCCTTTAGAGGCCATCTCGGATTATACATTTCATGACTCATACTCAAGTTGGCAAACCTTATGATCAATTGAGGTAAACCCTAGTGCTTTGAGGAATCTATATTTATCCCTTCGACTCCATCTCTTCAATCACTACCCATCTTTATACGAGGTTTTACCGGATTAGCACCGGATTCTTTTTTGCTCTTGTAGAAGGCCCTGCCATGATGTCAAATCTTAGGGTTTAGGTTTTTGATACAATTTCGGCCGAACAAGAAAAACAAAGAAAATATACTAATACTATTTTTGTTAGAGCTTTCGAAAATATGAAGAACTTGAAAATTTTCAATTTGCACCCAAAGGGAGTGATTTTATGAAAAAACCTAAATTTGTAATAACTTTTGCACAATAAATCAAAAATCCACGACATTTTTGAGAACCTTACTTGAAATTCCTTGCAACTTTGGTAAAAATATTTCCCACCAATTCGCTTTGGTTCGCAATATGTGGAGAAACAAAAAATTAGGGTTTTACCTAATTTTTTGCCCAGAATCATGACTCTAATACCACTTGTAATGAAATTACTTGTATAATTCAGATTAAGAGAAATAGTAGAGCACAAAATATCACAATATTTCAGAATAATGATCTCAATATGCAATTAGAATAGCTTTGCACTTCGAGGGGGCAACCTCGAACCATATATAACAAGACTCAAATGCTCAAATGATAATAAAATACTACCTATAATCCCTATATATACTATTCATACATATGTCCATCACCAAGGCTGACCTATTAAGCATGAGAAAGTATAAATTATATAATAAAATTATATGGTAAGCCACAAGTCGGCTACTCATATTCTAATACAAGCAATAGGTTAAGGGCGTAGCACTTGATAAGAGGAGGGGATGGACTAATTTTTATAATATGTTGCTTAGTTGGAATTGGTAATGTTTAGATGACTTAGTAGGAGGAGATAGTGACATAGATATTTTTTAATATGGTCTGACACTAGGTTGGATAGGTGGCACATGATTTACCAAATGGGAATATTAGTAATAATGGAATGATTCTCATTAGAGATGGAAGAACAAAATGTAGGAGCCCATTGGGATTTAGAAATTGGAGATGTAGCAGGATGTTGTAAAGTAAATGACATAAAACCATGATGCCCAAGGTTCTTAATTATTTGTTTTAAATCATAAAAATCATTTTCATTATGTCCATTAATTCTATGATAATTACAAAATGGGAGACCTTGATATTTAGCAAGCTGATAAGGAGGGTAGCGATTCATGGATGGTAAGTCAATCTATTGGTGATTGAGAAGCTCATGAAGAATATCATGTTACTTAGCATTGAGATCAAACTTGAGAGGTGTCAGTAATGGTAAGACTTGAGGTTCACTGACATGAGCACATGTAGAAGACATAAAAGTAGAATTAGATGTAGAAAGAGAACTAACATGGGCTGGAGAAGCATCCTTGAGATGTTGGATTTCAGCTTTAAGAGATGTAATAGTTTTTCCTATAGATTGAAATTTGTCTTGAAATAAACAATGAAAATATTTAATGGAATCTAAGATAGGTTGATTGGATGGGAATTAGGACCAATAGAGTCATCATATAGATGACAAAAAATGACACTTACTTAAACGAGAGGAATATTACTAGGGAGATACATAGTGTCTAGCATTTTTTGGAGTACAAAATTGCAAGGTAGATGCATTTGAAGTAGGTCATGTAATGAGATTTTTATGAATTTGAGGAGCTGTGAAAGAAGATAGGATAAAATAAGAAAAATGAGGATCAGTGTATGATCACAAATCGGGTGCACCAAATGATTTAATTTAATTTGAATTAAATCTAATATTGTAAGTCAACTATTAAGCGAAAAGATGTATAATGCTAACATATAGAAATGACACAAGAAAACTAAGATGTAAGGTATTGAACCTAAGAAAAGAATAAGTAGAGAGGAATTAGTTGATTTTGAGAAATGGAAGTGATACGAGCGGGGAGAATAGATGAACAAAATGCAAGGAATGTTGTATTGACCTCTAAAAATTATGTAACTCATGAAAAATGTACTGAGGTCACCCACGATAGGATAGGGGCACCTAGGCAGTATTTGGATTTGGGCACACATTACTATGTTAAGCTCTGGATATGGTCTATGATGTGTTGCAAGCACATCATAATTTTCCCTGTTGATCTCACAGTAATCATATTATGATCCATGAAGGTACATGTAGCCTAGAAAATATATGTTCACCTGCCATGAAGCCCTCAAGCCACATTAAACCTAAAAGAAATATGCAAAATGGGGAGTTGGGTGACCCCCAAGGTTACCACGATAGTGAACTTATGATTAAGCTTTGCACTACATCTCAATCTCCATGTAGTTCTTGTGAGTGTATGTAAAAATTGTGCCCTAGGATGCCCTTGTGAAAGTGTACTTGATTACGATGTAGCTAGAATGTAGAATGTAGTAGAATGTGTGGATGGAATAAAATGAACTCCCCCTTCCTATGTTGTGTATGCATATTTGATGCAGCACTTGTCCCTTAAATGGATTCTAGAAGGATGTTTTAGATTGCTTTAGGTTCCTATTAAATTCAATCTTAGATGATGATAATAATGATTAGTGCTCGGTCCTTGATTTGAACACATAACTATGTATGTGTATGATTCCCTTGTTTGAATTTTGTAATTGACATTTGGAAGGCCGATTGATAAATGGAAATTATGCCCAAAAGATAGAAGAGACCCAAAAGAAGCGAGTAAGTTGAAAAAGAGGTCGGGAGGCTCCCTAGAGGGGATACGGTTGTTGGGGCACTTCTATCCTACAGTAGCAGTGTACGAATCCATGAAAGATAAATAAGTAAAATTTTGACTAGGTTGTAGTTTATATAAGACCAACTAGAAAATAGAGGACTTATAAAAGAGGAAAAATATATTTTCCAATCATTATTTTACTTACTTAGGAATCATGTAAATGCTAATATGATTTTAGGACCTACAAATTTTCTAAAGTACATGATTTTGTGCTATAGGACGCAAAGTAGAAAAAATGTGACAAAAACATGATGCAAACTTGACAGAATTAAAATAGTCTAGTCACATCAATTTTATGTCACTTTTTGTGCTGCACAAATTGATATAAATTCTTCCAAGAAACACCTCAAAAAAATTGTCAAAAAAGGTCAATTTTTGACACAAAAATGACCCAAAATGTGGTGTTATTTTCACATTATGTGAAAGTGAAATTAATTTAGGGACAAGGTGTATTTTAGTAATAAACTTAGGCTAGAAGATATTGATAAGGAGCCTAAGGTAAATTACAGGAAAGAGGTTCATTATAAATAGATATGGGACATTATAAAGGGATCTAAGCTAATTTAGTGACAAGGGGGTCATTTTAGTAAAATACCTAGTTATAGAACATTAATAAAGAAAAGAAGGTTATTTTAGGGACAATATGATTATTATAAATGGATAAGGGGAATATGTTTTTTTAATTATTGGTAAATTAGTTTTTTGAAAGGGACTATACCCTTGTAAAAATTGCTCAACAGCAGAGATAGGGCAAGAGAAGAGCGAGAGAAAGGATCAAAATCCGAATACAGAGAGGAGATCAATTGGAGCCAAACTCCAAAACGCAAAATCGAAACAGAGTAGAAAGTATCCAAGCTGCAGCGACAAAACAACAACTAAAAGCGTTGAAAAAACAAAAAACTAACAGCAAATCAGGTGTTTGATAGGCACCGTGGTAAATCTGCCTTCAAGGGCGATATAGCGCACCATCATCCTGGCAATCTCATCAAACGGGTGAGGGAGAGAAGAGACCTGAATGCCGCCAACCGTGAAGATCAAGTTGTCCCCTAGCTCCACAAATTTAGCTTCTTCTACCTTTCTGTCCACACGCTTGCTGTAGAAACGAACTCCATCCAGCTCCAGACCTATTACCTGCGCGATGAGTTCTTCATTAATGCTGAAGCTGCAACCACGAAAAGTGATGATCCTGTCCTTCCACAGGTGGGTGAATTTTGCAGAGATGCATTTGTCGTGGCCCCGAATCCTTTCAATGAGGTTAGAGACCCCACCGATTTTAAGCAGCTCCCATAACTCCTCGTCATTCTTCCAACGAGGATCACAGGTTGGCTTGGTCTGACGAGGAGCACCTCCCATATTGTTGTTGTTCTACTGAGGAGACGCAACAGAGGAATATTGAAACTGCTTAACAACAGCGATCAAACTGCAAACTAACGGCTCTGGACCAGGCTTATTAAAGACCCGAAATCATGTGAAGGTTAGTTGTTCCTTTGATTTTGCATAGGGTGAAGTGACCGGTTTGCGATGAGTGTACTGTTTGAAGCACATAAGGCATGCAATAAATCCAACTAACCAAGACGGCTAGGATTTCTATCATGCTCCAAGATCTTTCCAAGCTTATCCGAGATGGCATCATGATAAGGGGAATATGTTAATTTATAGAGCAAATGGTCATTTTAGTAAAGGGACTTAGATCACACGGGCATTCGTAAGGAGATAAATTTTAATTTAGGAATATGGGGTGATTATAAATTCTAAGGATAATTTTAAGAGGCATCTAGGAAATTGGAAGTGGAAACTCAGTAATGAATATCCAAGAAGCACTTTCATAACATAAGACATTTTTGTGAAGAAGTTTTGTTGTAAAGGTGAATATCCCTAGGTGTGTGAAAAGAAAACGACATGATGTCCATTAAGGAAAAACCATTTGTCACGTGTCAAAAAGGATAATTTTGTACGCCAAGATGAGTTTAGTCACACATCAACTAGAATGTTTTCATGCATCAGCAAGCTTCTTATCACATGCCACTAGCTCGTTATTGTGGTGTTCCTCGGTGCTTTCTTGTCGCACTTCCTTAGACCCTTGTGTCACATGTCCTTGAACCGTTGTCCTATTAATAGCCCCTCCCCAATCATTTCTCACAATTCTCACAACTTATTTTCCACTATCTCATAGGTCACATGTTTCTTATTTTAGGCCTTTGGCTTCATTTACAAACCACTTACAAATCTCGATTCTCACATGAATTTGAAGTTAAGGATTTAAATTTCAAAGTTTAGTCTTCGTCACAACGTCATGGTATCTCAAACTAGCCAGGCCCTACCCAAGATCAATTACAGGAACATAATGTGCCTATATATTGAATTCCTCTTATGATTGAATGAAACGTAAATGGATTGGGTCCAATATTATGAGTTTGAAGGAATTGTTAACATGCCATAGTTTGAGATATATGTCCACGTCTGAACTACCTCCTTTCGTCATAAGATATAGTAGACGGAAAATCAATTATGATTTTTCCAGATCACACATTCAAATTCAATGTCGATCCTCGGGATATTCATTGATTGACAAACCTTCTTTTCAAAAATTGTGATGTTGTTATAACCAAAGCCACTTTGTTTTAAGCCGATACAATTTTCCTAAATTCCTATTACAATTTCCATGTAGATGGTATGTGTTGTAATTTTTATGAATTTATCAGTTTTATTTAATACTTTAATTTTGATATACATTTTACTTAATATTTTTTCAATAATGATTTTTTTGTGCAAAAAATCTTAAGAAATCAAGATGAGGAATCGATGTACAAGGAGTCAAAAACAATTTTCTTTGTGCCATGATCACATTTTTTCAAGCCATAATTATTTTGTAGGGTAGGTAGGAAGATATTCCTCATTGGGTTGTTGCCTACATTCTCACAACCATCCAAAAGAAAAAAATTTATTGTGCACGTTCTTATCAAATAGGATAAAGGTTGATCTTTCCAATGTTTGAGTTGTTGAAAACCCTAGTTTTTCTTCTACAAACTATGTCCTTGCTCTTTATTTTGAGTCATTTTATAATTTACAAGATGAACCCACTCCTACTTGCATGAACCAAAAGTTGAAGGAATTTTCCCTTCAATTGAAGAACAACATGTTAGTAAATTATACAACTGTTACAAATTAATTTTTGATGTTTTTCCGATTACTCACTTTTGTTTGTTTGATTACCTTATGAAAAAAATGACCTCCATTCCACGAAGAACAACAACATCAAGAGGAAGAGTTCAACAACATGCCAAGGCATTGGGAGATTCATAGTCCAACATAGATTATTAATCATCCTATGTCCTCAATTTCAATTAGTAAAATAATAGAGACGTAATACCACTAACATTAATCATGTCACTAACATTATTGATTTTTTTTACATTTTAAGATTTTTCATATTCCTTTACAATTTACCATTTTACATCGACTTTGAATTAACATACTTTACATCCTTAACAATAATTATCACCCACACAATCAATTAAATCGCAGCCACATAAGAATCGGGAAGGTATAAAAGCTTAAAATTTGTTACATTTTATATTTTTTAAAATTCCTTTTGTAAGTTTGTAATGATTATTCTTACAATGCATGCCTCACCATCTATTCAATCACTATAACATGTTCCACCACCACTCGATCACTGCATAATCATTTTAGTTGCAGATGTTACATGTTAAACAAGGTATAAAATTGTTACTTTTGTAAAATTTTAATGATTTTTATATATTTTAGTAATGTTTTTTTACAAGTGTGTGTGTCACCCTCAATTCAAATAATGGCGCCTCCTCCACCACCATTCCAAATCTGAATTCTAACAAGAGGAAAAACTACCATTGGAAAAATCATAACACTTTCAAACTGGTGGGACACTCAACATTGCGTCTGAATTTTCCAATCTCTCTTTTGGTGGCATGCCTAGTACAACATGAAAATCTATTTTAAATCAAATTTATTTGGATGAAGATTATTTGGGAATTGATAGCGATGATGACCGACATTTTTTTTTATACCTATGGTATGATTTAGGGAACACAGGTATGTTTTGACGTAATTATTTTAACATTCTTCTATATCAATTTCTTGTCATTTTTAATTTTTCAATCGATTTTAATATCTAAATTTATTTTAACGCATAAATAGGATTAGGGAACATAGTGAAAAGAAGAGGAGGGCACATAGATACACAAATATCGCCAAATTTTGATCCTTCAACCCCCATCCTATCCATCCTCTTCTAAAAATGACAAGTATACTACAATTTCTTTGGATAGCTTCACAAGTAATGATTATGATGCCCAAGTCAAAGAAGCTATTATTCCTAGTATAAATAAGCTAAAGAGTGTGAGAAAAGGGAAAAATTATTAATTAATGCTGATAATTTGTTTTTTCATAATAATGACTAAAGGTATACTGTATATGCCCTTAAAAGGAACCTCGTCCCACAATCTGGAAACTTGGAAACATTCTACGGGATGTAAGGAACGTATTAAAGAATTTGATAAATATAGTATCACACACACTCCCCTAATGGAAATAAATGCATTGATGGTTTGGCTAATCTAGGGTTTCTGTAATGATTTAAAAGTTTGGGTTAAGGGCGATGAACTCCGATTCTTAATTAATAATCTTATTAACCATGACATGTCATAATTTTGTTTCATTTGTCACACAAGGATATCATTTTTAGTGCTTGTCAAGGTAGGGAGGTTAAGTGTCGTGAAATCACTATGGGGATTTTCATTCATTTTAGGCCTTTTTCATATTGTATTTCATCCGGGCTGCCTTTTTGATGGAAATGGAGAGGCCATGGGTGGCGGCGAGTTCATGTTGAAATTTCTAGACATGGGGACATTGTTTAGAATCCTTCTCTTTGGCACATCCTCTAAATTGGGGGTTTCGGGAGTACATTTCAAAGATTAAAGGTCATGATCCCTCTCTCACCATGGAATTTGCTAAGGCTTGAGATAAAGGAAGGGTTGTGGTGTGGGAGATGGATTTAGAAGTCTCGAGAGAAATTTATTTCTCGAGGTTATGGGCATGGACATGGAAGGATTAAATATTTTCAAGGACTGAAATCATAGGGATCATGAAATCCATACTTTCTTTAAAGGTAAGGAAAAATTCTATTTCCTTACTGATGGCATTGTGAGATCCTATATTCTTGGTGTTTGGAAATATGTGTGTTATCATATCATGCGTTATATCACTCTTGAAGGAAATTTTGAAAGATATACACACATCACCTATCCCTGTTGAATATGTTTAGGCATCATGTTATGATGAGCATTCCTTTCTTCTTGTATATGTCACTCTCTGCTTCTATAAACGATTTTCAAAATGGGAAGCTAGATTCTCCCATTCATGAAGGTCTTATTCTCCTCCTTTATCAGAATGGAAAACCCATTATGAAAAAAAAGGTAACTTCTATGGGGAATGAGTCGGAGGATGACATATCGTAGGCTGAGTGTTTGGCCAAGATGCGAATGGGAAGAGTACCCCAAAACCGGGTTGAGGGTAGTAAATCTCGCTAATTAGGGTTTTATAGGAAAGTAGAAGTTAAGGCTTCTCTAACGGGAAAGAAAAATTTGAATAGGAAAGGGGAATAATTATGAGAAACTAAATGGTAGAATTCAAGATCGGAAATGATTATGCAAACAACTTTGGAAGAAGCTAGCTTGGATAGGAGGGATGGAATGATTGATTGCATCGGTGCTTCCAAAAATATATGCATTTCTCATAAAATGATGAGAGGGGAGGTTACAAAGTTAGAGAATTTGGTCAAGGAAATGCAAAAGAGACTAGATACTATGGAATCGAGTTTTAAGAAGAGAAAGTACCAACTTAGCCCGAGAAGTTCCATGTATGATGAAGGTGGGATAATGACTCAGAAGGATTCAACTCAAGATCATCAATAGGAGAATTTTACCAATACCAGGCGGCCCCCAAGTGTCAAAATAACAATTAGTTTGTTTTTTTATTGGTTAGGTATTTTCTTTGATGGAATGTGAATTGTGTCTACCTAGGTATCAGACTGTTAGTTTTGTTTTCTTTGTTTTTGGCGTTGTGGACATGTTTCCTCTTGAGTTACTCTTGTTTAACTCTTTTTGGTCTGTCTCAATTTTTGCTTGTTTGGGTGCTATCACGATGTATATTTTCTTGTAAGGACTACGGGATTCAATCCCTATTTATTATCTTATCTAATAAAAAAATATGTTTTTGTTCAAAAAATCTAGCTAAGATTGATATCATACTTGTAGTGCCCCACACTTTTTTGAAAAAAATAAAAATAAAATAATAATAATACATATATAATTTAATATAAAATAAAATAAAACTAATATGAAGGCTAGGGCGAAAATCTCTAAAATGTTTGCTGTTAGGGTTTTGTCTTTTTGGCATTTGGAAATGGGGCGAATTTGGGGGGGCGGCGGCAGAGCAGATCCAAACCAGATGTCATCTCATGGAGTGCAATGGTGTTTTGTGGCCTCCTCCCAGCCTCCCAGCCTGTGCCAACATCCTCCCAGCTGCTCCAAACTACCTGCGTGGACTTCCATAAAAGCATAATGGAGGGAGGATTTATGTCGGTTGTTGTAGTCACAAATACTTGGGGGTGTTGTTTCAGTGTTGACCAAATGAAAGAACATGATAGCTTCTCATGGAATGGGATTGCGGCCAGCATCCTCCCAGCCTGTGTCAAAAAACATGTTTTAGAACTGCGTGGGCCCTTGGACAGAGCATAAAAGATAGATGGACTTTGTCAGATGTTGTAGTTGCCAATGCTCTGTGCACGTTGTTACAGCGTTTGACCAAATGAAAAAATGGGACATCAACTCTCTGGAAATGCATTTTCTTTGTAGTTTCTGAGAAGACATGGGTTTTCCCTCTTAAGGCAGTCACGTTGTTTCACCATGCAACAAACAAGTTTCCAATTTGATTAGATTTTATTTGTTGCATGCGTTGGAATATGGTATGTTTGGCGTGCACATCAACCTATTTTATCAGGGCATTGTGGGATGGGTGAATGGATTTAGATTTGAAATAGGGGCAGAGATGTATGTCACGAGATGTTGTGGGAAATACATATACAAAATGTGGAATCCTATGAACTGTTTGACAGAATGCCTCAAAGAGATGTGGTCTTATGGAACATACCCTGACCATGTAAGCTTCATTTTTGTTTAATTAGCATTTAGCCAGGCAGGTTCAGTGCATGAGGGTTGTAAATACTTCGATGGCATGAGTGCCTCTTGTAGAATCATGCCAAGAATTATTGCCTCACCTCTTCCAAGTCCAATCTTTTGGACTATTTAGAACCACTAATTAGTGATTCCTATGCATTGTATTTGAAAGTTATTCCTCGAGTATTTGTATGCACAAAAATAGATTTTGTTGAAAAGGCATGTGATCTGTTTGGCATAGAAAATGCGGTCTCTTGGATCAGGATGACTACTTGAAAACACAAGATAGTTATTTTTTATGAGACATGGGTGCACAACGAATTTCTTGGTTTGCACGTGACTACCTGGCATCATGTGGCAACAATGGTGGTCTCGACGGATCGTGAGTGTACACTGCTTGGAGCCCCTTGTACCGTTTCACTCATCGTTTCCAGGCATGGTTCATCTTCCTTTACCTCTCATAATTCTCGTGTTTAGTTCTCCTTTGCAACTTAATAAAATTTTAAAATATTAGGATTTTAATACCGTTAAATGTTTTCTTTAACTCATTGCAAAAACAATGTAATGTCGTGTCGAAAACCCACGAGGTCAAAATAACCTGTTTGCATTAAAACATGAATTGCCACCCTCATTTTGAGGTGATGTAGAAAACTTCCTATCCAACCAAACCACTACAACATTGTTTTATCGACTAGATGAAACTTACTTTCCAGAAATAATGTTGACCAATTCCCTGTAAAAAAAAAAGAAAGAAGAAGTTAATTTTTTTGCATTTTTCAGAGACTCATTAAGTACCCTTCGTAACTCTGGAAATGAGATGTGAAGTTTCATTCGTGTACCTTGGTATACGAGGAGTCACCTTGACCTTTGGTTTGACCCAAAAAAAACATATGACATCCTTTTGACGCTCTTATAGGAGCCTTGTTACACTGGTTTACAACAGTAGAAAGCTATTAAATCTAGAAAGTTGGCTTTCATTTTGAACCGCCATTTGAAACCTGGATGGAGAAATTACTTCCCGTCTTTCGCAAACCTCTAGTGTTTATACTAGACAATTACATGGAACATTCAGTATAGGAAAGAGCACTTTTTGGGATAGTTTTGCGAAGAAATTTTTTAGGCCTCTGCAGTCACGGTTTGTGAGGTCAAGCAGTACCAATTTCATCTTATCGCTCCAAAAACTTGTCACCGTTTGAAAATGGTTTTCTAGTTTCTCAGTCTTGTCGACTCGATGAATTCTCCTTATATATGGGAACTAGTAGGAGATGTCTCGTTGCATGGTCCTCCATTGAACCTCATTTATGGATGCGGTTTTCTGGGCCCTCGAGCTAACTTTTGTCATTTTACAACTAGGTGAACTATGATTAGTAGCCCGGGAAAATTAGCCATGCCAAACGTAAACCATTCGCTCTTTCTCAATTCCGTCAGTTGCTATGAACTCTTGGTATATCTGGGGACACGTAGAAAGTTAATTGTGGTGTGTGTTCTCATCGGAAGATAACTTTTGGAAGCGGTTTCTTAGCCTCCGAGCCCATTTTGATCGTTTGTAGCTAGTAAGAAAATGTAAAAATAGGAAGCTGCGGGACCCTCGTAGGGTTGCCAAATCACCCTAGAAAATTTTAACACATGTAAATAACTATTTAAAACACTATAATGTAACTTGTTGTGTGCATTAGAACTTTTGACAAAATGGTGTTTTCTATCTCTACCCTTCTCTTTCTCTCTCCTGGGTTTAAAAAAAAAAAAAAATGAAATGTTATGAGTACATGTCTCTAAACCTTTTTATTTCGATTGCAAATTGTAATAATTATCAAATGTAAATGGGAAACTGAAAAAATGATAATTATGTTAGATTAGGGTGGATGCCATGCCAGCGATTTATCGCTGATATCTTGCTCACGTGGTTTTTGCAGGATGAAAGAATGATGACGTAAAGGTGTTGAGTAATTCATTGTTTATTTTTGGTATTATATTGAAAGACTTATTGTTGAAATTGGTAGTATGTAAAAGTCACTAGATTAATAAGTGCTTGAGAAATTGGTATTTCTTTCATGGATGTTATTTTGATCCCAAAATTGTTATGGTAAAAGTGGAATACAATTGTCAAAAGGAATTGAAATTTATACCTTGTAGTGAACTTTCATTGTGCTATTATTGGTTTAGTAATTGGTGTTGTGTTTCTTACCTTGAAAATGTAATAAAGGAACCTAACCACAATAGTCAACCTTAGTTCAAAATTTGTATATAACTAACCTACCTATGTTGACCCCTTAGCGTAGAAAATTGTGACCTTCAAACGAACCTTTACACTCGATGGAACATCCTAGTTTAGGAAAATAAGATCCCAAGAAAAGGGGTTTATCATCTTAGTAGGTACGTTTAGTGCCATCGACATAAACCAGACATATAGGAGCAACACATCCAACTTGATCTGGAGTAAGTAGAGCTAACGCTTCCTTCGTGTCCTAGTGGACTGCCTTGTCTTCCGAAGATAGATTTAGAATTAAATTTTCTGCATCGAATGAATTTCTTGTGGGATCCAGATGACATCATGGAGCTAGTGAAATAGTGGTTCTATCACTTAAAATTTTGCTAATGAATAGATCCTCTTAGCTATAGGTGCTATCTTTGGCTAGTGATAATACAGTGCTTTGATCTTTTACGGAGGGTTATAGGGTGTATATGTTTCGAACCTGAATCTAGTCTATAAGAGAGCATAAAGCCCTAAGTGAAAATTGGAATTAAACTAAACCCTAGTTGTTTAGGATGTTAACTTGTGGGTAGAAAACTATAATTTAACTCCTTGCCTACGAAATTGATTTGAAAGATGTTGATTCTAGAGAACCTTAGAAACTGAAAATCTTGTCCCTTAATCCCTTGTTATGTCATTTTATGGCATTAAGGAATAAAGAATATTTCTTATGTGGAATCGTGCAATGCAGAGACATGGGATCTTTGTGAACATAGGTCACTTGTGGTTCATGTGTAGTGTATAATGCTTCTAGCCATGTACTTCCTTAAGATGCCAAACGAGTGCTTTCATAACTCTTTTGTTATAAAACGATGGTTATAATGCGACCATATTGTGATGTAAAAGTAAAGTATAGAAGAGGAAAAAAATAGATTTGAGGTTAGGGATACTGCCACTCTTGGAGTCTGTATAATCAATTAAATTTCTTTCTATGTTTAAAAAAAAATAGGTATTGCCTTGGTGTGACCAAACTTCGGGAAAACAAGAGATATATAAATATAAATGGAAGTCAATAAGTGATTAAACTTTATTAACTATGGTAGCGAAAATAACTATTCCATGATCGAAGGATGTTCTTTGGGAAAAAGCTATCTCGAATCTATGTCTTCCGTAATCCCAAGATTTCACCTTGACATCATGTAAATTCACTTGTGTAGCAAGGGTAAAATTTTAAACATTAAATAAATGTTTGAGAAGCATATTCTTAACATAAGAACAAGATAATTAAGTACGGTATATGTGATTAGAATTGTGCCAAATAAGCAAGTAAGTTATGGAAATTTTCGTGATGCATAAAGGAAGCCAACCTAAATTGGTCGAACTATAAATTAAATGTGGATTGAACTTAAGATTTTGTAGATGGAAAAAGGAGAAAACTGTCCTTGCACAATAATGTTCTTAGAATGTTAATTGTAACTAAAATACAATTAAGGAAATAGTATATCGTGGGTTTTCCTATCCTTGAGTCATGTTTCTTGTGGTTGGGTCATTGCTAGTATTCGTTCGTATGGAAAAGTGTCGCATCGACATGCCTATTTGTTTTCATGTGTCTATGTGAGTCGACAACTTATGTGATTGTCGTATGCGAGTTGAGTTTCTATACTTGAATCCCATCTTTGTGTTGTGTGTAGTGAGCAATGTAAGTCAAAAAAAAATTATCACGGTATTTTCTTATGTTGTTTTTGGGTGTGTAAAATGTGGGCACTACAATCTTGAACCAAGGACAAGCCATAACTATGATATATAATAATAGCCATCAAGAAATTATTTTTGATTTCATTTTAAGTTGATTAGAGAATATTAATGTTGAATCCCAAGCATATTACAACAAATGGTCGAAGGATAAAGATCTGGTGGACATTTCCAATACTTGAAAATGATAAAGCTCTTGTAAGTATTATGAATTACAACATTCAATTTTAAATCATAGTTTTATTACTTTCAATTTTTAATAATATGTTTGAATTGATCTCAACTTTTTATTTCATTGTAGTCCAAATATGAAAATCTAAAAATTTAAGAAAGGGTCCTCTAGGTTCACTTGGATAAAGCTCGTAAAATTGTATCAGCGGGCAAACTATTGTTTTGCTAACCAACAAAACAATTTCTTTGAAGCGGATTATAAAAGAGAATGGCATGGATGCCAATATTTTGTTCAAGACAAAGGAAGCTGGAGATCCTTCTTTGTTATCCCCTGGAGATTCTTCAAAGGAAGATGAAGCAATTGTGAGTAACTTAAATATTGTTGTGGAGGATCTTGTCAATTATGGAATTCTCAAAGTAGGAATAATGTAGGGAAAAATGACACATAAGTCACAAAAGAAAAGGAAAAGGAATCTGGGAGTGGGGAAGTTGTTTGAATATATGTGTATTTGTTGAAAAATGTTGACAAAACTTTAAAGTTGAAAAATGTTTATTTCTATGTTGAAACTTGAATCTTCGTTTAAGTTGAAGAATATTGTCTACTTCTATAAGAATTTCATTTAGTTTTTTGAAAAGATATGCAAAATGTGCTTTTAATGGTTAGATATGTAGAATCTATTTTATTTTCTATACAAGATGTGCTTTTAATGGTTTTCATGGAATCTGGTTATGTTAATATACAAGATATGTTCGTGAATTTGGATTATTTTACACGCATTTAAGTATTATCATGGAATCTAGTTAAAAGTGTCATGGAATGCAATGATAACATGATATGTATAGAAAGATATGAAATGAATTTATATTAGGTTATATATAGGAATATATAGATTGTAAATTGTAATGATAGAAAAATATGTATGCAATGCATTTGGTAAATCAAAAAATACTAAGTATGCTTTAATGTTGAATGTTTAATTATTTACAATGTTGAATGTTTAATTATTTACAATGGTATTATTACTATGTAAAATGTAAAATATGGAAGATGGATAACTCAAATGGTGTTTGATTCATTATGGAAGGATGTATACATCTAATTACATTATTTGAGAAAGTATTTTTATAATAGCTTACATTGTCTTAAAAAATACACATGTCACAAATATAACATCAAAGCAGTTTGAAAATAAAAAAATAAATAAAACATGATTATACATAATAAAAAAACAACATAAGTATAATAAATAATTGTATTTGAATCTATTATTATGAAATTGAAAACATAATTTTTAAAAATGTTAGGTGACAAACAATAAATTTAAGGTAATACCTGTAACATTTTAAATGATAGTTAGAGCTGAAACAATCCATTTTCAATAGCCTCGTCGAGTTGATATTTGCATCTGTAGAGTTAGAGCACACACCAAATCCAGTCTCATCATTGAGATCATTTTTATTTGTAGTTGTATTAGAAACATCTTTCTTTTAGAAGGGGAATTCAATGTGTTATTTATTTTAATTAATGAAATGTTTCCACAGTAGTGTGAAACATAAAACCTCATACAACTTTCTATATTTTAATCCAATTTGTTTTGTAGTTTTGATTTAACAAAAGATAAAGAACTTGAACACCCTTTCATCCTCCATAGATCCCAATATCATATTTTGGAATAGGTCACGTATAATAAAAAATGTGTTGATATTTTCTGTAACACATTGTTATGTGAGATTTTTCTCGAGAACCTTGAGTTTGCACCATTCTCTTGAGGTTCATTTAAACAACGATATTGGTCAACCATTTTTTGTAAATTGAGTTGTTTGATATTTTATTAATTCGTTATTGATATTTCCTTTTATTTCAACACCATTGACCTCGATGTCTTTTTGAAATGATCCATTATAGTACCGTAGATTTATGAAATATCTTCATGACAATATCTCGCACAATCACCTTTAGTATTCCTATTCATCACTCCCATATCTTCAATAATGTTATATTTATTGAAACGCTCTCTAATTTTGGAAGCTAGGGACTATGCAATTATGTTAAAATCTGTATTCGTGTATCATATTTAATAGTATCAAACATAACACGAGTCACATGAACTTATTCTCTTTCAAAGCACTTGTAATATCTTGTCATTTTTGGAAAGCTGTCTAGGGTATCTCCCTTCCATTAACATTGATACAAAGGTGATCATGTATATTAAATGTCAAAAAATTATTAGGATTCTTCAAATCTAATAAAACTTTCCAACCTATCAAAAATATGTGTTTCAAAACTTTGTTATGAAAAGTACAAGATATCAAGAGATTGACATACCCACTTTCTCATCCATATAAAATCAACAATATAGATGGATCTCTCTTGTGCATGCTTCATCAAAATATTGATCTCCTTCAACATTGGTAGAATTCCAACCAATGTAAGTAATGTTTCCATATTTTTAAGAGGAACAACAAATCCTTAGCTTTGTCAACTTCGTTATGATATTTATGCATGGAACCCTCCAAGGATGGATACTCCTCATTAATTGTGCATACATGATCATATAAAGAAATCCACATTTGTAGTGATTTCATATTCATTCATGCTAGAAATATTTTCAAATTGGTAACAACTATGTTGGGTTTTCAACATTGTAATTTTCCATCATTTTTTGTACAGCTAACAGATGTGGCTGCCTTATGTGATTTTCAAAAGTATAAATATGGATGCATACCCATGACATGTTGTCAATTGTTTTTACCTCATCAATTGATAGTGATATAAACTTTGCATTTTTCACTTTCTCTTTCAAATCTTCCTTTTTAATCATTGCAAGACATTTAGCCATTTCCCATACCTTTGTTCTGACCAATGTGTTTGAGGAATGTTTTGCATTCCATTATGTTGAAACAAAATTTTAAAATCAATGAAATCAGAAATAGGTCTTCCCTTCTTAAGGATGTGCAATATGGTAGAGAACTATATGCTTTTAGCATGCAAGTTTGATTGAATCACCTTTCCAATTTGTGATGTGATTGTTCCACCCTTTTCCACGAGATGTCGGTGTCTTTTTTACTCAACTTCATACTAAGTACATATATAACATGCATAAATTCTTTTCACTTTTCCATGTGTATTTTATTATCTGGTCATCCTTTTGTTGTATAGACACATATTTTTTCCACAATATTTATCAATTATGTCTAACTTCAACTGAATTTTTGTTGCTTTCCTAGTTCGACGTACGTATTATACATGTGCATTCGGTTGGTATATTCTCGAGAATTAGTTGACTCTACTAGTTTCATAAAAGGAAATTTTGAATCCCACTTAAACTTATATGTCCTACCAAGTGTCCACATAGTCTTGTTTTCTTTCAAAGTTTTGTGACCAATTTTTAAGGAATATCTTGATCATCTTGTTTCCTCTTTCATGATGCAGACTTTTCAATTGATTTTGGCGTTATAGTTTGTCGATTATTTGAGATATATTGAACCTCTCTTGGTTGCATCTCAACATGAATTCTGTCTAAAGTTGATGAGCCTTTTTATTGATCGAAGGAAGAGCAACATCTTCAAGTTATGACATGTTTTCATCATAGGTATCAATTTTTGAGATTGTGTTGAACCCATGTCCACATCAATAATACCTTCAATACTGGTCTACATTCATATTGATTCCAATGTTATTGTGGGTTATAGTGGTAGCTATATTAGATTTGCCATAATACTTGAACAATTTTTCCTTTTGAGATATTTTGGTTTCCTTCTAGCTCTTAAGAAAAACCTTTATTGAGTAATCTAGTGTCTATATTTCCTTCTTGATGGGTGAAGAAAATGTCACCGAGCAAGTGACAAGGGGAGTTGGTCGAGAAACACCTTCTTTTTGCATGTCTATAGGTTTTGGCCATGCGTATATAATTCTTTAGTGCAAATTTATTCTTCTATTTGTGCATTTAACCCTTCTTATCGCGCGCGTACATGGGTTTGGCATCTCACAGATTCTTGAATAACTCTTTGTTAAATGTCTATATTTTATGGTTGAGCGAATCCTACTCGATTATAATTCACATACTTGGTGAACTACAACCTTTCATCGGAAGAGTTTTCAACAAGATGGCGAAGTTGACCCCTAAAAAATTTTAGACTAGAAAATTTAGGAGAAAGGTACACTTTCATACTCGAAAAATATTCCTTTTCATATTTTCCAAATATGGAATATTTGTCAAATTATGAATATTCACCACTAAAATTTTCTCTATTATAAACTAACCTAGAAATTTTAGCAAGAGAATTTACTAAGGGACATAAGTTAATTTTGGGGAATTGGGGTCATTATAAAGGGCGTAGGTTACTTTAACAATAAGGGGTTTATTCTAGTAAGCAACTTAGGTTATATGACATTCGTAAGGAGTCTTACACTAATTAATAGACAATGAGGTTATTATATAAACATGGGAGGTACATTTGTACTCAAGTTAATTTGGGGAAAAGGAGATCATTTTAGTAAGAGAATCAAGTTAGGGGACATTAGTGTAGGGAATTAAGTTAATTTAGAGTACTGGGATCATTATAAATTGGCATGGATTTAATTATGTTAATTTTAGGGGTCATTATTAAGTGATTTAGGTTAGCTTGGGAACACAATGATCTTGTTACGTGTGTCTAATTATGTCATGTAAGTTAATTTAGGGATTTATGCTAGGAAAAATTACTAGAGGATTTAAACTATATGGGAAAAAATTGGAAATTATTGAGGGACTTAGATTGGGTGATATTACTAAGGTACTTAGGTTAAATATATATGGAGAAAAAATAAATTGATATTTTTCCGAAAACATTATTCAAAAAGACAATGTAGATATTCATCAATGATTGGATGATGGTTGTATTCCTTCTTATAATTTTTCTTGAAGGAACTCATGCCATGGTTTCCTTGGCCTATGAAACAATGAATAATTTGGCATGCGATATAAAAATATGATTCATGTGATGTTGTTGAAAGAAGTGGAAATGTGTATCTACGAGTGAGAAGATATTTTTGAATGGTATCATGTCTTATTCTAGTGAATCTTTTGTGTTTGTGTGCATATAGGAGTGAAAGTATATTTTTGAATAGATTCATGTCTTATTCTAGTGGATATTCTATGTGGTTGTGGGCATGCAAGAGGTTTTGATTTATTAGCATAGGTTTTCTCCAAAGTGGTGATGTTGAAGGTGATGTTTTTCGGTGGTAAAATATTTTCCCTTGTGGGAACAAGAAGAAAAAAAGCTACAATTTATTCAAAATTTCATCATGTTAATCAAATTTGTCTAGAATTAATTAAAATAAAAATTTATTTACCAATCTTAATGTAGAAATATTTTGAGGTTTCTAGATTAAGTTATTATTAGTTTTTGGTTTCAAGCTCCATCTTTTTTTGTTCCAAATCATAGAATGGTTTTAGGTTTTCATGTTTTGGAATTTTGGGTTTTGCATTTTGAATAGAATTATTATGTTTTATATACCAATCATTTATTGAATTTTCAAGGATTGCAAATTGGAACCAACAATGTACATTAATCACTTTTGTATATGGCCCTCATAAAGGCTTTTTGGATTTGAGATTTCGAGCAAGATACACTTGTTTGATATCAAACAATATTTCATATTCTCAACATTTTCAATATTAAATTTTTCGTCATTTAGATTTCATGTTTCTAAGTAATTGTTTTCAAATTTTCAATAAGAAAAATATATTTTATAACAATCTAGTTTTCATGTTTAGAAAATCATCAAATTTGAGATTTATCTATAAATATTGGATTTCACACCTCGGATGTCATGTCTTATAACTTCAAAATTTTATCTACTTTTTGAAGTTTCATTATTTCACACACATGTATTACACTTTATGAACTTCGATGTATCCTTACACCTTAAGGACAATTGCTAGTTTATGAGTTATTATGAAGGTGCATGAATAGGTTAACACACGTACAGCAACGGATAAGTGGAATAAATTACAGGGTTGAGTTAACCGACGACAAGAGGAAGGAATTTCTTGTGTTGCTTAACGTAAGAGAGTCAAATTTTTAACAATACTCGCACTTTACATTGACTCTTCATATAACAAAAAAGGAAACATATTTGATAGAACGTGCCAATCATTGTCTAGATAAAAAAAGGTTCCTTTACCTCCCCTGAAAGCAACGACACGTCTATTCTGCAAATAGAAGTCAAATACCCACTTGCTTCATTCTTATTCTTCCTCAAAAACTATATATAATTCTTCAGAGTTCTCATTTCCCTACTGTTCAGTTCTATTTCCCTTTCAATTCTCCTTACTTTTCAGTCGTATGCTTTCTTTTCTCTTTTCTTCACTTTGAACGATAGATTTGGTGTGATGGGTAACAGTATGCTCTGCGGATCGACAACATTTTTACTCTGAAGAATTCTATGTTATGATAACAGAGGGCGGCATAGATTCACAGGAAATGATATCCAAAGTTACACAATCTTGCAAGGCTTATGGGAAGATGGAATGTGGGAATGTTAAGAGGGTCAAAATTATAATACCAAAACATCAGCTGGAGGATTTGCTTTCAGAAAACGTGTCTGGGGAAGATCTATTGCTTCATCTTCAACTTCAATATCGAAATTCCCTGGCAGAAAAGGCTGAGAAAAAACATAAGTGCAGATGGAGACCTGCATTAGAAAGCATTGTTGAAGTTAATTAATTATTTTTGATATATATATTGAATTTAATATTAGTGCCCATTTTAGTGGGGGAGATGAAAAGACAATTTGTAATGCTGTAACTACGAATGGATCCTCCATTGCAAGGGGTTGTCAATTGTGAGTTTATAGTGGATAGTTTTTGGTGTACTAGATACAAGGAAAAGATTACTTTCTTCTATTCTAGCTTATTTATGTTTCCTCCACTTCTTCTATATTAAATTTTGTAAGCATGATGATCTTGAAAAGGAAAAAAGGCCTTTGTACCTTTGATGAATGAATCAATAGAACTTTGTGTCTTTGGTTTGTTGGTCTCATTTGTTGTTTGCATGGTTAAATTATTCCTATTGAGTGTTGATCTATTCCAGCGATTCTTGTTGTGAATATGCAAGTTCCTATTCACAAAATTAACCTTCCCTTCACTACATTCTTACTCCCCTCTACCTCCTTTTCTAAGAAAATTCTTCCCTTGTACTAAGTACAAGCAATTTTCCTCGGGTGTAGTGGAGTATTTATGAGTGATCCCCGCTTTATGGTCACCCTACGATTTGTTTTTCTGAATTCAATAAATGAAAGCCTCCCCACCAAGAGGAAGGAATTAGTCCTTGATCATTGGTGGAAAATCACTAATTTAACCTTGTGACAAATTATTCCGCTAACAGTATGTGTGTGTGTAACATCTAATATGAATTTCTAAACTAAAAATAATAATTTAGTGGCCATTTTTTTGTTAATTTTTACAAAGGACATATACTCTTCTAAAATTGTTTACAATTTTTTATTTTAAATTTCTTTCCCAACCTATTTTGAATAGTTTTTGGGCTTTAACAAGCCAAAATTTTATATCGCCCTTTGGAATATAAGGGCATACACCCTGTTGACTTAATAATTTATAAGTAAAAATTAGAATTATTAATTCAACAAGGGTGGGTGTACACCCTTTTGACTAGAAAGGGCATATGCCCTTTTAGATTTAAAATAAAAAAATAGGGCCTACACCATTTTTGCCGGAGGATAAAATAGCATAACTACCCTTTAAAGACTAATTTATTTTATGCACTTTTTCCTACATGTGCCAATGACACTGTATTCTATCATTTTAGATTGTTAATTGGTTGTTTTAGATAAATTAGGGATGTAGAAATAGAAAATAAATATTTTTGTTTTTATTTTAAAAATTGTAACTTAATGGAGGCATTTTCTAAAGGAAGTATATAAGAAATTATTCGTAATCCACGACTAAACCCGCCATAAAACCCCACAAATCTATTTAAGTGGCCCATAGAAATGAAGAAGAATAATTATTTCAATGATGATATAACAATTGCAAATAATTATTAATAGTTTACGTGATTCCTCAACAAAAACTACATAAATTACACTTATGTATATGTTGAATAGTATTTTCTTAGGAGGAAATATTTTTGGGCACTTGGATATTTAGGACTTAGTATTACATATATTTATTTTGCAATTCTGAAAGGACCACTTAATACTCCCTCCAATTTACCTTTGTTATAAAATATTGTAAATCGATTTGAATTAAAACAATGTCTTCTTTTATTATTAATAATAATAATTGGATACTTTTCAAATTATTGTATAATTTTTCTATGAAAATACAATGTAAATAATAGTTTTGTATCTAATGTTTAATAGTTCTAAAAACAAAAAGATACATCAAACAACACTAAAAAAATGATTTTCAATTTAAAAAAACCCTATTTTTACATTGTATATTACTGAAAATAATTTAAGAACAAGGTGTATTTTAGTAATAAACTTATGTAAGAGGATGTTAGTAAGGGGAAAGGGATTCCTTATAAATAGATAGGGGACATAAAAATATATCTAAGCTAATTTAGGGATAATGGAGTCATTTTAATAAAATATTTAGGTGTGGAACACTAGTAAGGATAACTAGGTTAATTTAGGGACAATATGATTATTAGGGGAATATGCTAATTTAGAGATCAAATGGAAATTTTAGGAAAGAGACTTAGGTTAGGAGGATAATCATAAGGAGATATATGTTAATTCAGGGATAATGGGGTGATTGGAAAGTGATCTAGAAATTTTAGCAAGGGACTTGGTAAGGGATAAGTTACTTTTGAGGGAATCCGGGTTATTATAAATGGGCAAGGAATACTATAAAGGGACATGGGTTAATTTAGCAATAAGGGGTCCATTCTAGTAAACAACTTTGGTTCATGTGAGACCTATGTTAATTAAG
This sequence comes from Taxus wallichiana var. yunnanensis, assembly GCA_018340775.1. NCBI lineage: Eukaryota > Viridiplantae > Streptophyta > Pinopsida > Cupressales > Taxaceae > Taxus > Taxus wallichiana. The sequence continues at coordinate 237,840,008 of CM031237.1, forward strand.
AGATGATATGGTTATTATATAGGTGTTGGAGGTGCATTAAGACCTAAGTTAATTTAGGGAAAAGAGGTTTATTTTAGCAAGAGAATCAAGTTAAAGGACATTAATATGAGGAAATAAGTTAATTTCGGGATAGTGGGATCATTATAAATGGACATTGGTTTGATTATGTTAATTTTAGGAGATATTTATAAGTGGTTTAGATTAGTTTGGGAATGTAAGGATGTAATTAAATGTGTCAAATATTGTTGTGTAGGTTAATTTATAGACTTAGGCTAGGAAAATTAGTAGAGGATTTAAATTATTTGGATAAAAATAGTAAATTTGTGAGGGAATTAGGTTGGATGATATTACTATGATATTTTTTCAATATCATCATTAAAAAAGATAATGTAGATATTCATCCAATGATTTGATGATGGTATTCCTTCTTATTTTTCTTGAAGGAGCTCATGCCATAAGTTGGTATTGGATATTTAAATATTATCCATGTGATGTTGATGGAAGAAGTGAAAATGAATGTCTAATAATGAAAGTATATTTTTGATTAGTATCATGTTTTATTCTAGTGAATCTTTCCGAGATTGTGAGCATGCAGAGTGAAAGTGTATTTTTGAATAGATTCATGTCTTATTCTAGTGGATCTTTTATGTGCATGTGGGCATGCAAGATATTTTGAGTTGTTAGCATATGGTTTCTCAGTAGTGGTCATGTTGGAGGTGATGTTTGTCATGCTGGTGAAATATTTTCCTTATGCTTACAAGAAGAAAACAAAATCTACAATTTATTCAAGAATTTATCATGTTAATAAAACTTAAATAGAATTAATTAGAAAAACAATTTATTCAACAATCTAATTGTAAAAGTTCTTTTTTTGGTTTCTTGAGATATCAATGTTTTTAGGTTTCAAAATTCAAGTTTTATGAGTATTGATTTTAAACATTTTGAGGTTTTTACGTTCATTCGGGTTGGTTTTTTCTTTCGAGATCCATGTTTTGTGTTCTAAATCATAGTCATTGGGTAAAGGTTTTTAGGTTTTATGTTTTAGAATTTTTGGGTTTTGCATTTTGAATAGAATTATGATGTTTTGCAATCATTTATTGAGTTTTGAAGGATTACAAATTGGAATCAACAATGTACATGTATCACTTTTATATATAGCCCTCATAAATATTTTTGGATTTGAGGTTTCAAACAAGATACACATGTTTAATATCAAACAATTTTTCATGTTCTCGACATTTTCAATATTCAAAATTTATCTATAACTATTGGGTTTCACACTTCGAATGTCATGCCTTATAACTTAAAAAAATTTATCTACTTTTTAAGTCTCATTATTTCATGCGTGTTGTCAACTTAGATGTATACTAACACCTTTAAGGACAATTGCTAGTTTATCAGTTATTATGAAGGTGCATGAATAGCTTGACAGAAGTTCAGTAAGGGATAAGTTATATAAATTGCAGGGTTGAGTAAACCGATGACAAGAGGAAGGAAATCCTTGTGTTGCTTAACGTAAGAGAGACAAAATTCTAACAATACTTGCTTCATTGAATGTACACTTTACATTGACTCTTCATATAACTAAAAAAGGAAACATATTTGATAGAACGTGCCAATCATTGTCTAGCTAAAAAAGGTTCCTTTACCTCCCCCTGAAAGCAACGACACGTCTATCCTGCAAATAGAAGTCAAATGCCTACATTTTTATTCTTCCTCAAAAAACTATATATAATTCATCAGAGTTCTCATTTCCTACTGTTCATTTCTCTCTCCCTTTCAATTCTCCTTACGTTTCAGTCGTATGCTTTCTTTTCTCTTTATTTCACTTGAGGATAGATTTGGTACGATAGGTAACAGTATGCTCTGCGGATCCACAAGATTTTTTTCTGAAACTGTGGCTGAAGAATTCTATGTTATGATAACAGAGGGCGGCATAGATTCACAGGAAATGATATCCAAAGTTACACAATCTTGCAAAGCTCATGAGAAGATGAAATGTGGGAATGTTAAGAGGGTCAAAATTATAATACTGAAGCATCAGCTGGAGAATTTGCTTTCAGAAAATGTGTCTGGGGAAGATCTAATGCTTCAGATTCAACTTCAACTTCGAAATTGCCCACCTGAAAAGACTGAGAAAAAACATAAGTGCAGATGGAGACCTGCATTAGAAAGTATTGTTGAAGTTAATTAATTATTGTAGTTTATATATATATTTTATTGAATTTTAAATTATAGGGATTATTGTACAGAAATAGGTTTCGTTTTTTGAGGGATTTCTTTTCTACTAAACTTATTTTCAAATATAATTTCAGTTTCAAATCACATATTTATTAATATTTCTTGGAATTGAAATTTTTATGAATAACTTAGCAATATTTTTACACCATCATAAATACAGTTAAACTACAAGCCATTCAAGAGTTCATAATTTTTTAGGCAATAATAATTTTTATTGTTGGTCAAAATATATTTTAAGGCCCATTAATATACATTATAATATTAATTTCCCCTTATCCTCGTCCTCACCGACCTCGTTTGAAAACTCCATACATATTGTAAATGCCTCAAACCCTTTTTTTTCCTTTAAAGGGAGAGATTATTATTATTAAAAAATTATAATTAAGAGCTGGACACTCATTTTGATGCATGCTTACGCATGTTTTATTGATATAATTGTATCAATCTCTAAAACCATTTGTTCCATAACCTTGCTATTTCATTATTTCTCACCATAGTTTATTACAATTGAAGGTAACGTCTTTGGGATACCTCTAATACATAAATATAGATTTATGTTGTAATGTTGTTACAAGTATTTTAATATCAAAAAATAAAAATTTAAAAGTTTATGTTGTTCGAGGGTGTTAATTTACATCTAAAGAAAATAGATTTCTGTTAAATGAGTTAGTTATAGTTTTGTTCATAGGTATTTCATAATAATAGTTTTAATTATATTAATAGGTGTTTTATAATAATAATGGTGTGGTGGAATTTATATAATTTAATTTAATTTTGATATTAATATTTGCAAAGGATCAAGAATGATTTGTGGGACTACAAAAGATATAAATTTAAATTAAAGAAAAAAAGAGAATAGTAACACATCTAAGAAAAAAAAAAAATAAATTAAATTAAAAAGAGTAATGAAAAGCAACATTCTAACGAGAGATATCACGAAGAAGAAAAACGAGAGGGACATGCATAGTGGAACACTTACAATACTCAAAGTGGTAAAGAAGTGTGTAATGGATGTGAGGCCATGTGGGATGTTGAGTCTATGATGCTTTGTTGGTCTAATATGTCAATATGGAAGATAGCCATAAGACATCTTCCTTCAAGTAATGTCGGATGGTTAGATGTAGGATGTAAATAAATTGGTGGTAGCCACTCTTGGAAAATTATCTTTGAGAAGACCGTAGTAAAGATTGAATATCTCTCGAAGGAAGAAGGCTAAACATCTCCGATCTGCTTAAGTCATCCATCTTTCGAGAAATCCAAGAGAGTCTCAGTAAAGAGGTATGAGACTTATCTCTTTATCTCGTAATAAGGAGGAATTTTTAAAAATGGTCATATGTCTCATGCTCCAAACATAAATTTTGAAAATATGATACTCATAAGTGAGATTGTGATATGTCTCTTTGCAAAACTCAAGGGAGAAATTGTTGGGAATAGTCCTCACATAGGTTCTTAGTATTTAGGTGCTCCATATTAGAATTAATATTTGCAAGGTAGAATAATAAGTGGAGCAAGTAATGTGAGTGAATATTACATGAGTGATGATCACATTATACTATGAGTTAGCAAATATTAGGAGAGAATAATTATACAATGTACTTGTAATTGTTTGTCACATAATAGTTACATAGGAGTTAGGTGAGAGGTTCTAAGAGTATATGAGAGATGGGAGAATCAATATTAGATTTGAATTTATAATTTTAGGTGATCATCTCTCTATATAATGTACTCTCTTATTGAATAAACATGTTCATTTGAAAACCTTTGAGTGTATGCTCTCTCCACGTGAAGGGGAAACACCAACATTTAGTATCAAAGCAATTTTTGAAATAGGATTCTTTGACCTTCACTCCACTCATGTTTAATTTCATCAAGTAGACTAAGGCAAAAAGTAGGAAAACCGTATAGGTCACATGTGACCCATTTACATTGTCCATGTCCATCCATTTTTTTTTTTTAATAAAAATCACAAATGAAGGAATGCAGTGTAGGCCACGTGTAAAGATAGTGTGTATGTTCATCTTTCATGTAATTTTTCAATTGTACTAGGAGTGTGGGCCACATGTGAGTCCATTGACATACACCATTCATTTGCATCATCTAACCCTTTTCATATTGTTCACTCTATCTACAATTTCCATTTCATTATGTTCATTGTGTTCATGTTTAATTTAGGTTTGTTTAGTCTAGTTCAACATTTAGGGTGTGTGAGCGCCTATTGAGTCAAATGTTTCCTATAACATGTTGGAGTGAAAAACCCACAAGTTTGAGTCTAGAATGTCGAAAAAAATCTAAGATTTATCAGTAAACATGCAACACTTATGATACAATCAAATATGTGGTTTTTTTCAATGTTTTGCATGTTTTCTAGTTTTACATTGATTTGCATGAGCAAGATGAAGAATAATGATAAAAAATAATATTTGAAGCATAACCAAAATCTTTGTTGGCGCAACTCTTCGTTTGGATTTTTCCAAACTTGGTTTGAAGGATTTACATGCTTCATTTCGAGATCATATTTTACACATCTAATTATGCACTAAAGAGTTACAATGGGTGAGAGCTCTACTAGCATTTCATTCATCTTTTCCCTATCTAATCGATCCTGAGATCTTAATGAGTTTTACCTTAGTTTCAGGAAAACTATTCACATTTGGTGAGCTCCTTTCTTAACATCAAATTGATCATTGCTCTCTTGCTATTGAGATCTATGTTGGATCCGCTTTGTTTAATATGGCTTATAATTCTTTAAAGACTCATCCGAACATGATTCCTTCTTCTTTGCATTGGATCAAGTCTCCTTCTTTGGAACCTTGCAATGAGATCCCTATAAGAAGTATTTGGAACTCCTTTAGACATCTTAAATTTTGAGAACAAGGCTTTCGTCATGGTGGAAAATGGTAGGGAAAATATTGATCCAACTCACGTTGAGGAGAATTATCCACGGAAAGAGCATTAGGAATATGTTCAAAATCAGCTTGATCACATCACTTTGGAACTTTCTACAAATACAAAAAATGAATATGGTAATGGAAAGAGATCAGAAGATTCAAGAAACTTGAACAAGAATAAACCCTAGAATGATGATGAAGTTTTCAAAGAAAAATCATTGTTATGGAAAAACAAGGAAGGTAGCCAACACTCGAAAAGGAACTCAAAGAATGTAAAGGCAAGGGAATTTCGGGCAAAGACCTAAGAACAAAAAATTCATGTAGTTCTATGAAGTACATAGAAAATCATGAAAGCACTTGGATTTCATAGGATTTTCGAGGAAGGAAGATACATTTGTAGGAACTAGTCAATGACTTTGCAAGACATTGACATTCGGTGTTAACTCTCTGGATGTAACTCTTGAGTTCTCTAATGAAAGAGTTGTCCCCCACCTTGTGTCATAGGTGATTTTGAGGAGTGTCTTCCTTTCTATTGTGTGTGTCTTTCCCTTTCCGTTTGTGGTGTGTGTTTCCTTCCTTGTTCCTTGTTTCGTGTGTTTATTCTTCCTTACTATCTCTCTCTCACAAGTTGTAAATGACTCTCAGGCCCAAAGTGGATAAGGCATTGATCAATGTATTTTCATCTAAGATTCTAGGATCTCTCGTGTCATGTCTTGGCTACGCTCAATCCGTAACATGTCCCTAAAGTAGATCCGGTTGTTGTCAAATATTTTTACAAGGGGAAAATACATCCGAAGGCGGTGACAACGATACTATAGTGTCGAATTTTTTTACATCCATACCTTCTAGAGAAACCCCCTGACAGTCCATCCCCAACATCGACCTTACCCGGGTAGTCAAATGAACCTCTAGTGGATGTCAACTCAGTCCCCTAGGTGATTTAGGAAAGAAAATTCAGTCCCCTACGTGATTTTATGATTTCTTCAAGAATGTCAATTTTGGGCAGTTTTGGGAAGGGCTACCACTAGCCTTCGAGGACTAATGCACCCCCTTTTAGTAGAGCGGAGGAGAAAAATGCAACATGGATATGTAATCAAGGTATAATAATATCAAGGAAAATATTTTGGAAGACTTGGGTAAGATTTGGAAGTTTTGGGGTAGGTTCATCGAATCTCGTTCTCGTGCCTAGCAACGGACAATGTTAAAAAAACACCATAGCTTCAAGAAGAACTTACGGGAGTTCAATAAGGAGTTAGGAGATAAAAAATAAATTGTTACAACTTTAATTCAGACATCTACAAGCTGGTGTAATTAGATTTTTCGAACACCTAGGTGCAATATGTTTATATCTAGTTTTTCTCATGCTCAGTCATGGAGCTAGAACAAAATCCAATTTTTCAAGGCTCAAATTGAGGAATAAAGATATGATATCCTCTCCATTGGATTCCGAAGGCCATTCTTAGTCAAATTCATATAAAATTTCACCTTGAAACTCATCCGGGAGCTCAAGATATCATCGTTGCAAGTTGGCCTCAAGGTAAGCTCTCGCACTTAGCCAATTCTTGAAGTGGACACATGTCAGCTCCAGGAGCCTAGCACATTTTGATGTCCCTTTCATCCCTTTTGCAAACTAACATAAGGGACATAAAAATTTTCCCATCCCTTTTTATCCCTCTGATCACCATAGGACCTCTGCATCGCTTTTGATTCCCCTAGAGCTAGTCGTGCCATTCCCTCACCGCACTGAGATGATCACCAACTATCGCAATTAGGTGCAATGTGTGAAATGATGTCCCTTTCACCCCTTTAGCTAAGTTTCATAGGGAACTCAAAAATGTGCCTAGCCCCAACTATGCCTTCCGGTCCTCCATACGCCCGAACTTCAACCCCCAGGTGCTTCCCTCAAGCTCCCTAGCTCAAATGCTTAGCCGGTCAAATCCTGCCAAGTGTTGCGATTAGGCGTGATGTGAAAATTGATGTCACTTTCATCCATTAAGATAAACTAGCATCAGGGAAAAAAATTTCCCATCCCCTTGTGTTTAATTTTTAATACATACAAAGAAGACTTAGGCATTTTTTCATCTTCGTTTCATCTCCCCACAACTCTACACCACACCGCCGCTCTCGGCCAATTTTCCCAGACATCCAATCATTATTTCTACACTCCATCAGTTCCAAAAATTCAATTTCATGGTAATAATATAGATATATCAGAGGAAATCTGATCGAAGAAACAAAGAACGGAATAGAAAAACAAATTTCTTCATCTAAAAACCCTCATTATCGCCAAACAAAGAATTCGATGTAAATTGCAAACCAAGGACCGATTGAGATGAATTTTTTTATGTCTTCACCATTTTGTAGCCCATAAAACCCTCAATAAAATATTCGTCATTCATAGAAAGAAGTTTTTGTAGCAAAGAAATCTCCTTTCTACACAATGAAACAAAAGCTAATTTCGATGAACCAACCATCAATTTGCAAAGAAAATTCACCGGTTAAATAAGAAGGAAAATCCCACATCAAAAATATAATTTTCATCATGATCCAAAGTGGAGAATGAGACCTGAAATTTTCAAGCTCCATTAATGGGTGTCGTGCCCACGGCCGTTGTCAGTAAAAATTTCAAGTTTTAAAATCTCATAAACCAATGATGGGATAAGCCTGAAATTTTAGGGGATTGATATTGGGAAAACCCATATCAAAAATATTCATCCCACCATAATCCAACCACCATAAGCATACTTACTAAATATAGTAGGACTTCTTATGTGGGTATTGCTATTTTGGGTAAGCCACCATCGGAAAAAGTCGAAGAAGGTAGTGAACACGGGGAATTATTGCAAGCGAAAGTCATCAAAAAGGTCATCTCGGCCCACAATTGACACTTACTAAAAATAGTAAGTGGTTCCATAAGCCCCTACTATAAATATCCAATCTGGTCCAGGATAAAGTGGGAGGAATACAATGTGAGGAAGGATTTCAAGCTACCATAGCCAATTGAGGTTGGGAAAAGCTAACTTGTACACTTACCAAAAATAGTAAGTCACCCCACTGGTACTTACTTAAAATAGAAAGTTGTTCCAAAGGTTGGATTTCACATAGGAAACATACTTGAAAGTTGTACATTCTTGAGTTGGCAACCCGTAATTGGAGTAAGAAGAGCTAAATGTTAATTCTTACTAAAAATAGTAAGTCACATTCAAGAAGCAATGTTGGCAACAAAGGACAAAGAATACTAATCATGCAAGGGTCCAAGAAGACAAGTTCTCAGACTTATTAAAAACTCAAAGTTATGCTCTCTAAATATAGTAAGTGTCAAGAGATGGCGGGATTCAAGTCTACAGAATGGGTATTTTCAATGTCTCCAAATATTGCCTTTACCAAGATTCATTGCCTATCTCAACAATATATCATCTTCGTCAGTGGGTCATACAATTGTCACAAGGAGCATCTTTGGCATCTCTCATAAATCTTTAAGAATGCATCTCAAGAGACCTCGATAGTGTCTTTTGACACTCACTACATGGTTCGGGTCACATGTATATCAGGTGTAGGGTGGAAGTTATGGTCATCAGTAAAACAATCCATTCAACTTGGCAGGATCGATTATGACCCCCTATCTCTTCAAAAAGGATTTTGATGAATTAGTTTTCATGGTCATCGGTGAAGAAATTTAATAATTTTTTTGAACACTTAACCCAAGGTGCCCTTGAACCATCCAAAGGAGTTTCTCAAGGTGCAAAGGATTCAGAGATTCATATTTTCATCACATTGGAGCATTCCAATGATCAGAATTAGTGGACTTCGTCAAGAGAAACATCTTCTCTTCTTCGTCTCTCTCTCTCGTTCCTTCCCCCAAATTTCTCTCTCTTCAAATGTTCTAATTCTTTGTTGGGGTTTGTAATTTTTGATATGCCTTTAAGTTATTTGAAAAGTGACTTTAGAAACATGATGTAAAATTAAGTCACCTTGTTTTTATAAAAGGGACTTAATATTTTGTAGGAATGTGAATAGTCTAAAGTTATAAATAAGACATATGGAGGGTCACCGGGAAGATGAAGAGTTGTTCCTCTTCTATAAATTGTAATAATCTCCTCATTCGAGCTTCTTCCGAACTTATGAAATTCTTATCTTTCTAGCTAGTTGTATTCTTGTAAATTCATGAGAGAGATTTTTCTTACTTGTGAGTGAAAAAGAGTTAGCCATTTTCTCTTTAATTTCTCTCATATCCTCACTATGTACAACTATGAGATTTAATCTAATAAAGGAAGAATTTTGTGTTTTCCAAGGCATATGAATGTGTACGTATTTGTACGTATGGTTTCCTCTATCCAGTAGCCCCAAAATCATGTTATTTTCTTCTTTAAAAATGCATGTGTAAGACTTTCTAACTAGTGTTTGTAAGAATCTAATTTTCTACTTGCATCACTAGTTTCCCTACTTCATATTCTCACTCCCTTTCCCATTCTCTTCAAAAATTTCTCTCTAGAAAGTAATTTATAGCTTTATCGCAAGGTCATTGGAGTACCCTTGTTGGATCACTGACCACAAAGCCACCATAGAAATCACTTTTCATGCGCATGAAAAACATGGAAGCTGCACCGTTTAAGTAGAGGGACTTTGATTCCCAGAGCATTGGCAAGAAATCCATAGATTTTTCCACCCAAAAATTTTTCTCACCAAAAGTTTTTGGCACCCACCATGGGGCAGATTTAGAAACATCTACACCCAAAATATGACCAGAAGGTCAAGAAAATAAAATAAAAATCAAAAATCCAAAAACAAAAAAATGGAATTTGAAAAGTCACCCAAGCCTTATGTCTACAAATCATGGCTATTCTGGGTAACCCTCTATTGAAAGGCCAAAGGTAATCTTTAATATTAGAAAAGACATGAATTTTGACTTGAGGGAAGCCATCCATCTAGCACAATCAAAAATATTTGTTCAATACTTCATCACCACAAGAGTATTGGACCTTGAAGAAGAACATGCCATTGAACTAGAAAGACAAAGAAAGTTCAGGCTCCACAAAGAAGAGCATAGATTTCCAAGATGGTAGATCAAAGGTACACTCAGAAATAAAGACAAGGAGGAAAAACTGATCCCATCTTCAAAGAACTTCAAAGAAGACAAGATTTTCTCACAAATCCAAGGTCTCAACTTAGAAAACATTCCTAGTGGAAGTTCAAGAGTCATCAACCCATTGGACGTTGAGTTTCCATACATCAATGAGAATATTGAATATTTCACCAATGTAGAGACTAAAGAAGAAGCTAGAGAAAGAGAAGTAAGAGTTGAATCAAGAGATAAGAGATCAAATTGAGGATATTGAAAGAGCTCAAGCCAAAGAAAGATGCAAGAAAGTAAGCTGCAAGCCACTACCTTAGAAAGGTTAGAAGCTAGAATCAGGAACAAAATGGTAGATCATGGTCATGAAGAATGCAAACCAAATGTACCATGGGGTGGAAACATCATCCCACTTTCTCTTCCTCAACCACTCCATGAGCTACCAAAAGGCTCAAGAAAAACTTCCCAAAATTCATAGAGGGGACGGTTCTCAACTTCCCGAGGAGCATGTAGTAGCATTCATCACCACTATGGTGTACTAAGCATTTAACATGAGGATTTTTATATCCAATGCTTTGTGGAATTTGTACAAAAGAAAGATGTCGAATGGTTCTATATGTTGCCCCCAAGATCTATCACCTTCTAGGAGGATATAAGAAGTGTATTTGAACATAGGTTCAAAACCATGTAGGACTATCAAGATCTCTTGGTCCAATTGGTGAAAATGAAGAAAGAAGCTTTTGAATCAATGAGAGACTTTATTTCCAAATATAACCAGATAATAAGAAGGATTCTTGAAGATGTCGTGCCTCTTGAAAATAACTTGAAAAGGTTCTTCATCAATGTCTCTACCACTGGAAGTTGGTTTCTTCCTCAGAAGAGCCCAACCCAAGGATTTGAAGGAAGCACAAGACTTCACGCAATTGAGACTGAAGATGATTTGATCTTTTCTAGAAAATTGAAAGGTCCTAATGGAAAACAAAAAGGTCAGAATTCAAACTCAGTCAACATGGACCCAATGTTCTAGAAAATGGAAAATGACTTGGTTTCGATGAAGAAAAAATTATCTCAAATGTGGAATGCTCTAAGGGATCCTTATTCTTCTAACTTGGTCAAGAATCACCCCACCTCCCCGTAGGATTTCTCTCGAAGCACCCCGGTCAATGCTATGTGTGACATTGATGAACCAGAAGAAGAAGAAGAAGGTGATGATGGAGGCTACCTTGAGGTTGAAGAGGTTAATGATGAGACTCAAAATGGCCTTATTGAGTATGTTGAAGGAGACGAAGATGAAGATGATGAAGAAGATCCAAGCTTCTTGTGTGTGGTGTTCACGCGGGCTCAATCAAAGAAAGCAACTTCATCTTCAATAGCTATAATGAAGAAGAAGAAAGAAGATCCTCCCATTGAAATTCCACAAAATAAGATCATCAGCAGAGGGTCATCACTAGACTGGATCTAAAGAAAACTAGACCCACTGACAAGTAAAAATCCATTACCATGCCAAGTAAGTCCTCTGGTACTCCCTCCAATTCAAAAGCTACTTCTAAGAATAATTCTTCTTTGAATGCTACTCCTACAAAATCATCTAAAGTAGCACCAAAGTCTACTTCCCCATCCCCTTCTAAACAGTTACCACACCTATTAAAGAAAATCAAACTCCCAAGGTAACCACACCTTCACCATGTAAATATTCCATCACCCGAAACCTCAAATTCATCCGCCGTGATCCCATTTGATTATGTAGAATATGAGTAAAGCCAAGGTTCTGATCATAGAACTGGAATACTTGTAAACACACCCTACTCAATTTGATAGGTTGGTCAATGTAGTCCGTGGTGGTAGTGCTAAATTTCAAGCTCAAATTCTAAAGGCCTACTCCCGCACCATCCACGCCACCTTCACAAAACATGCTAGCCCTTAGTGCCTCCAAAACCGATAAAGTTGAACCTTTTTACCTATCACTTCTCATCAAAGGCTTTCAACTCAATAATTACATCATAGATTTTGGAGCCTCGACAATGTGATGCCCATGAAAGTTGCAAATGCCTTAGACTTACCTTGACCCATGCGAATGGATCTTGATATTCCATGGAATCCAAAGAAGTATTGTTGGTGGGAAGGATAAAGGATGCTCAAGTTGCTTTGGTTGAATTCCTAGAAAATAAATTACTACTCAATTTTGGTAGTTGACATTCCAGCTTCATTTGGCATGCTCCTAAGCAGAAGTTTTTGCAGGGATTTAGGTGGTGAAATCAAAATGGACTGGTCCTCTGCAACCATACCTGTGAAAGGGGAGATGAAGAAATTTTTTTCGGTGTGGAAGATGAAGTACAAAGTATAAAAATTAGATGATCCAAGGGAAAACATTTTATTTCAAGGTGGCGGGATAGGAAACTATTTCCTTACATCGAGAGAGATGAAAATTTTCCTTTCCTCCCTACTGAAGAAGGACATGGAGATGGAATCATCATTCATCAATTCATTTTGGCATGAAAGATAACTCATCGAAGGAGTAACATATTCAATAGATGAAGATTCATGTTGCATAATGGATGATTTGATGCTTTCTAAAGACTCCACTAATGATGAAGAAATACAAAAATGATGAGTTCAGGATGTTCATGAGTAATCTCTTTTCAGACTTTGATTTTTCAATTAATGACGAGATGGAGATATGTGAAGAAGTAGAGATGATTGAAGAATCAAAATCTCTCCCATTTCAATCATGGATGAACATATGGAAGAAGCCGATTTCTTTTCTGAAGTCAAGGATGATATGGATTTTGAGCTCAAAGGTGTGCCATTTCCACAAAGCATGGACCTCTTCTCCTTTTCGGAAGGTTCATAAGTCAAAATTGTTCGTGCCTATATGAAGGAGAGCCTTGGGGAATACAAAGCATAGAAGAAGCAAAATAGTTTCTTCAATGAATCATGGGAAGGTATGGATCAGATTTTTACCACTCCTTTGAGTCATAATACATAAAATATCTTGAAAACAAAGATGAATCTATGATGAATTTGGAAGAGCCATCCAGTGCAAGATATTTTGAAAGTTGTAGAAGAAATTAAAGATCCTCAGCTTAGCCTTGAACTCTTGACTCGAGCCATGGAGATAAAAGATATGTGTGAATTCAATGAGTGCTCATTGTTTTGATACACCTATGTTCAATGTGGAGATGGAGCAGTTAGATAGGCTGGATGACTTCCTCAATCACATCGTGAAAGTGAAAACATGTCTTCTTCTTCCACAATGCAAGAGGAAGTTCGTGAATGCAAAATAAGAAAAATCGTAGGTTCTCCTTTGGACATATTCAATTTTGAGAAATACCTTCATCATGGTACAAAATGGTAGGGAAATATATAGCCAACTCATGTTGAGGATAGTTATTTGTGGTAAGTGTATTGGGAATATGTTCAAAATCAACTTGATCACATCACTTTGGAACTTTCTGCAAATATAGAGAATGAATATGGTAATGAAAAGAGATCAGAAGATTAAAGAAACTTGAACAAGGATCAACCTAGAATGATGATGAAGTGTTCAAAGAAAATTGGTGTTATGGATAAACATGGAAGGTAGCCAACACTCTGAAAAGGATCTCAAAGAACTTAAAGGCAAGGGAATTTGTAGAGAAATACCTAATATCCAAAAAGATCGTGTAGGCTAAGATCTAAAATACCGGAAGATTTCTTAGGATTTTGAGATTTTGAAGGAAGGCTACTTATTTGAACAAGTCAATGGCTTTATAAGACATCAACATTTAGTGTTAGCACTTGGAGGTAACTCCTAAAAAGGAAAGTTATTCGGTGAAAGTTGGTTGACCCCCACCTTGTACCATAGGTGATTTTTAGGAGTTCTTTCCTTTTTGTTGAGTGTGTCTTTCCCTTTCCTTTTTGAGTGTCTTTCCTTCCTTGTTCCTTTTCGTGTGTGTGTTCTTCCTTGCTATCTCTCTCTTGTAAGTTGTAAATGACTCGTAGGGCCCAATGGATAAGGCACTGGTCAATGTATTTTAAAATGAGATTTTCAGATTTCTCGTCATGTCTTAGTCATTTTGTAATGCATCCTCAAGCTACATCCATTTGTTGTCCAATATTTTTTCAAGGGGAAAAATACATCCGAAGGTGGGACAACGATACCACAGTGTCAAAAAATTTCAAAGCCATACTTTCCAGAGGCAACCCCCCAGACTAGTCCATCCTCAAAACCGTCCTTACCCATTCATTCCAATGACCATCTAGTGGATGTCAACTCATTCCCCTAGGTGATTTAGGAAAGAAAATTCAGTCCCCTAGGTGATTTTAGGAGTTCTTGAAGAATGTCAATTTTGGGAAGGGCTACCACTGGCCTTCCCGGGATTAATGCACTCCCATAAAGTGGAGAAGAGGAGAAAAATTCAACATGGAGATGAAATCAATGTCTAATAATATCAATGAAAATATTTTGGAAGATTCAAGGAATATTTTGAAGTTTTGGGGCAGGTTCCTTAGAAACAGGTTCTCAAGCTTAGTGCAACAACACAATGTTAAAAAGCACTTGATCTTCGAGAAGAAATTCCAGAGAATTATATAAGGATTTAGGAGAGAAAAATACATCTTCACAAATTTAATTTATATTTATATAATATTGTGGAATCCTACTTTTCACAACACCTAGGAGAAAAGTGTTTATATCGCCTTTTCTCGTGCTCGGTCATGGAGCTAGAACAAAATTTCAATATTTAAGGGCTTAAATGGATGAATCAAGATCTCATACACCACAAATTGAATTCAAAATTCCATTTATAGTCAATTTAATATAAAATTTCCCTTGAAACTCATCGGGAGCTCAAGATATCATCATTACAAGTTGGCCTCAAGGAAAGCTCTCGCACTTAGCCAACTTTTGAAGTGGACACATGTAAGTGTAAGAGCCTAGTGCATTTTTATGTCCCTTTCATCCTCTTTTGAAAAGTAACATGAGGGAAATGATAATTTTCCCAGCCATTTTTATCCCTCGATCACCCATAGGACCCTCTGCATCACTAGTTCAGCCCCAGAGCTAGTCGAAGCCATTATCCCCTAACTACATGAATGATTGCCAAGTGTCGTGATTATGCACAATGTGAAAACTGATGTCCCTTTCATACCTTTATCTAAGGGAAATATGGGAAACAAAAATGCACCCAATGCTAGCTATGCCTTATGTTCCTCCATACGCCTAAACTTTAGCCCCAAGTGCTTCCTTAAGCTCCCTAGCTCAAATGCTCGGCCTACGATGATCTTACCAAGTGTCATTATTAGCCACGAATGTGAAAATTGACATCCCTTTCATCCCTTAAGCTAAAGGTACATCAGGGACAAAAATATTCGCATCCCCCGCTGCCTTTTCTTTTTGTACACATAAAACAAGCCTTAGGCATTTTTTTCATCTTTGTTTCATCTCCCGAGCTCTACACCCCTACGCCGGCACTCTAGCCAATTTTCCCAAACATCCAAATGCCATTGATACACTCCATAAGCTCCACCAATTCATTCATATTTTAAGAATAAATATATCTTATAGGAAAATATGATCAAAGAAATGAATAACGAAATAGAAAAATGAAGATTTTCATCTGAAAACCCTCATTACCGCCAGATGAAGAATTCAATATAATTTGCAAACTAGGGCATAGATTGAGATGAGGTTTTTTTCTATCTTCACCATTTTTGGAGGCAGTAAAAACCTCAGTAAAAATCTCATGTTTGTAGAAAGAAGTTTTTGTAGTGAAGAAATCTCCTTTTCTACACAATGAAAACAAAAAGCTAATTTCCCGATCAACCGAAATTGGTTTGCAAAGAAAATTCACCAGTGAAATAAGAAGGAAAAAACCACATCAAAAATATAATTTTCATCATGATCTAAGGTGTAAAATGATAACTTAAATTTTAAATCTCCATTAATGGTTGTTGTGCCTTGCCGTCATTCCGCCATGGTAAAAATTTCAAGTTTTAAAATTTCATAAACCAGTGATCGGGTATGCCTGAAATTTTAGGGGATTTATATTGGGAAAAACCCTATATGAAAAAATTGTCATCCTACCATAATCCAAACACCAAAATCATACTTACTAAAAATAACATTCCTTCCTACATGGGACACTACTATTTCGTAAGCCATCATCCGAAGAAGTGCGAAGAAGGCAGTGAAAATAGAAGAAGTATCGTAGGTGAAAGTCATCAAAAAGGTCATCTTGGGAGACAATTGACGCTTACTAAAAATAGAAAGTGGTTTCATAAGCCCCTACTATAAATATCCAGTTGGTCCAAAAGGTCGTAGGAATACGGTGAGGAAGGAGTTCAAGCTACCATAGCAATTGAGGTTGGGAAAAGCTAACTGACACTTACAAAAATAGTAAGTTGTTCACTAAAAATAGAATGTTGTTCAAAGGGAAGATTTTACATAGGAAAGATATTGGGAGTTGTACATTCAAGTTGGCAGCACCATTTGTAGTCCGGAGAGGTAAATGTTGATGCTTACTAAAAATAGTAAGTCCCCATTTTGGCACTTTCTATTAATAATAAGTTACATTCAAGAAGCAATGTTCAGAACATAGGAAAGAGAATACCAATCATGCAATGGTATAATAATATGAGTTCTCAAACTTTAAAAAAAATCAAAGTTATTCTCTTTAAATATAATAAGTGTGAGAGATGGCAGGATTCAAGTCTATAGAATGGGTATCATCATTGTTGCCAAATATTTCCTTTACCAAGATTCATTGCCTATCTCTCGAAATATATCATCTTTGTGATTGGGTCATACAATTGTCACAAGGAGCATCTTTGGCATCTCTCATAGGTATTTTAGAACTCATCTCGGGAGACCAGTTTATTTTGACACTCACTACATGTTGTAGGTCATGAGTATAACAGTGCAGGGGTTGAAGTTCATGTCATTAGAACAACAAACCATTTAACTTGGTAGGAATGGTTCTCGAGCCCTTGTCTCTTTGGAAAATAACTTGATGAGTCGTTGGTCGTGGTCATCGGTGAAGACATTTATCAAGTGTTTTTAACACTTAACCCAAGTTCCCTTCAAACCATCCAATGGAGTTTCCCGTGGTGCAAAGGATTAAAAGATTCAAATTTTCATCGATTGGAGCATTCGAATGATCATAATTAGTAGACTTCATCAGAGAAAAATCTTCTCTTCATCTTCTCTCTCTTCTCTTCCTTCCCCCAAATTTCTCTCTCTTCAAATGTTCTAATTCTTCATTGGGATTTTCACTTTTTGATATTCCTTTAAGTTATTCGAAAAGTTTACTTTAGAAGCATGATGTATAATTAAGTTGCCTTGTTTCTATAAAAGGGACTTAATGTTTTTGTAGGAATATGACTAGTCTAAAGTCATAAATAAGGCATATGGAGGGTCACCGGGAAGATGAAGAGTTTTTCCTCTTCTATAAATAGTAATACGTTGCTCATTTGAGACTCTTATGAACTTCTTAAATTCTTATCTTTCTAGTTGGTTGTATTCTTGTAAATTCATGAGAGAGATTTTGCTTACTTGTGATTGAAAAAGAGTTAGCCATTTTCTCTTTAATTTCCTTATTTTCTCACTATGTACAAATCGTGATTTTTGCAAGCTAATAAAGGAATAACTTTTTGTTTTCCAAGGCATATGAATGTGTATGTTTTTATACATATCATTTCCTCTAGCTAGTAGCCCTAAAATAATGTTTTTTTCTTCTTTAAAAATGCATGTGTAAGATTTTATAACTAGTGTTTGTAAGCATCGATTTTCTACTTACATCACTAGTTTCCCCACTTCATATTCTCACTCCCTTTCCCATTCTCTTGACAAATTCCTCTCTAGTAAGTAATTTGTATCTTTACCGCAAGGTTAGTAGAATTCACGTGTTGGATCCCCTACCACAAGTCCACCACAAATATCACTTTTCATGCACATGTAAACAAAAAGCTACACCGTTTAAGTAGAGGGACTTGGATTCTCAAAGCGTTGGCAAGAAATCAAGATATTTTTCCTCACGAAAAATTTCCTTGCTTAACATATATATATATATATATATATATATATATATATATAGACACACACACACACATATATATAAATATATATATACATATATATACACACATATACAATAGACACACACACACACACAGAGATCTAGATTGGAATCCATTAAACATTTAGAAGATCCTCCAAATTTAAAAGACTCTGCACTGTCTAGGAAGCTTCTAAAGCTTTTGATAAGCCTCGATGCATGAGGAGTGGCCAAGTGTCACACATTCTAGGCAGCTGAGTGTAAATGTATGTCATTTAAGGATCCCCAACACGAGAGAATTAAATATTGGGTGGACATGTGGATGGATTCTTGGAGAGCATCTTAAAGGAAAAAGCATTTTATGGATTCCAAACCCATGGAATGAACCAACTTAATAAAGTTTCAAGTCTGCAAGTAGATGAGTAAGAGTGACAGTTAGGGGAACACGTGGTAGACCTCCATTTGGATTTAAAATGTGCTTTTGTAATAAATATCCTTCATGTCATTGAACTCATCTTCATTCGTCACCCCATCTATAATTTCCATCAAAAAATATATCATATTTCGCTAATGCCATGAATGCAAATTTTAGATAATTTGCCAACCTAGCGAATCTTGTTCCAACCATATTTCGCACGATTTGTATAAGTTTTTTTAAGTACGGTTCCTTAAAAATTTCCATGACCTCTATAAATATCAGTATGGATGTCAATGGTGATCTCTCTCTTGGAGAGACAGGGAACATCCATGGGAAATGTATGCAATATAGGGCTAATTTTGATAACAACATGTGAGGGGCATAAGTTTAAGGGATAAACACACAAAGATGGGGGTTAATTTAGTGGTTATGTTTGTGGATTTTTACAAACAACATATGCCCTTATAAAAAGTTTTTACAGACTTTTTTAAATTTATTTCCCACCCTATTTTCAATAGGTTAGGATTTTACAAGCCAAAAGTGTATACGCCCTTTTGAATATAAAGGGCATACACCATTTTTGACTTAATAACTTATAAGTTAAAAAATATAACTATTTACTTTTAAACTCTTAAGTCAACAAGGGTGTACACCCTTTTGACTACAAAGGGCATATGCCTTTTGTAGATTTATAACAAAAAATAAGGTCAATTTCATTTTTGCAAACCCATGAGTTTGGAAGAGGATTTTCTGATGTGGATAAAATATTATACATGCCCTATGAAGACTTATTTCATTTATGCACTTTTTCCTACGTGCGATAATTCTCGTCACATGGCCAAATGAGTTGATTTTATCATTTTATATTGTTAATTGGTAGTTTTAGATAAATTAGGGTTGTAGAAATAGAAAATAAATGTTTTTATTTTAATTTTAATAATTATATCTTAATAGAGTGTTGGCGGGAATTTTCACATGGAAAAATTTGTGAATTCCTTGCCAAAACTCAGGGAATCTAAGTCCCTCTACTTAACCAGTGCGGTATCGTGTATGCATGCATGATAAAGTGTGGATATCTTTGGTGGCCTTTGGTCGGGGGATCCAACAGAGGCACTCCACTTACCTTGCGGAAAATTCTTGTAGTTATCTACAAGTGGGGAATTCGCCATGAAGGTGGGAAAGGGAGTGAGAAAGAGGTAGGTGAACTAATGGTGTAGGTAGGAAATCATATTCTTACACACATTAGTCGGAAACTTTAACACATGAATTTATGAGAAGGAACAACCTTGTAAATGGAAACAAGACGAGATAAGTTTGTGAACTCAAAGTTTCTAAAATCTCCTCATCAAAGAGGCTACGAAATAATTCTTCTTGTATTGATGCTGAAACAAGAGTTGTACATAATGTGGGAATGGAAGAAATTGGAGAATGGAGGAAAGTAGAAGAAAATGGCTATCTCCTTTGCTTTCTCTAAGTACAATGCACTCATGATTTTACAAGATCAATTACCAACCCTGTATAATGGCATGAAGAAGCCATTAAATATCTTGTAAGAAATGGTTACAACTTCTTCTTTGTTAGCAAGAAACGGTTTACAATATTTTCAATCATTCGCGTCCATTTAGATTCTTGATTCACGAAGAAACGCCAATGGTGGAAAAAACCAAAATTTTCATAATGAAGCCTTTACACTCGTTTTCTAATTTTAAATTTGAACCGTTAATCTTGCCTTTGAAAATTTAAACCAAATCTGTCCACATCGAGAGAAATTTAATGGAGTGGGCGTGGAGGACGCCTTTTGCATTTTGTGACTTTATAGAGATTTGGCATCTTTACATTTTGGGTCCGCCCTTCCGCTTTTGATATAATCCCGACACATGGCTTCACTTGAGTGGAGACAGAGTTGTTCGTAACTTTTATAATTTTACCTTTTTAATGTGGGCTCCAATACACAAATTGCTCCGCCCGATCCACTTCCTCGCTTTGAATTTCCAATGGCAGGCTCAAGATTTGACTTTTTCCTTTGTGTTTGGCGGGCTCAAGGGTCACTTTTAACTTTAAGCCCCTTTATGGAAAAAAGGCTCAAATTCTCAAATCTCCCCAATGATCCACCTCCCACTTTGACTCTTTTGATGCAAGCTCAACATTTGACTTTTTCCCTCTTAGCATGATCGGGGTTGTGGGTCACTTTATGACTTTTTTACCTTTTTACAAAGAGGCTCAAATTCTCAAATCTCCCTGATGATCCACCTCCCCACTTTGACTCTTTTGATGCGGGCTCAACATTTGAATTTTTCCTTTAAGCCTGATCGGGGTTACGGGTCACTTTATGACTTTTAGCCCTTTTTGAAACAAGGCTCAAATTCTCAAATATCCTCGACCCGCTTCCAATTGGATATTTCCATGTACCCATGGATAATGGAGCCAAAATTTGATGGGGAAGAAAACGCCCGTCATTCACGACTGTGGAAAAAATGTAGAGAAGAAGAAAACTCCACCATTTTTGTGCCCGATTTTAAAATTTCTTTCAGGAACCAAGGAATTGAAAAAATACAAGGTTCAAAGATCCATGGCCATAGAAAGATTGACAGTTTCATTCAAATGAGGACAATAATAAAATTTTCACGGGTCGAGATAGGAAAATAGAAAATTTATCAAACCACGCAGACTGAGAAAGTTTAAACAACTTCAAAGCATGATTTTCTCTATCTTTTCAGACTTCCAACTTTACTTGAACACTTAGAGGGCGTGAGCTCAAAATTTTCAAATATGAATTTAAAAATGAGGGGGATTTTGAGGGTGACAACAACTCGGCTCTAGCTTGGGGATATGACATGGACTTAGCATAGTGATGACATGACATGGGAATCTAGAATCTCAATCTCTAGACCATGTAATCCTTTGACAGTGCCTTATCCATTGGGCCTTACAGAGTCATGCATAACTTCGAGAAAGAAATATCATAAGAAGGAAACATATGACACGTAACCCAAGGGGAAAAAAACACAACGAAAAGGGAAACACACCTAGAAATCACCTATGGTACAATTCTGGGACCACCCTCTTTCACCGATGATACAATTTTAAGTTTTTCCCACTCCGAGGCAATTCCAATGGTATGCCCATCCAAATATGAGAGAAGAAAAGTGTTCTCGCCGCAAGCTTCACGAATCTAGAATGGGCTGACCCATAATGAATCAAAATTTCCATGGTTACCCTTTGGTTGTCTTCTCTTGTCCCATAGCAGACGAAGTCTCCAAATTTGAATTCTCTTGCCTTGGCCTTCTTATCAAAAAAATTTCTTTACTTTCAATCAAAGTGCTCCTTAATACGATCCACCACTTGGAGTCTATTTTCTTCCAGCTTCTCAAGAAAGAGGATCCTCTTGTTAATGGAATCCTTGACCGACCATCTTCTATTTCCGTCGCACTTGAGAACCGGCATCTTGACTATGAGAGGGATTTCTGCTTCGACTGCACTACATAGTTGAAATGGTGACATACCTATTGTCTTCTTAGGAGTGATCCTATCTTCCCATAATGTATCATACAAGCTTTTGTGCCAATTCCTTTGATTCTCATTTACAAGATTACAGATAATGGTCATAATGTTCTTATTGCTTGATTCAGTCAGTCTGTTTCCTTATGGATAGTATTCAGAAGAATGAGATAGGGAGATTCTGTAGCTATAGTAAAACTCAGTCAGCTCTCTTAAAGATAAATAGGTAGCATTATCTACTACAATCTTCTGTGGCACTCCAAAATGGACTATGATATTCTCCTTGATGAATTTGCATACTATTTCAGTGTTGGCTTGTTTGGACGGAAAGTCTTCCACCCATTTGGTGAAGTAGTTTGTTTCGTGAGTACATAAGTGTGACATGTGCTTGAGTGAGGGCTCGAACACCAATGAAGTCCAGCCCCACTGTTGAAATGGTTCTTCAATAACCACAGGCCTGAGTGGTAATGCAATGAGTTGTGGTCTTCTAATGAACTGTTGGCATGCTTTGCATTTAGAAACCCAATCTTGAGTATCTACAAAGATGGTGGGCCAATAATACCTTCCTCAGAGGATCTTGTGTGTAGTAGTGACTGTTGCTGAAAAATGTCCACCACATGCTTGGTCATGGTATGCTTTAAGCAACTTTTCTTGTTGCTCTTTATCTACGCACCTGAGGAAACAACCATCCAGGCCTCTTTTGTAAAGCACATGATTCCAAATTACAAATTTAGCTACCTTCACTTAAGTGTTCTCCTTTTCTTGTAATCAAGATGGGTAGGGAATTCTCCATAAGTCAGGTAATAGGAAATATCAGCATACCACTCATCAGTAGTGGTGACAAAGAGAACCTGTGGGTTGTCTTCTGAACAAGTTGAGCAAGCACAATTTTCTTCGCCATGTTGAACTTTGAGTGTTTCATCTTCATAATCAACTTGCACAAGCCATTTCCCCTTACCAGATTGGAGGGTTGAATCTCCAAGTCATATTCTTGAGTCTTTACAATCCAATTTCCTCTTTTAGCTTTGGGATCCTGCTATGTCAAGATGGACTTGATTGCACTACCAAGGACCATCACCACCGTATGGGAATTGAGGATGTAAAACTTGAAGTTTTTTACATCCTTGACCACTACATAGGCATGATTCTCCAATTGGATGTATTTTAGCTCATGCTTTTTCAAAGGACAACTCATGAAAGCAATAGGTGCTTCCATGCTTTCATCATTTTTCTGAACGAATGATAGGAGTGTATGTTCTGATGCATAACAATACATGATGAATTCTTTGTTAAAATATGGAGATACAAGAGTTGGAGCCTTGGAAATGGATTTCTTGATCTCTTCGAATGTTTCCTTCCCTTCATTGTTCCATTTGAAGTTTTCTTGTGGTTTCATCATGGAAGTGATGTGCTTCATCAACTCAGCAAACTCAGGCACAAAACAATGAAGAAAGTTCACCTTTCCAAAGAATGAATGAACTCTTTTCTTGCTTGTGGGTAGGGATAATGCTTGAATGGATCTAACCCTCTCAAGATCAATGTGTGCTCCATGTTTTTTCACAATGTGCCCCAAAATTTTGCTTTTGTGACTCCAAAAATGTAGTTTTGGATTTAGTGATATGCCATATTTCCTACACCTTGCAAGTACATTCCAAGTGATAGATATGATCTCCCCTCTTCTCGAAAATACTATGAGATCATCAAGATATATGCCAATGTAATGCTTTATATCTTTGAAGGCCAAATCCATCACCCTTTGGAATGTAGCTCTTGCATTGAGTAAGCCAAAAGGCATTCTATTGTAGGCAAAAGTGCCCAAGGTGTTATAAAAGTTGTCTTTGTGTGGTCCTCCTCTCGCCACTTTGATTTGATTATATTCGAGAATCCATCAAGTAATGAAATCATTTCAGATCCAGTGACTACTTGTAAGATATGGTCCATGATATGAAGAGGATAATTTTCCTTTAGTGATGCCTGTTTCAAAGTTGCGAAAATATACACATATCCTTATTTCACCATTCTTCTTCCTCACTGGCACAATGTTAGCCACCCACGTTGAATGGTGGATGGGAAAGATGATCCTTGCATTAAGCATCTTCATTACCTCCTCCTTGATGGTATCGGAAATATTTGGGTTATACGGCCTTTGTTTCGCTTGAAGGGCTTAACTCCCCTGCTTCAAGGGAATTGAGTGATGCATTTCCTTTGGTGGAAGGGTTTGAGTTCATCATAAGAGTAGGCCAAGACATCGAGTATTTCTTGAGTAATGCAACAAACCTTATTTTTCTTCATGCAAGCAACATTTTCCAATATTGACCACCCTACGATCCTTCGGGGTACTAATGTTTTCTTTATCAAAATCAGTGGGCACTAAGGAGATTGATTTACTTTCTCTTGAATGAATCTATCATGTTTTTCAAAGAGGTCTTCTAAAGAGACTAGGCCTTTGGGAATTTTGTTCCCTTTCATTTTGATTACTCCCTCATCATCAATCCCTTCAATTCCTTATTTCTCTTCTTTGGGGACTACTCGGTGTGTATTTTCACCTCCTTCAAAGAAGAGATTATTGAAATTATCCCTTTGCTCTAAAAAGGCTACAATTTGGTTATCACCATTGAATACTTGCCAATGATTTGCATTATGTTCTGTACACTAGGCATGAATACCATTTCAATGGTCACTTTGTCTTTACCAAAAGAATGATGAGGTGTCACTACGGAAGCTGACATTGCAAGAGAATTATCCTTTTCATTTTGTTCCCTTGGGATAGCTTCAATGGAAAATGCATCAAAAGATTCAATGCAGTCCCACACTGCTTTTTGTAATGCCGGAGTCTTGGATTCTTCACCGATATTGTTAGCGAGACATACTTTACTACAACCCATACATCACCTCGGAATCTCAATTTCTTGATTCCTATGTCCTCTCTTTGCACTCATGCCTAAGAGTAGTTCTTCATACTTTTAAAAGTGTTATTTGTATTATCAAATTGTAGCTTGTAGGAAAATGGGTACAACTCATTGGAAGGAGAGTACAATACTACACCAGCTCCCGAGCCCGCTCTGGAATGAATACCATCAAATTCCATTGTCCAAATTTGATCTTCCTCTTCCTCCATGATAAGTGGAAAGTTCTCCTCTTTTCTTTGATGTGAGGAATTAGTTTCTATCCCATAATCTTGGAAGAGAATGTTTTTTTTCGGATCATCGACTTTCGTCATCGTGAACTTAATCTTTACGACTGTAGTAAGCTTCTTCATCTCACCTTTTACTAGGATAGGTGCAAATGACCAATCCTTTTTTATCTCTCCATCCAGGTCTATGGAGAAACTCCTACTCAATAGCATACCAAAGGATGTTGGGATGTTTGCTACTGTAAAGATGGTTAGGAGCACCTTCTTGTCTAGAAAATCAGCTAGTGCTACCTGTGCATATTTGATTCTTCCTACCAATGGCACTTGTTTAGATTCCATTGAGTAGTAGGTGACATTTACCCAAGTCAAGGTGAGGCCTAGAGCATTTACTGAACTTTGGTGGCATCACATTGTCTCGAGGCTGGAATCTAAGATATAATTATTTAGCTAGAAGCCTTTAATGAGGAGTGACGGTGTAGAAAGGTTCAACCCCGTTAGTTTTGGAGACACCGAGGGATAGCATGTTTTGAGAAGGTGGTGTGGATGGTGTGGGTAGTAAACCTTTAGAATTAGGACTCGAGGATACATGGTCACCACCACGAACTGCATTAATGAACTTGTCGAACTAGGAAGGGTGTGTTTGTAGGTATTCTATTTCGAGAGTTGGACTTTGGTTTTTATTGAATGTTCCACAAAGTCAAATGGGGCTATGGTGAGTGAGGTAGATGTCCCAGAAATGGAGGAAGATTTATATGGTAGAGGCTTTGCTACTTTGGGTGTTGAATTATCTATTTTTGGTGTAGAAATTGGCTTGGAAGGGGGTGAGGGTGTAGCTTTTGATTAAACCTTAGATGTTTTTGTAGGAACAACATTTAAAGGAGAATTGTTATTAGAAAATTTTGAGCTAGAAGAAGAATTAGATAACTTACTTGGCATAGTAACATGATCCCTAAAAATCAGTGAGTCTGGTTTTTCTTTGGCTAACTCCATAGAAGTTGGTAATGGTGATCCTATGTTGATGATTTTATTTTGTGTGACCTCTAGAGGAGAATCTTCTTTATTCTTCTTATCCCTTACCACAACCATTGAGGATGAAGCACCTTTCCCTGGATTGTGCACAAGTGAAGATGACACATGAGAAACTTGAAGCTTGTTCATCATCCTCATCTTTGTCATCAACATACTCAATTAGGTCATTGTGCATATCAACTTCCTCAACCTCAAGCTAGTTTTCATAGTCTTCCATTTTGCTTCTTGTGTTTCATCAATTTTTGCTTCCTCCTCCCAATTTGTTTGGTGTCACAGATGGCATTGACTAGTAGTGCTTCAAGAGAAAGCTGATGAGAATTTGGTGGAATACTTGGCCTATCTAGAGGGTTTGGTTTCCTTGAATCATTCCACATTGTGATTCGAGATAGTTGCTTGTTCAAAACAACCAAGTCATTTGCCATTTTTGTAACATCAGATCTGTGGTGATAGAGTTTGCATTCTAACCATTTTTCTTTCCATTTGGGCCTTTCACTTTACCAGAAAAGATTAGATCATCATCGGTTTTTATTTCATAGTCCTTGGCTTCCCTCAATGTTCTTGGTTGGGATCTTCTCGAGGAAAAAACCTACTTCTGATGCCAAAGCACCGATGAAAAACCTCTTCAAATTATTTTGAAGGCACCACATCTTCAAGGATCCTTCTTATCACTCTATCATATCTTTCTACGAAGTCCCTCATTGACTCAGAGGTTTATTTCTTCATTTATATCAATTAGACCAAAAGATCCTGGTAATCTTTCAGTGCTCTTGAACCTTTGTTTGAATGCACTTCTTATATCCTCCCAACAGGTGATGAACCTCGGGGGTAGCATGTAGAACCATTCAATGGCTTTCTCTTGAAGTGACTCCACAAAGAGTCAAACTGACACATATTCATCCTCAACACCCAACACACCGCAAGCAATGATAAATGTTGATACATGCTGCTCTTCAAGGATTTGAGAACCATCCCCTTTAAATTTTGGATGCTTTTTCTCAAGCCTCTTGGTAGCTCATGGAGAGGTTGATCAAGAGCCGCAGTGTACCATTGTTTCCTCCCATGGTACATTAGGCCTATGGGCCTCATGATCACGTTCACACTCACGAACCCCCATTATATTTATATTTCTATCTTCTAACCTTGCTAAGGTTATGGATTCTAGCGTTGCTTCTCTTTCATCTACTTTAGCTTGAAGTCTCTCAATTTCTTCGAGTTGAGTCTTATTTCTTCGTCGGCTCTTACTTCTCTTTCTCTAAATTCTTCTTCGGTGTCTACGTTGGTGAAATCTTCAAGGTTATCATTGATGTATGTAAATTCACTATCCAAAGGATTGGTAAAAGTTAGGTTCCCAACATGACCAATTGTTTGAGAAGGAAGCCTTTGGATTCTCGAGTAGCTCTTATCTCCTTTGAAGTTCCTCAAAAATGGGACCGGCTTTGTCCTCCTTGTCTCTATTGCCGGATGTATCTTCTATCTACCAAAGATGAAAATATATGCTCTACTTTATGGTGCTAGAATTTTTTTGCCTCTCTAATTTAGCAAATGCGTTCCTCTTCAAGGTCTAGAATTCTCATGGCAATGAAGTAGTGATTGGTACTTTGTCTATTATGCCAAATAGCTTCCCTCAAATTTGAAGCAACATCTTCTTTGATGTGGAAGAGTAATTTGGGTATTTCAATAGGAGGGTTTCCTAGAATAGCCATGATTTGAATCCATGTGGCTCATATAGCCATTCAAATTCAAGAATTTTTCTCTTTTTCTAATATTGAATTTTTGACCTTGCGGTCACACGCAGTGCGAGATGTTGCTAAATCTACCCCATGGTGGGTGCAAAAAAATTTGGCAAGGGAATTTTTGGGTGGAAAAATTTGTGAATTCCTTTCCAAAGTTCGGGAATCTAAGTCCCTCTACTTAATCGGTCCAAGTGCCATGTATGCATGCATGAGAAAGGATGGATTTCTTTGGTGGCCATTCGGCCGGGGATCCAACAGGGGGCACTTCACCGACCACGGAGAAAATTCTTGCAGCTATCTACAAGGGGGAATTAGCATGAAGGTGAGAAAGGGAGTGAGAAAAGAGGTAGTAGAACTAATGTTGCAGGTAGGAAATCGATTCCTACACACATTAGTCAGAAACTTTAACACATGCATTTATGAGAAGAAACAACCCTGCAAATGGCAACAAGAAGAGATAAGATTATGAACTCAAAGTTTCTAAAATCTCCTCATCAAAGATGCTATGAAATCATTCTTATTGTATTGATGTTGAAACATGAATTGTACCTAATGTGGGAATGGAAGAAATTTGAGAATGGAGGAAAGTAGAAGAAAATGGCTATCTCCTTTGTTTTCTCTAAGTATAATGCACTCATGAGTTTACAAGATCAATTGCCAACCCTATATAATGGCGTGAAGAAGCTGATAAATATCTTGCAAGAAATTGTTACAAATTCTTCTTTGTTAGCAAGAAACGGTTTATAATATTTTCAATCATTCACGTATGTTCATATTCTTGATTCGTGAAGAAACGCCAATGGTGGAAAAAACCATACTTTTCATAATGCAAACCGTTACACTCATTTTGTAATTATGAATTTGAATTTTTCATCTTGCCTTTGAAACTTTAAACCAGAGTCATCCATGTGGGAGAAATTTATTGGGGTGGGCATGGAGGATACCTTTTGCATTTTGTGACTTTATAGATATTTGGAATTTTTATATTTTTGGTCCACCCTTCTACTTTCGATATAATCTGACGGTGGCTTCACTTGAGTGGAGATAGATTCGTGGGCCACTTTTATAATTTTATCTTTTTTTTAATGCGGGCTCAAAAACAAAAATTGCTCTATCGACTCCGCTTCCCTACTTTGATTTTGCAATGGTGGGCTCAAGATTTGACTTTTTCCTTTGTGTTTGGCGGGGTTGAGGTCACTTTTAAGCGTAATCCCGTTTAATGAAAACAAGGCTCAAATTCTCAAATCTCCCAATGATCAACCTCCCATGACTCTTTTGATGTGGGCTCAACATTTGAATTTTTCCTCTTGGCATGATCGGGGCTGCGGGTCACTTTATGATTTTTTTTCCTTTTTTACAAAGAGATTCAAATTCTGAAATCTCCTCGATGATCTGCCTCCCACTTTGACTCTTTTTATGTGGGCTCAACATTTGACTCTTTCCTTTAGGATTGATCGGGGTTGTGGGTCACTTTCTGAATTTTAGACCTTTTTGGAAACAAGGCTCAAATTCTCAAATCTCCCGACCCACTTCCAATTAGATATGTCCACATACCCATGGATAATGGAGACAAAATTTGATAGGGAAGAAAATTCCTGTCATTCACGACTGTGGAAAAAATGCAGAGAAGAAGAAAACTCCACCATTTTTGTGCCCCATTTTCAAATTTCTTTCACGAACCAAGGAATTGAAAACAATACAAGGTTCGATGATCCATGGCCATAGAAATATTGATAGTTTCATTCAAATGAGGACAACAATAAAATTTTCACGGGTCCAAATAGGAAAATAGAAAATTTATCAAACCACGCAGACTAGAGAGTTTAAACAACTTCAAAGAATGAATTTCTCTATCTTTTGGACTTCCAACTTTACTTGAATACTTTTAGAGGCGTGAACTCAAAATTTTTGAATTTGAATTATAAAAAGAGGGGGATTTTAAGGTTGACAACATGGAGGCATTTTTGGAGAAATTGTGTGGAGAAATATATAAGAAATTATTCATAATCTACAAAAATTCAACCATAAAATCCTACAAATCCATTTAAGTGGCCCATGCAAATGAAGAATAAGAAAAATTTCAATGATGATATACTAGAAACCACCTTGAAAATCAGTAAATAATAATTAATAGTTTGCTTGATTCCTCAATAAAAACTACATGAATTACACTTACGTATATGTTGAAGATTCTTTTCTTGGTAGGAAATGTTTAGGGCAATTGAATGCAATGCAAACTAAAAGGAAAACATTGAAAAAATATATTTTAAATGATTGTAATATGAATCATGATGCTATAAAAGGAATCAAGATAAGAAAACAAGAAATTTTTACTTTATTATGTAATCCTAGAACTAATGATTCACAAATTAATTAATCAGAGACACATTATCATTGACTTGTGTATTAACAAACTCGATTTAAAAATACTTTTGTAATAGGTGGTAACTGGTTTTGGATGAGTCTCCATGAAACAATAATTAGGTTCTATTGAATTTTTTGATAAATTTGTATTGTGAGTATGTTCTTAAGAAGAAGCCAAATAATTGTGACTTTATGGAACCTTAGGATGAGGAAATGGTTCCTTGTTTGATGGACCTAGTTCTATATTAGATAGAAATGTTTAAAAATTTCCCTCGATTTGATAGGTAAGAACAAAAAAATTACATATCGTCATCCATAGTGAAATTTATCATAATGTACAAAAAGAGACCCTTTAGTAATTTTACCATTTGACTAATACATTGATTGAGCATCGGAGGCATATGATAGCCATGTATGGTTATCAACTATAGAGGCTACAAGTAATCATGGATGTAGTAGTATCCCACATGATTTTAATGTTTGGTGACAATGTATCTCGTATTTTAGCGGTGGCACAAGTGGTAGTGGAATTACAATTTATATGTATCAATGTACATCATGTGGTAGGATGTGTGTTAGACCATATGTAGACTACATCTATGGATCTTGTATGACAATTTGTAAAGCCTAATGATACCAATTTACAATACTATGCATAATACAATATTTTATTTATAATTACTATTGGATGGTTCTACAAGGATTAATATGTTACCCGTGCACATAGAGAAAGGTTGCACTTCCAATGGTGTCATGAACGCTCCACGTAGTAAGCAAGAGATCAAATAAAATAGGAGAATCAAGTATAGAAAGACAACATTGTGTCTAGAATTCTCATAGATTAAAAAATAATTACATATAGGAGTGTTGTGTAACTCCTGTGCATGACACATGTACACTAACACTATTGACCTAATCCACTATGACCTATTCTCACTAAGTGATATGATTAACCATATATGGTGGAAAAATATCAAATGATGATGAACAAGTCATATACACCAACACCCCCTTCATAGAATATGAGGTACAAGTCATCCAAAGTAATAAGCGAAAGATAAATCTCATAGAAAACTAAGAAATATGTTTCAATGGGGCTCACGAGTAGGCTTGATAAGTTAATGATGTACAAAAACAATATTTCTACAAACTAAGAAGAGGATAAGGAAAATGGGTCCTGACAACTAGGTCTGATGAGGTACCCATGTATAATAAGGATCTCAAGTAATGAAGAAGAAACCCCTAAGGAAAACATCCACTTACAAGAGATAAAAGACTCCCTAAATAACCTAAGAAAGATGCGTCAAATGAGTCCCACAACTAAAGGCCTAAAAGATACTCATGTACAAACTGCAATATTTCTAGAAGAAGAGAAGAGATGAAGAAATGCTATCTAACCTCCCAATATGAAGAACATGTTGAAGACCACCTTGTATCAAGTGAATAAGAAGAAGATCCCCAAAGTGACAAGGTTTTGTTCCTATCCAAGGAATGATGCTCCATATGTGATGTGGAAGCGTCAAATACTCCATGAAGGGATAGTGAATCCAAAGCAGCAGTGAAGAAAGAAGGTTGAATATCACGTAAGCTGTATAAAAGAGTGCTCAAAGTCCGATGACTCTGAATCATAAGTACGTTCTCCTAAATAGTATATAGAAGACAAAGTAGGTGGATCAAGAAATAACTCCTTGATATGTGGTAAATGATAAGTGGATATTAGAGGTAGGTCCTATCATCACCAATCTGGCACTATGATAATTCTTCACCAGGAACTCCTCGTGCTATGATTATTTACTAATGCACAGCCTTTAGTTTGGTGGATGTAATTTGGAAACAAAACAACAACATAACACAAGAATACCATCGACTATGATAAGACGGAATGATGAAAAATCTGAAATATCAAAGTAAATTATAATATTAACATGAAATTGTTACAATCTCACCCATGAGGTACTTCAAGTGTTATTGACTTCACTTGCCTTTCACCAAGACTATGGGAGAAACTTTACAATTACACCTCTTAATAGATTCTTTAACACACCTTTAAAGCTGATGGCTTCCTTCGCACACTTCCTACAATATTTCTCACTACTTATTTCTATGCTAAATGAGGAGGGTGGCTCTCTATTTATAGAACTTCCGAGGCTTATCCATCTTATCTCTAAGATAGGATAAGAAATCCACTCGACGAATCATATTCCATACCTTAACTCTTATCCTGTACATGTAAGCTTATCTTTTAAGATAAGATAAACCTTATCATTTTACATGGGTTCCACTCTTTTTTAGACTTTTTACAAAAGTATACAAAATATTTATGACCTCACTCCTTGTCCTTATTACCAATATAATATTTCTAATTCCTAATCATGTAGACCCTACTTCTCTAATTACCCAAACTTTGACATTTTAACATTCCGGACCACTTACTTACAAATATTTACTTTTACAACATTCTATTGTACTTTGACTGCTACTGTACTCCACATTGGCGGCACCATACCGATGGTGCCATTATCTTCTATCATATGCTACTACTAATTATACTTAACAACATCCTATTCCTAATACATACATTAATGAACTAGAAATTATGGAGGAAAATTTTAGTGTCGCAGTCCCCATCACTAAGGAAATTAACCCTAATAGAATAGAAGTCATCATCATCAAAAGTGAGATTAGAAATATCATCAATTCTAGGTGAATCCGATGAAGAATCTGAAAGAGGAAAAAAGTGAGAAAAAAGAGTAGAGTCAAGAGTGATGATCAAGCAATGTACACTAACCGTAATAATAATATTCACTATGAAGATCCCTAACATAAACAAAATCTAGAGTGAACTCAACCCGCATGCCCTGACTAATTTGAGTGATATGATATATGTTAGGTTGTGGATCTGAATTGCTTCACAACTAGCATTCTTTATCAAATTGCAGAAAACACAAAAGAACCGACATCGGTTATGAAGAGATAGACATCGGTCACCTATAATCGACATCCATCGGGGGAAAGTAGGAATTGTCATCATTCGGGATAACCGACATCGGTTACTGTGCATGAGTTTTTTATTTAACTCACGGGAATTAGATATAAATTAAGTCTTAAATTAGATCTATTAATTGTAATTGCATGACTAAGTTTCCTAATTTTGTATATGCCTATGTAAGCATGAAATATAGGATTAGAATGTTAATTGGACAAGGATTAAGTTACATCCTTAATTCTCCTATATTGAGAGGATGAAGAAGAAGAGAAATAAATAATAGGTTACATGAATACAAATCTTCCATGGAGAGGATCTAGATAGAAGGAAATAACATGTACATCTGAATGGTGAGAAGAGGGTAACATCTTCTAATGTATTTCCTTTGTATAGTTATTGTCTCATTGTAATGGATTGCATAGTATGCAAAGCACATAGAGTTTCTTCTTATAGATCCATACATTTGGTGAGATCTTGTATTATATTTTTATGAGATCATATTGTATTATTGATCCATGTAGATCTAGATATTGTAGAGGAGGTTGTCTTCATGTTTGCACAAGTTATGTAGTGATGGAGAGACAAACTTACTTCTTGGTGCATAGTTATAGTTGCACATATGGTAGACCCATGTGAGAGGTCTTGTTTGCAGATCCACAAAGAACTTGGTAGTAGTTCAGAGATGCAGTAGTTCCTGGTTATGTGAGATCTGATTGTGGTATTTAAAGGCACGGTTGTATTGCACTTATGTAGAACCATTTAGAGATCCGGATGAGAGAAGATGCTTTTGGAGAGATGAATTGTAATCCTAAATTAAAGAGCTGGTTTGTACTCTTGTTATATTGCATGTATTAAATCTCTATTTTTGGTGAATGTAGCTCACCTTGGGTGAACCATGGTACATGATGTGTTATGTGTGTGTACTTTGTCTTGATAAGGATTATACTATTTTATACTTCCACTTTGTTGTATATTTTGGGGAATTATTTAGATCTTTTATGCATGATTGAGTTTGCTATTAAATAATAGCACTATTCCAAAGTCCTGAATTCCCAACAACTGGTATCAAAGCTTGGTTAGCTTGGTTATTTCAGAGCAAGGTTTTGCTTTAGTATATTGTTAGTGGTTTCTTTGGTGTATGAGAGCAGAATTTTTTTTTTTCCTCATGTGAATATCATAGGAAAATATTCAATCTCAATTGGGAGATGAAAGAGTAAGGTTGATGGAAATTACAATGACCAACATCGGTCAGTGGCACTAGCATCGCTGTGGTGACCGTGGTCGATTCTTGACAACCTAGTTTTAAATAGAAAATCACATATATGAATATTTAAGAAGATGCATGGAATGTATCTTGTTTGTTGAGGTGTCCTCGTTCTTGGAGGCACAAACATGTTGGTCAGATTGCAGATCCGATTATTGAGGTATGGTTTTATCTTGGTATTGTAGTGCTTATATTATTTTGGTTGCACATGCATGTTTGGGATTGTAGATCTAGATCTGAGAATGAGATAGAGGAGCAATTATGCATCCTTGGTGCAGTTAGATGCATGGGCTTCTTAGAGAGGTAGAATATAATAGCACAGAATGAAGACGGGGTTTCCATTAGAGAAGCATGTTCTTCAGTTGAAGATGTGGTTGAGTATCTTGGTGTTGGTAAGGTGATGTATTTCATCTTGGTGCAGTTTTATTGCATGTATTATTGATGTTAAGTTTTTGTGCAAGGTTGGGTGCTTCTTGAAATGACTGGCTCAACACAACTATCGGCTTTGGTCGGAGTAGGCACCTAGTTTGGTGACCTATTCCAATATTGTGGCATTGTGTTTGCTCCAGCACCATCGACGTTGGTCAGGGAACTAACATCGGTCACAGAGGGTAACCGATACGGTCAGCGAACCATGGTTAGTCTCTGTGACAACGAGTTTGTACAGGGTTTCTTACAGTAGAAGAGGGCATGAATGGTTCAGTGTCCTGTTTTGGAGGATTAGGTTTCTTGCACAGTGTGTATAGGTAGAAATAGTGTAGATCACTTCAATGTTTGGATCAGAAAGAGGATGGAGTTGGCTCGGTTAGTCTAGTGAGACTTTGAGTCAGGTATCTCTATATGATTCACGTTTTATTTCTTTTGTTTGGAGAAACTGATATTATGATTGGATAGTGTGCACAGATTTACACCATGTTTTTGGTGTTGTTTGAATTTTATTCCCCGGTTGTGTGGAATCTTGAGGACAAGGGTTTCTAGTCTAAGGATGAGATCCTCAATGAAAATTCATGGTTAGAAAAATTGCGAGTAATGAGAGATATTTATTATAAACAAATGGAAAGAAGTTGATTCACCTACTTCACAAGAAGTCCAAACTTTTGTGATGTAGAAGTATTCTTGGTTAAGAATGGAATCAAGTTTATATTTCTTTCATCCGGTTTTATTTCTCACTAACATATTAGCTTTTGAGCTTGGTGTTAGAGGTAGTGCAGGGAATTTCATGTTCAATGGGAGCAAGCCATGGTTGTTGGCATTGCAGGATTAGATACATGATGCACATGTAGAGTGAGAGGAGAGTGATATTATTCAGAGTGGCAAAGTCACTAGTTAGATTTAGAGAGAAGTCATGGATTTATAGGTATATTTATTTTATTTCTTTGTGATGTCACTTATGGTTTATTTTGTGGTGCTGGATATCCCTATGGGATTACAGTTGATGGTTAGATTCATCTTTACAGAAGATGATAGAGAAATTTTTCAGATTTTTAAGGGTTAAAGAAGGAAACTTGACTATTATAGAGACCGATGTCGGTTAGAAGCTAACCATGGTCGGTCATCTAGTAACCATGGTTGGTTTGGTCACATGTTTGAAACTATGTTTTTTACCATTTTTAGATGGTGCCCTTGTTTGATTTCATCTTGGTTGGTTTGTGTAGTATGTTGATGACATGTTTGTTGGTATTTGCACTATTTATTAGTAGCATGGTTTAGCATGGTTGTTGTTATTGACATTGATGAGCACAAGATTCATATATGGCTTTGGAGTTAGTCGGTGAGAGACTTGGAGCTTCTGGAGAGCCTGGAGATATGGATGGATGTATAGGTGAGTTTATACATGTGGATAGATTTAGTTTTGTGAGTCTATGATGATGTAGATGTTTGATTTGCACATGGATTCCTATGAGCATGGTTTAGATGCCTTGAGCATGAGTAGGGGATGTTTGTATTTCCTCTTGATTACTATGTTATTCCATGAGAGATGTTATCTACAGATGATTGTCTTGGACATGCTAGTTGTTTATGCAGGGTTGGATTTGTAGATTGCAGTGTTTGGATTTCTTTGAGTTATGCAGGTGTTTGTGGATTGATCACCCACTATTGCATGTAGAACTCATTTAGGGTTGTTTTTACCTGGGATCTTGTTTTGCTTTCACATATTCTAGTTTGACTTGTCTTTGGATAGTTGCATTGGTGGTTGCATGGAGACATGGATAGATGGATGGAGAACATGGTTGGTTTTATAGGTATGGCTATGGTTGTAGTTGAAGCTCAATACTTCAGTTTGAGTGGGAGCTCTTGCAGGTGTGTTAGTCATGATGGCTTGGTTGCATGAGAGGCTTGGTGTTATGATTCAGTGGGAGCTTGATGTATGGATAGCTCGGTTATCACGGATCAGTAGTAGCTTCGTGTAGGTCTATGGTAAGTCACGGGTTTGTTATCTTCATTTTAGAAGATGGTTTGATCTTCCTAGTTTTTTTTTGAGAGAATTGTTGAAGGAAAGAATATATGGTCTTCATAGTGTGTTGAGGATGGTGATGTACAGTACAGAGGTTCAAAAATTTATCTCCAAGTGGGAGATTGTTAGGTTGTGGAGCTGAATTGCTTCACAGTTAGCATGCTTTAAAACTTGTAGGAAAACACAGTAACCGACCTCGGTTATAAAGGACTGCAATTGGTCACCTATGAATGGCATCGGTCAGGAAAGTAGGAACCATCATCGGTTACCTGTGTGTGAGTGTTTTATTTAACTCATGGGAATTAGATCTAAATTTAGTATTAAAGTAGATCTATTGATTGTAATTACATGGCTAAGTGCCCTAAGTTTTTATATGCCTATATAAGCATGAAAGCTAGGGTTAGAAGGTTAATTGGACAAGGATTGAGTTATATCCTTGATTATCCTAGATTGAGAGGATGAAGAAGAAGAGAAAGAAAGAATAGGTTACATGAAGACAAAGCTTCCATGGAGAGGAGTTGGATAGAAGGAAATAATAGGTACATCTGAATGGTGAGAAGAGGGTAACATCTTCTATTGTATTTCCTTTGTATAGTTATTGTCTCATTGTAATGGCTTGCATAGTATGAAAAGCACATAGATTTTCTTCTTGTAGATCCACATGTTGGTGAGATCTTGTATTATAGATCCATGAGATCATATTGTATTGTTGATCCATGTAGATCTAGATATTGTAGAGGAGGTTATCTTCATGTTTGCACAAGTTATGCAGTGATGGAGAGACAAACTTACTTCTTGGTGCACAATTATAGTTGCACATATGGTAGACCCATGTGAGAGGTCTTGTTTGCAGATCCACAAAGAACTTGGTAGCAGTTCAAATATGTAGTAGTTCCGAGTTATGTGAGATATGTTTATGGTATTTGGAGGCACGGTTGTAGTGAACTTATGTAGACCCATTTTGAGATATGGAGGAGAGGATACACTCTTGAGAGATTCATTGTACTCTTCTATTGAAAATTTTGTTTGTAATCTTGCTATATTATATATATGAGATCTCTATCTTTGAAGGACATAGCCCACATTGGGTGAACCACAATATATGATGTGTCATGTGTGTGTACTTTGTCTTGATTAGGATTATTCTAGTTTATACTTCCACTATTGTAGATTTTTGGGAATTTTGAAGATCTTGTGTGCATGATTGAGTTTTTTTATTAAATCATAGCACTATTCCGTATTCTTGAATTCCCAACAACATATTGAAAGGGATTATTCAAAAGTGAAGGAACATCAAACACATTTTGAAATCTCCACCATTCACTTCAATAGAACCTCTCCCGAAAAATGGTGTAGAAGTGTCATCACCAAGCCGAATAGAAGACATGTCACATGGATCTAAAGAAGCAAAATCAATGTCAGATGAGGCCATATGATGAGATGCACCTGAATCAATCACCCATGTAGGAGTAGGTGACACAACTGCAACTAAAGCTCTTGCTTTTGTTTTCTCCTTAGTTGATTCTTTTTATTTCACTTTCCCCTTTCCATTGTCTTTTTCCTTAGAACTTTCATGATTTGATGATGAAGATGGCTTGAGAGAATTAAAAAAATCCTATGTTTTCTTCTCTAGAAGACTCGTGAGGAGGTCAATTTTCTTATTCAAAAATTCTTCTTCTTCATGCCTACCACTATAGTACCCACATTTGATCCATTCTTTAGGAGATTTAGAGCTAGAAGAGGAAGTGGAAAAGTTTGATTTGGTGGTGGATTGGTCATTTTATTATCACAATCCTTAATATTTTCTTCTTCTCTATTGAAACCCTTAGTTTTCATGACAAACAATGAGAGCATGGGGTTTTTTTAATCTAAGAGTACCCATCTGAATTATCTTATCTTATTCTCTAGTCAAATCGGTGAAAATCATCAAAGGAGGGCATAGTCCAACTGGATTAAGTGCTCTTTTGTGGCGGGGAAGGTTGAGACAAAATTAAATAGTCTTTGCCAAGATTTTCAAGGATGGAAAGAATGAGTTTTGAGTCCTTATCAATTCCACAATTTTCAGTTGCACTCTAAGAGATTTGAGTTTATTGAAAAGTCTTGAAGATTGTCAAAATAGTTAGAAGTGAGACTAATCAACTCATTTTCCAGTTCATGCCCTTTCATTTCATCATGTTTCCCAAAAAATTTATCTAAGGCATCCCAAACTTCCTTGGGTGATTTGGTTGTGTTAATATGAAAGTGTAGTTCTGGTGATATAGAAAGACACAAAACAAAAAGGCTTCATCACATTTTTCAAACCACTTTTCTTTCTCTGCATCTTCTTTAGGTTCAACTTACAATCCCATTGTTATCTAATACAATTTTTGTTTTCTCAAGGAGAGAGATACATCATCCTTCCATTCATGATAGTTAAATGGGGTAAAAAAAGCAATAGAATTAAGATCCATAGTAGATAAAAGAGAGAAAATAAAATAGTAGAAAGAAAAGAACAATACATAATGAACACCCCACTGAATGTGAGACTTTATAAGTAGTGTGTTGATTACACCCAAGTGTTTGTGCGATGTGAAACATTTTACCACTCACCTTATAATTAGAGGAATATTTTACAAGAGTGGAGACCACAATATCCTCATTCGTGGAAAACGTAACAAGTGAACAAGCACAAAATCAAGTAAGAAGGAAGGAAGATCTCTTACCAAAATGTTTTGGTAGATACACTCACTAACCCGCAAGTGAAGAAAAGAAATTACAAAGCAGAAAAATGGCTCAAAAAAGAGTCCAAGAGGCTTCCACAATGCAACAGAGGATCCAAGAAGACAAAATAATGCTAACATGAATACTATACACTCAACAAACAAATTAGTAGAAAAAGTGTCCAATAACACTATAAATCATACTTTTGAAAATGTGAATTTGTCTATTTTAATGATAAAAAGGTGACAATGATAAGATGACAAGATATTAATTTGAACAATAAATTAAGACTACTAATCAAAATATGAGGAAATAAAAGGAGCTAAAATTAAATTAATTGAGCTTATGAATTAATTAAGGTTCTAAAAGGAGATTAAGAGCTAATTAAAATTAGTTAAAAACTAATTTAATTAAACACCTCTTAACTTCAAAATCCTCTTAATTAAAAAGACCACTCATTAAAAATACACACCCTTTTTAAATTTAATACCCACTTAAATTAACCCCACCTTATAATAAAACAAACAATTTTAAATGAAAACTCGCCCCTTTAAAAACCGCATGACCCTTATAATATAAAACCAACCACATTAGTTCCTCCCACTTTATGAAAAACACAACCTGACCATAAATAAAAACCAAAGCAAATAATTAAAAGACTAAGTTTAAAAAAACACATGCGATTTGGCTTTAAAAACCAAATGAATCAATCTATGCAAGGTTTTAATAGGCATGAGGTTTGAAGCAAACAGATAAGAACATGAGGACAAAGTTAGGTGGGTAGGTGAATGAGCTAGTCTAGGTGAAATGAATGGGAACTACATAGGATGAACCAGTGGGAAGCCCAAAGAAGGACTAGGGCAAGGTGGACAAGAATGGTGAGATCAACGCATGCAACCTACAAGCTTGGAGAATAGTAAGGCAAGGTCAATAGGGGGATCTAGGCGTAGGTGAGGAAAGTAAAATCCAAACAAAACCACTCATCAAGGAAGTGCAACAAAACCTCATGAGAAATGAAAAACAAATACAAAAATGATACAAAGGGGCTCGATGCCAAAGAAAGAGAAGCTTGCAGTTTAAAGTGACTTGGCTCAACGAGAAAATGAACACGCTAAGCCAAAATACGTGTAAAAAAATCCCAAAGTATGAGAAACAGGATAAATATGCAGCAAAAACAACACGCCCCATTGACGAGGAAAATGTAGCACCAAGCGGAAAAAAAGATCGGTTGATAGAAAGCAACCCGAGGTAAATACACAAAAACCAAGGTAAAGGTTCCCAAATAGCTTGGATGTAAGGTTGTAGAGATCAATAGTAGTTAAAAATGCATTGTAAGGTAAGAATCAATACAAAGATGAAAACAACGAAAAATCAAACCATATGCAACAAAGACAAACAAATCAATAAAGATATGTAGAATCACAAAAATGCATGCAATACTGAAGATAAAACAACAAATGACTTGACTCAAACAAGGAAAAAGGAATGTTGACTCGCAATTCTAAAAAAATCACTTATAAACCGAGAAGGAAAAAATAAAAATCCGAGAGAATAAAAAAATTCACTTCCGATTAAAAATATGATTAAAACCAGAAATGAAGAACCAACCTCTAGATTTAGTTGTTCCTCCAAATTTAGCATTACAACTAGCTAGATATGGTTGGAAAGCTCTTGTAACCTTCACATGTAAAACTAGAAAACCCACACAAACTCTAACAACTAGATAATTAAACATGTTAAAATGATTCCAAAATAATGAAAAACATAAATGAGAAGCATAAAAACCAGAAAACGAAGTAATATCAACCAGATTAATCGAGTGCACGTTTACCAAATAATCACTCGATACCATATCGAGTTGTTCTATGAGGATCAATACGGAACCCCATACACATTGAGAAATATTGTAATTCGAATGGTGTTATGAACACTCCATGTACTAAGCAAAAGATCAAATCAAATCAAAGAATAGAGTACAAAAAGACAACGAGCAGTGTATCAGACATGCTCATAGATAAAAAAGAGTGGTACATATAGAAGTGATGTGTAACTCTTATACATGACACATGTACACTAAACCTTGACCTATTCAAAGTATGACATATTCGCACTCAAGTGATATGACTAACCATCTATGGTGGACAAGAACTTGAATAAAGACAAACAAGTCATATACACCAGCAATTACTTCATAAGATCTAAGATGTTTTCAAAATCATTTGATGATACCATTTCATTATGTATAATTCTTAGGATGATTGAAATCTCTTTATTCCTCATGGGTTTGTAACACCATTTATCAACCAATTTTTTTTTAAAGATACTCATTCCAATTAAAATATATAAAAGGTGAACAAAAGCGATATCATGATAATGTAGTATAAATAGTCCATGAACAACAAGTATATCTCGTAAAATGAGTGGAAATAACTCAATCCAAGTAATGTGCTACAATATTCATAAATTTCCTTATTTTCTCCCTCATCGAACTAGAATATTTTTTCACATATGAGAATATACATTTGATCCATGAGATAATTGTTATCCAAAATTCTCCTAGGGATATTTTGTCAACCCAAAACTCAATGCAGGACTTAGACAAATTATATTGAAAAATCTGCACAACACTACATTTTAGTGTTCCACAGATTGAAAAATTTAGTGTTATATAGATTCTCACAAGTCTGCAGACCAAAGGAGGCAAGAAAAAGACTTGGGAAGATTCTTGAAAATTTTAGTCTTTCATGGCCAAAACAAAAACATGGGTCTTCTTCACTCGATGTCATGATGTACTATGCAAAAGGAATGAGGATCCACATAGTAGATAGCTAAAATTTTCAATTTTTTCAAGTTTAAATATGTATAACACTAACTTAGTGTTTTATATACTCGTTAAAAGTTTAGTGTTCTATGGAAGGTTCAAAGTTTAGTGCCCTATGGCCATCTCACTAATCCACATAATGAAGGGTTTTATTGCGGGTCAATAAAATATGGGAAGTAAATTTTATTCTTTTGTCGATATCAACGAACACTCCAAAGTTGTTGAACACTCCACAATATTCCAAACGAATGATTTTACCATGTACCAAGAGAAAAGAGAAAAGAAAGAAACATAATGGAGCACTATATATTTTTAGCCATATCTTTCATGTCGGTGCTCCAAATTCCACAAAGTTGGTAGAGTTGGAAAGGTTTCTCCATGAGCTTCATTTTAACATCAAAAACTCAAGATTTTATGGAGTTGGAGGTCAAAAGTGCAAACATTGGTTCATGAAGAAAAGGGGCATATTTTCATTACAACGATGCTCAACCACCTTCACCAACCACATTAATGATGAATGACACTTATACCTTCCTTTGCAAGTGTGATGGCAAGAAGGGATGGCCTTGTTAGAAGCCCATGTTATGTTGCGGTGGTTGAATGTGTTTGCTGGTGGTGGTGGGTACAGACTTTGCATTTTTTCAACTTTTCATCTCTTCCCCTCACGTTCTTCAATAAATGTAAGTTCTTTGGTATGTGAAAGGGGAACTATCTTTGCGAAATTGAGAGCTCTTCCTTTGATATTTGCATTTTCCATGCCTTGAGACTTCTACAACTATACTTTTACAAGTTTTCTTGAACCTTGCTCTATAAATGCAAATGGAAACATTTTAATGGGTTATAATTGGGGTTTATTACTCTAAATACTTATATTTTATTTGAATCTATTTCCTCCCACTTTCTTTTTTCTTTATTCATTTGTTTCTTGCAAAGATATATTATTTCCTCTATTCTTGCATGTGTAGTTGCATTTGTGTCTCCATGTGTCAGATCAAACCCTTTTTAGCTTTGGTGCATCACATTCTTTTATTTTTGTAGCATTTTTTCAGTTTGTCTTAACCTTGGGTCATGTGAATTTATAGTTTAGATTTAGTTTTAGTAGCATTTTGAGGTTATAGGTTACATTGTAGTAGGCTAAGGAAGAAATAACTAGCTTTATCTAGAGATTTTCTCATTTTACAAGTCCCACATGTGGAGACAAATCCACGTTCACCAAAAGTGATGTTATTCAGTCATGATTATACAAAAGGTGCCACTTTTGTGTGTTAATAGTTCCCAGCACGATCGGTAGGACCACATTGTGTTGGTTTTGATATCATATCTCCAAGAGTGATGTGTCTTTGGTGATATTAAACCTTTGGAGGCCCTACGGTAACACATCTCGTGGTTCCAATCTTCATATCTACTAGTTCAAGAAGAAAGTGTACATACCTTATGAGAAGAATTCACACAAGGCAAAGGATATCAAATGGAGATCCTTTTGATTACTTGTAGTTATCACCAAGAAGAAGAAGAGGAGGAAGATTAACCTAAAGGTCTCCATCACCTCCAAACAAATTCCTCTCTACTCCTCCATGTAGGATTTTCTTGTTGTCTTGAGGATTCTAATACCCATTACCAAAGAAATCGGAATTTTTCACATTTAATGAAGTTGGTCCTCTATTTTTGGCTCAATATGATGGTATTCCAG
The DNA here is from genome assembly GCA_018340775.1 of Taxus wallichiana var. yunnanensis. Classification (NCBI taxonomy): domain Eukaryota; kingdom Viridiplantae; phylum Streptophyta; class Pinopsida; order Cupressales; family Taxaceae; genus Taxus; species Taxus wallichiana. The sequence continues at coordinate 237,884,332 of CM031237.1, forward strand.
TTGTATCCCTAAAAAGTGTTCCTTTCTTTACTAGAGAGAACACAAAAAAACCCATTGAACATATCAAATATGTTGCAAACATATTCTCGGTTTACCATATCACACAAGATAATGTAGCAATTAAGTTATTGGTGCCTTCTTGGAAGGGAGAATCTTTACAATGATAAAGGGTCTAAGAATAAATTATATCATCACTTGGGATGAGCTAGGAGAATTTGTTTATGACCATTTTATAGATAAATCAAACAATTTATCGTTGGAGGAGTAGTGACTACAACAAATAGGGAACCACATGAGCAAATATCTAATTTTAATATCATATTTCAAATGATATGGGATATAATCCCACAAATAGTAAGATCTAAACCCTTATATACCTTTCTTTATTACTTAAGAGATTTAAATATTGACATTTCTATCATGATTCATTCCATGGGGTGTAGAACCTATTATTCATTTTTACCCCTTGGTAAAATGGACAAGCTGGAGAAGTTTGATCTTGAAGCGAGCCACAAGGGACTCAAGATTAAATCTATGGTTTTTAGGTAAAAAATAAAGTTTTAGAAGCATTTGGAGTGTTTTGGGAAGGTTGGGATCATTCAATGCATTTTTCCTCTTCTCGGGTTTCAAGAGGTCTATAACTTAGCTAAGGTGAGAAAGTAGGTCTCGGGACCCACATTCACCAAAACTAGATGAAATCAGGAAAAATTGGTTTTGGGGCATCTCTCTACATTTTACTTAGCTATCCTGGGCTTAATAAATCTCTTAAAGGTGGGTTGGAATCGGAAAAACATAATTTTTTTCCCAAAAGTGGCTAATTTAATTAAAAATAGCTTGTCGAGCTATCCAACGAGTTGATAGTATCTCGGAAAGCTATAAAGCAGGTTAGACTAGTGCATGACAATCCCGGGTCAACTGAGATAGGTCGACGAGTTGAAGGATTTTGGCGAGGTCTCGGGTTATCTCACCGAGTTAGGTAGGCACGGCGGGGAATTTCACGGGGGCACAATGCATCACGTGATCGGGAATTTTGGGCCCATGCATCCTGTAAAGAACACAGGTGAGTTGAGCTTGCAGTGGGCCCAATGTGCCCACATCAGCCGATGTAAGCAAGGCGGCGGTGGGAATATGGGTGTTGGAGGGGAAAGTTCCCTGCATTATATTGGGGACCATAATTCATGGATCGAGGCATGAAGGGTGCAAGTGACATGGAGGATGAGGGCCCAAGAGGAATAAGACTCTTCAAGAGATGTGCGAATGAAGTGGCCGAGTGATGATTATGTGGAAATTGTTCTCTGTGGGAACAAGTTATCTATAGAGTTGTTTGATTCAAGATGCAAGGATCTGGTGGATGAACAATTTGGTTGTCGAGCTAAGGAAACACTGAGCCACGGGAGATACAGGGACACCGAGTCATGAGATAGCTTACCAAGTCAATGTTGAGTTAGAGACGTGCGTATAGGGGACTCATTCAATGTGGTAAGTGAATGATCTAAAATAAAAATGTGGTGGGGTGATTGCGGGGTGTTAGGTTACTAATCCCGGATGGAGAGTTACAAAGAGCCGGTGGCCCCAAAGGCCACCTCATCAAAGACCTTCCCTGGGCATAGTTTTCAATGGAATTTATTTCGTGGGGCCCTCAATTTAAGTGCCTTCATTCATGAGCTATTGAAACATAAAAGTTTAATGAAAATGGGGAAAAGTGAAATAATCATTTCAGTACAACAATTTAATGCCTAGTCTCGTAAGGTAGTGTATGAGCCAAGACGTGAACTGTAAAATATTTTCCATATCTCCCTCAATACTCAACCAAATTGGACAATCTTGTACTTGTTGGAATCGTGATTCTGCCCTATTCACTCATAAATCAAGAAATCATAGATTTAGTTAGAGTAGGTAAGTTAAAAATGAAAAAAGTCATGAGATTTTAAATGGACACTTCTAGGTGGGTAAAGATACATTAATGAGACATGGGAGGCCATTTTCTTCTACAATAAGCTACAGTAATCAAGGGATTAGCATTGGAAGGTTCTCCATTATGGTTTTCATCTAATTAATATAATTTTTGGTGGGTGAAAGGGGTATTTCAGGACTCTTTCTCTCTCTCTTTCTCACCTTCTTCTTTATATTATAAACTCTTCTCATTATAAAGGGGATATTCTGGGCATGGGGAAACTCTACCAATTTGTTTTCTCAAATTCTTTGAGTAACAAGCCTTCACATGGACTCTACAAATGTAATGGTGCCTCTATTTTGCAAATGTAATGGACTGTGCAAATTCATGGAGCAATAAAATTGTGTATTGTGGTGTTTTCTCAACCCTTTCTCATTTTTCTTGCATTCTCTTACCTCTCCTTTGTTGTTGTTCTATTATGTGGAAATTTTCATTCATCTCTCTCTCTCTCATGAAAAATCGATATATTTCCCAGAGGGTGTTTTAATTTAGTGGTAACAATTCTAGCACGCTCGGTTGGACAACATAGAGGCCATATCTTCATAGGTGTGTATTCTAGTATTCATTTTCATTTCATCAATTTTGTTGTGATCTAAATGAAATATCATCCTTAAGAGTCATATCCAAGCACAAATGGTGAATCCAATGATCCAAAACAACCCATTTCCATCCATTTTCATTCCATACCTTTCATTTTTCTTCCATCCATGAAGTTGTGCACTCATGAATTCATTTCCCTCATGGAATTCACACTTGTGGTAGAACAATGAAATTCAAACCCACCTCAAATCTATTTCAAAACACCCCTAGATTAGTTTTATAATTAGATTCAAAATCATTATGCCTATCCCTATGAAAAAAATCAAAAGCAGTTTGGCTATGGAGTTTATCAAGAACAAGGTTATGTAGGTGATGATGATAATTCTATGGAGATTACTGATTTAGAGAGGAAAATTCAAAGGATGGAGGCAAGTATGGTGTAGACAATGACTACATCCTAATTGAAATCATTTATAGTTGGCTTCAGGTCCCTTGTCCATGGGTTGGCCTTATGCCAAGATATTACAACCCTCAACATAAGTTGTATTTCATGGTTGAAATGCTACCAAACCTTGCCAAGTGAATTGAGAAGATAGAGGCTTGTGAATCTAGTGTTAGGAATCTTTATCAAAGGTAAAATCCTACACTACCACCTCATAGCCTTCCCATTTCTCTCCCCCAACCTACACCATCTCATCCTGAGTTTCATTCCCTTTCTTCCCATCTATTTCCCTCATTATGGATTCCATTCTTCATCTTCTACCCTTTTCTCTTCTAAAAATCCTTCCCCTCCACAAAAACAAGAAGTTAAACCTTCCCTTCCACCACAAACATTGCAAAAATTAGTTGAATCCCAACCCACCCCTCCTCTTGCATTCCCAAACCCATTTTGGGAAGAACAAAATCAGATTATTAGTTAGGGTGGGAAGAAAACTTAGGATCCTAGAAGAGAAGAATTAGCATAAAATATGAGGAATTGGACTGCTAGGTTCAATATCAAGAAAATTCCATTGATGAATAAGCCTTCACTAGGATTAATATTCAAGAAAATGTGGTTGAAACTGATTTTGTAGTAGCAATAGAGAAAGAACAAGAGACATATGATCAATAATCCATTTTCTTTGAGTGAAGTGTTCACATTGGCACTATATTTTTCAGAAATTGTTAATTCATCATGAGTTGCAGAATCAAATGAAGAGGAGGAATCAAATCCAAATCCACAAGAAGAGGAGAACATGAACAAGAGCAAGAAAAATTAAGAGGTAATTAGTCAAGATCAGGTTATACGAGACATTTTAGATCTTTCTCCCACTCCATCCTTCCAAAAATTTGATTTTTTGATGAGTGTGAACTTTCAAGATTTATTTTGACAATGAAGAGAATCATGGTGAACAAGTTACAAATTAAAAACCTATCATGGAAGAAATAGAACCCTTGGTCAGAGAGTTTGAGTATTTTTCAGACTTGGAAGAGTATATTGATGAAGAAGAGCCCATGGAAATCACAAATTTTTCAGCCTCATTATCTATCCTTCAACATGAAGGAGCCTTTTGCCATGGATAAGAGCATTCAAGAACAACCTGCTACCTACAATAGTCCCCTTGAATCAGAATTGTATGAGCTTGAACTTCTTAAATTCATGTTGAAGAAGGAGAAAGAAGAGAACAAGGCTGAAAACCATTCCAAATCAGTCATCAAGGAAGAGAATGAATATATGTAGATGAAGAAAAAATTCCAAATCAACATGTAAATAGTCACCTTTTCCAGGAATGTCTACAAGAAGACTTCATTCTTGGAGTTGGGATTCAGAGAAATGGGAAAACTTCATGGATCATACCTTTCCTAATCAAGTATCTGGCTAGCTTAGAGCCAAAATCAAAGTTTCCACTTTGGTAATGTTCACTTCTGATTATGAGGATGAGATACAAAGCACCAAAGGTCAACACCAAATCCTCCAAGATCCAAACACAAAGCATCTTGCGGAGGTAATTTATTTATTTTTTGTTGATACTTTGGAAATTGGGTGGATAATTGGTTCCATGTTAGTTTTTCACTCTTATCCAAGGCCATGTCTAGTGCCAAATCAAATCCATGGTCTAAAATTTTGAGGAAGGGAAGCTACTTCTCCCTACTAGTTGCATGATTTGTTTCAATTTTCCTTACCTTGGGTTAAAGTAGAGTAGGCGGGTTTTCTTTCGGTAGAAGAAGTTCTTATGAAGATTCTCCATGGTTCACTTGGGGCATGTATGATTTTATCTTTTCTACCTATTTTTACTTTATTGTTTCTCTAATAAAGTTCATTCGAAGTGGTAGGGTTCATGAGGAAATTAGATTTTAACAATAGTCCCAGGATGTGTTCCAAAATTTGTAGTGCTTCATCCTTTCCAATAAACCATCATCTCAATTGTGCTTCTCACTTGCTAAGAAATCAGATTTTGGGATAGTTTCAACAGTTCATCCTTCATACCATCAAGCCGTCGGATTGTAAAGGGAAGAGAAGGAAATTCCAATTTTAGAACAATTTTTGACTCACATAAATATTAATTAGGAGATTTTTCAAAATGTGGATGGTTGATTAAACAATAGTAAAGAAATTACATGTTCAAGAAACATTTTTAAGTGGCTCGGGTACATGATTTCGGAGTTTAGGATCGGTTTCAGTGTATGAGGTGACTCCATGCCTAATGGAAATTTCAAGGCCAGCTTTGATCAGCTCATCTAATAGCAGATGTCCCCAAGAGGTCGTCGAATTTTTATCCATTTTTACCCCTAGGTAAAATGGACAACTAGAAAAGTTTGAGCTCGGTTAGTTGATAAGGGCCTCAAGATTGAATCGAGGTTGGGAAGGTTGGGATCATTGATGGATTTTTCCTCTTACGGGTTTCAAGAGGTCCATAGCTTGCCAAGGTGAGAAAGCAAGCCTCGTGGCTCACATTCTAAAAAATGGGTGAACATAGGAAAATTTACTTTTGGGGAATCTTTCTACATTTTACTTAACTCCCCGACTTAAGAAATATTCAAAAGGTGGATTTGAATCTAGAAAAACATGATATGTTTCCCAAAAGTGACTAAGGATTGAAAACAACTCACCAATCTTTATAATGAGTTGATAGTAGCTCAACGATCTATGGTGGGGTCAGGTTGGTGCGTGATGATTGGTCGGTCGGCTGAGCTAGGTCAACAAGTTAGAGGAGTTGATAAGGTCTCGGGTTAGCTCACCGATTTAGGTTGGTGCGGTGAGGGGAGTTACAGTAGGGGTGCCATGTGACCATATCATGAATTTAAGGCTCATACGGCCCATGAGAAACACGGGTGAGTTGGGATTTGTGGGTGTGATGTGCCCGCATCGACCGATGTAGGAGTGAGGTGGAATAGTGGGAATGCGGGTACTAAAGGGGGAGAGCTGTGAGCATTATATTGGGGACCGTAATGCTCAAGTTAGGGCATGAAGAGTATGGCCGATATGGAAGATGCGGAGCTTAGAGAAATAGGGCTCATCGGGCGATGTGAGGTCAAGTGGCTAAGTGAGGGTTGTAGGGAAAATTTTCCACACAAGAACAAGTTCCCCATGGATCTATTTGATCTGCGATGCAAGGATATGGGGGATGAAAGAGTCGGCCACCAAGATGAGGAAACACCTGAGCCACAAGAGATGTTGAGTGGGAGACATGGAAGAGGGGACACATTCAATTCGGTAAAAGATGAGCTAAAATAAAAATGTGGCGGGGTTATTGAATGGTGCCCACTTGATTGGCTAGATGGTGAGCTCGCAGCGATCCAGTAGCCCTAAGGCCACCTCATCATAGACCTTCCCCTAGGGCATAATTATCGATGAATTTTGATTTGGTATGGTCCTGAATTTAAGTTCCTTCACTCAAAAGCTATTGAAACGTAAAATTTAATGAGAAAGGGGGAAATTTTAATAATCATTTTACTGACTATAATAATTTAAAGCCCGATCACGTAAGGTAGTGTATGAGACAAGAAGGTCCCTACACAAATTTACCACATCTCCTCAATACTCAACCAAATTGGAAAATCTTGTACTCGTTGGAATTGCAATTTTGTCCTCTTCATTTAGAAATCAAGAAATTAGAAATTTAGGAGAGTATGTGTTGCAAAATGAAGAAACTCACCCTGATTTTAAATGGACACTTCAGGTGGTTAAAAATACATTAATGAGACATGGGAGGCCATTTTCCTCTACAACAAGCTACATTACAATAAGGAATGAAAATTGATAGGTTATCGATCATCTTTTGCAACCATTTAATGTACTTTGTTTGTGGGTGAAAGGGGGATTTCAGGACTCTTTATTTCTCTCTTTCTCACCCTCATCTATATATTATAAACTCTTCTCATTTTAAAGGGGATATTTTGAGCATGGGGAAACTTTGCCAATTTCTTTTCTCAAATTATTTGACGTAAAGCCTTCACATGGACTCTACAAGTGTAGTGGTGCCTCCATTTTGTAAATGTAATGAAGCTGTAAAAATTCATACAAAGCAATAAAATTGTGTATTGTGGTGTTTTCTCAACCCTTTCTCATTTTTATTTCATTCTCTTACCTCTCCTTTTCTTTTGTTCTATTCTTTTCATGTTTTCTTTCTTCTACAGTGTCTCGTTGTTGTGTTTAATGGACATCGATGGTAAATGGAGTTTGGTTTTGTGTCATTTGTTTTTGCCTTCCATTGTTGCATTTTCCACTTGCATTTCCCTCAAGCGAGGATATTATATCCCTTTTTCTTGGTGCTATCACCTCTGTAGTATAGGATTTCCCTTATTTCTTGCTCTCTCTCTCCATGTCCCCTTGGAATTGATATATTAGGAGTAGATAGTTTCATTTCCTTCCTTAGGAGTAGTTTAGTGTTAGGATTAGGTAGAGGAACCAACCTTCTCTGGAGGTCCATCTCAAGTATGCAAGTCCCACAACTTGAGATATGGTCCAATATTACCCAATTACACGATAGCTCATGCACACACACATGAAAAATTAGAGGGTACTATAATTTATCACCTACACCTTCCATTATTCTCTTCTCTAAGGTAGGAACATCTACACCTCACCAAACACTTTAATTGTCCCATATACCATCCCCAAGAATCCAAATTCAAGGCCAAACATCCACCTCTATAAATAATTTAAGTGATTTGGAGGAGGTCATGAAGTAATTATAGAACTTTAGAAATCGTTGGTGACTTTAAAGAGACAAAAAGCACAAAACTTCATATCTTATTAACCCCATATCAACCAAAAATCCTCTTCTAGCCCAACATATTAAACCCTAAAGCTCAAGGTCAAGTGTCTCACCCAAAACCATTACAATAATATAATCCCGATGTAGTCGGTCCATCTAAGGCCTTAGTTCTAGTCCAAAACAACATTGAGAAAGATTATGAATGGTGTTTCCTTGGAACCTTCCACATAACCAATCAAATTGCCAAAATGGAATTATACACCAATAATTGATGGTAAATAATGCCTCTTTCTCCCAAATTGAATCATCAAAACCATATAAATCATAAGAGGCTACTCAAGAGCCACAAGAGGATGTTTCACTTGTAATTTAAGCGAGCGGATGAGTTTTGTGGACTAAATCATGCATCTCCTTTAGGTGTTGTAACTAATACTAGGTCTAAAAGAGTGGCTATGTAAGAGTGATAATCAACAAATGTATCCCTTTCAAACATTTTCTAACACTCCAAGAACGTGTAAATTCAAATTTACCACCTAATTTTCAAGAAGGTCAAGAAAATCAAATTTCAAGAGTGCAAGGAAGCTCAATGGTCCTTCAACATTATCTCAAACACAAGAAAAATTTGTTCCAAACAAGGTGCAATAGAATACTAATGTAAGAATTTCAATGTGGGAATCCTTGGCTATTCTATCGAACAAATTAAGAATACTAACATAAGAATTTCAATGTGGGAATCCTTGACTATTCTTGGACAAAGGGATATTTTGCAAGCAATTATGTCCAATCTCTCCATAACAAATGAGTCATCCAAAGAGTAGGAAAATTTGTGCTCACTAATGCACCTCAACAAAAGGATGATTAGACAAGAAAGAGTATCAAATCTCCTCCCTTATATGAAATCCTTTATTATTAGAAATTACTCAATTCACAATTGTATTATTGACTCATGGGAAAGTAGGTCAGTAATGCCAAAACATATAGCAGATCAACAAGGGATTAAATATGAATCCCTCTCTAAAGGTGTGGCTTAGCTGGAAGGAATATCCAAATGAATTGTTGGAGTGATCATAGATTTAAGCCTCACATTGCATGCATGCCCCAATTTCAGTATTTCCTAAGATATATTCATAATCAATCTACCTCCATTTTTTCTCTATGCTTATCAAGTGATTTCACTACCAATATTGGAGGGTATTTATCAGGATGATTGGTCTCATATTCTCATATGACTATATATGGTACAAAAATCACCGTAAGTTTGGATGGTACTACTACGTATCATATAGATCCTTATACATCAATTCCTATCAATGCAAACTACATAATCCTTGATCAAGAAGATGACCCTATTGTCTAAGAGGAAACACTTACATTAAAGGAAATCCAAATTTATTTCTTGATGAGTGTGTTATCAATTTGATGTTTTCATTGATGTCATTGATTATCATCAATGTAAAAATGAGTATGATGTCATGTGAAGGTTGATTAGTAGTGTCATTGATGTCATGTGTTGTGTTGATGTCAAAATGAGTTGCTTGGTCTAGTTTTCATTGATGAGGTGTCTTGAGTAAGTGTGATGGCTTATAAGAGTGATGCAGGGGTATTGTAGTGATAGGTGGATGTTGTAGTGATGTCATGAAGCTTGTTGAAGGCTCTTGTAGGTGGGAAAGAGTGATAAATTCATGAGGTGGTTAGCATGGAAGGTGCAAGCATGATCAAGAAGCCTAGTTAGGAGGCCTAATTAGTATACATGAAGGAGGATGGTATGTCATCATGGATTATAGGTATGTAGAATTTGTTTTAATACTATGAAATCATGGAGAACATGTAGATAAGGTGTAGATACACTCACAAGTTTGTCAAAGTGTGTATAATTAGGTAAGTCATGTTTTCTAGGTATGTACTTTGTAGACTCCAAATTTGGGTCTTACGACACCCTGTACCCCGTATCTCGTCCTGCAACCAAACCCTACCTCACCACCTAAACCTTACACACTTAACTATTTATTAATTACCTTATAATTAATAAATCCACATCTCCAACCCCGCCACCTCACCTCGCCACCCTCACTATGACCTAGCCCTAACCCTAAACTAACCTAATTAAGACCTATGATTTGGTCCATACCCACACCCATGACTCATCACCCCTCACCCGCACCAACACAAACCTAATAATGACTTGACCAAGCCCATAACTCGACCCTCGAGAAAAGGAGGGAAAGTTGGCTATTTTACTAAAAATAGCCACTTTCACGTAATCGACAAAGGTCCCTACTCGACCACCATCGGTCCCCCAGTAAATGACCTCCCTCGGCCAAAGAAAAAGAAGGAAATTCATTTGGAAGATCCGGAATTCATTTGTAGAGAAGAGGATCGAGCCCAAGACTGTAACTGATCAACGAGATCACTGTCACACTCATCCAAGCATTGGGAGAGTCAGAGGATAGCTTCATCAGCTCACTTTCGAGGGTCGGATCATCCCACCTGAGCTTTACCTTCGTCACCACATTCCTCGGACCTGTATCCTCGTCAGAAAGAAGTAAGCAGTATCTTGTATGCTTCTAGGCTCCATTTCATGAACTTTTGATTGATAGTAATTATAAGCTCACCCCTGGATCTAATACCCGGCAGCACCCAACACCTACCCTTCATTCATCCATCCTCATATTGCCCAGAAGATAGCTCTCTCACTCTCTGAATCTTCTCTATCACCCTACTACTCCCCTCAACCATCTACCAACCTTCCAAACCTCATAACCACCTTACACCAACCTCCATTAAAAATCCCTAAATCGCTGCCCCTACCGATCTCGGTTATTCTCTATCGTACCGGTTCTGGTAACCGCGATCGGTTATCCTGTGACCACCATCGGTCACTGTGACTTATACCAAAACTAGCCTTTTACCTATTCACCTCAAAACAACCTCAGATTTAGTCATTGGCTCATCCTGTAACTTGATCTGAACGTATCAATAACCAGTGACCAAACAAACAGAATGTCGTTTTATTATGGGTAGTTTAGTCTCTATTGCTTTTAGTAACGAGGTACCTAAATCATGATTTTGCAATAGCTTCTTTATTATCATTTACATCGATTTGTATTTAAAAAGGGAACTGACCACCTTCGAAAGGAAGTCCAATATTTCTTGGGCCCAAGGCAGTTCCCTCACTTATTGTCTAACAAAAATCTGGTGGTCTTGCATTCTTATTTACATGTAGTCCTTCCCAGACAAAAAGGAGTTCTTCACAATTGATCTGATCTCTCTACGGTATGCACACACCTTCCCAACACTCAACAGGTATTCCTCCTAGCCCTAACCCTTATCTATTTCTCAAGAGAATGAAAGGATAGAAGCAACTCTATTCGGAATGAAATTCTGTGCGAAACATTTTGGCACGCTGGTGGGACCCTTTTCGGGTTTCTTTCTTTCTTGCTTGCTTTCATATAGGGAGCACACTTGTTGTTTCGTTCTAAATATTCACAAAAATTTTTTCATTTTGGTAAAAGAATTTGTCTTTCTTTCACATCTTTGCATTAGTGAAATTCATCTTCTTTGCTTCATCGAATATCATTTTCGATTTGGGTTTAAAACACGTGCATCATATTCTTGCTTGTTGTTTTCAATTCTAGTGAACATAGATTAAGTAACAGGTCTTACACGTGGGGATGATATCGCATGTATTGACGAGAAATTAATCTTACTCTCACTGCACAACACATACCAAATCACATCATAATCAACACAACAGCTCAAACATCCCCCTTTCCGCGGTATTCCTCGCCCGATTGAGGTAGCCTTATGAGCCAAAACAAACTTGACATCTCCTTAGGTCTTTTGTTTAGGATTGACATCATTTGGCATCTAGGCATAAGCCCAAAGTGATTAAAACTAATCATAGGGTTAGTCTCTTGATTTTCTTGTGCATCTTGCTTTTTTTTTTAGTTCTGTTTCTCTGTCATACACTATTTCAGTGATCACTTCAAGACAGTTTGGTAGGTATATTAAGCATTGTTATCCCCAAACCAAGTAGCTTCTTGCATCCTCTCATTGATTCATAGTGACCGACATTGTTCCTATACTACCAACATCAGTTAATTGACCGACTCGGCTATATTCTCGACCGCAGCATCGGTTATCTGACCGATATCGGTTACTGTGTTTAACAGTTCTTGACAAACCAGCAACCTATCAATTCCAACATTTTGTTGTTGTTTCTGTTCCGGATTGATTAAATCCTGTTGTGTCCTCTTGTCCATGGTTGTTATCACCCGGAAAAAAGCTGCAGCCATGGTTTCCCATGCCTGTTCCATGCCTTTTCCTGAGTCACCCCCTTCACATCCTATGGGGAATCCTATAGATACCAGTAATTTTCCCAAGATCCTCTAGGAGATAAGGAATTTTCCAAAATTTTGATGCTAATCCTAGCGCCATACAATATTATTTTTCTCATACCCCGACCGTACACCCGACGGTCAGCTCCTCGTTGGTACACCTATTAGTATCGCCACTTACTTAGCCCCTTCCCCACCTAATAACTCCACATCACTTTGTCTTCATCCTTAGCCCCATCTCCTGACTTAGTGGCTTCGGTGGTTCATACTACACCAATTGGCTTTCCTTTCATTAACTACGGGGCCCCACATATCACTACCATCAACCTGACCCTACCTCATCTCTCTCGTAGATCTGTCTCTTATATAACTTGCTCTCGCCACCTATACATACAAGCTTTCCCTCACAAGCTCCGCCCACCTTTTCATTTCCACAAATTCATCCTAAGGTGGCCTCAACCTCTTATATAGGACACCCTTATTTGGATGCCCCAACACATTCATCACCATTATCTTATCAACATTCAATCCCACCGTTGTCTAGTAGCAGCTCTTGGACCAATCCTCCTCTCTTTTTGACATGCACACCATCATCTAACCCAACCAATGATTTAATCAAGCAGATGATGGATAAGATGCAAAATCTTGAGGCTTCTATTTCGGAAGTCGTAACACCCGACATACGAAAGCAAGTTTTTGGGAGCCTATTCATCCTTTCGTCGCCCCCTTCATACATATCCTCCTCAATGGGAATTACGGAAATTTACTCACTTTAATAGTAAGGAGGGCCCTCAACAACACTTGCGATCGTTCGAGACATGCCTGCTATCTCGATTGCTCATGACGATTCCTTACTACTTCAGTACCTTTCCCATGTCCTTATCGGGACTGCCTTAGAGTGGCATAAATTGCTTTAGCCCAAAGACTCAATCTTCTCCTTTAACTAGTTAGCCCAATCTTTCTTGGATCACTTCTCCATCAATATTTCCAAGAAAGTATCCATTACCGACCTCTATGCCATCCGACAATTTGAAGACGAGTCTATCGCAGATTTCGTTGGACGATGGTGGGGCCTCATCAACCAACTTACTTACGCCTTACCTCAGGCCGAGCTCATCGAACTCTTTACGCGGGCCTGCGCTAAAAAAATTTCTCCCACCCTCCAAATTCAAACTTTCCACACCTTTGATGAGGCCTTTACTATGGCTCGGAAACTAGAGATTCGAGCCTTAGAGGAGGAGAAATTGAGGTTACGCAACAAAAGCTCAAATTTCCGGACCCAAGACTCTACCACCAAACCCAACACCACCAACTCTCATGCATCGGCTGCTTTGAAATCAAAGGGTGCCATACACGCGGTGATGGTCAAATCTCAAGCACTGTCTAATACCCAGCCGAAAGCCACCTATAAGTATAAAGTCGAGCCCATCAATTACACTCCCTTGGGAGAAACTTATGGTGTGATCTTAGACAAATTGCTTAAAGCAGGAGCTATCACCTTGCCTCCTGTTAAACCTCACTCCGGGTTTGATTCCACCCGCGTTATACCTTCTTGGTATAAAGAAAATGACTTCTGTAACTTCCATCGCATGAAGGGACACAGTCACGAAAACTGCAAGATGTTGAAAAACATAGTGCAGGAAATGGTTGATGTAGGGGATATAACTCTCGATAATCCTAATGCCCCGCTAATCGAAATTTAAAAATCTTCAACAAACCATTTCCAAACCATGCATCTAACAGTAACACAAACCAAGACACCTCAACCGAGGAGAAGAGTGTGCATGAGATCCATGCGATTTTCAACTCCCAACCTAGGGCTTCCATTGAGGAAATTTTGAATCAAGCTTCTTCACCAACGCAAGGATTCTCACCCCCTTCTCCTTCATCAGGACAAGAGGACAGTCCCGCTATTCCTTTACCCATAAAGGAATTAACCACCCAGAGTTCTCTTCTACAAATGAACCTTCTTACACCACATCCTGCGGCAGGATTGTGAGCAGATGTTATCTAACTTATCTATTTCCCAAACATCTCCTTCCACCACTCTTGCTTGTAGCAAAAAGAAGAAGGCTTGCCACTTTTTTATGTCATCCTTAGAGGAGAAACCCCTTGAGCCTACATCACCGAACTCCTTAATCATGACTGGATCCCTCGAACATGCCGTCCTACCTATTAGTTCTCTATCACCTAAATCTCTCCAGTGACCGGTTGACCTCTTAACACCCATTGATAAAATGCCTCACTTACCCCTGTATCACACCCACAAGTGGACCGGAATTACAACCCACCTCTCTTCCATACCAGATTTCTGTTCACACGTGAAGATTGTTATCCTCGGAAGATAGAGGAGTCTTATGGGAGCGTTTGAGTACACCATGCTCTACTCAAATGCGGATGACTAATCCGGACACCTCTACCATATACCCGAGTTGTTTACAAAAGCTCAAAATGCCTATGTCCTCACCTTCACCCCTCATCTCTATCGAATGCCTCGGCCTACCTCTATCAACCTAACCAAACCTTCCCCCATGCTTAGGACTTCACCAATTCTCATCCTAACAAACCCACCTAAACGGTTAGATTTATCCAAAAATAATGCCAATCCATCTAGGAGACAGACCCAATCTCCTCGAGTTCAATATATGCCTCTGCGCCACAACTAAAACCCTCGCCCCGATCACACCGATACGGTAGGCATGGCTTTAACCTTCACCATCACACCTACCTTCTATATTAGGGCCTCACCCTCCACCTTGCCTCAATACACCATGCCTCCCACATCTTCTTTAACATGACCTATACCTCTTACACCCCTACAGACACTCATGGGTGTCTCAACACTTTGTTGCCCCAAGTATCTCGCCTACCTTCCAACCCTAAGCAAACTAGATCATTGAAGGACTTGTTTTCTATCGCTCCTTTCTCCCCGTGGTTTTTCCTACCACCACGTCACTGGGCCTCACCATCTCACTAGCTAAACATAACTTCTACGCAGAGGAAACCACGCCTAGTTAAAACCAATCATTAAAATCCCTTGCCTAAATCACCACCTCAGTACGAACCACTCATACCCAACCATTACCAAAAAATCAAAAATATCACCCACTCAATCACCTAAACCTTCATCTTCATTCGAATTTGACCCACTCAAAGGATCTTACTCCAAGATCCTTGATATGTTGCTAGGGAGGCGACCATTTCCCTACCCCGCTCGAGACTCTATGATCCATCTAAACCTCGACCTATAGGTTATGATGAATCTAAAATTTGTGCTTACCATCACACACCAGGACACGATGTAGAAGGATGCAAAGCTTTGAAAGCCATCCTTCACCAGTCACCTATCTCGGATAGACAGCCTAAGAAAGACAATTTACGGAGAGAGAATCCCTTAGCTTCGATCCCTTCTCCTATACCACCTGTCCCTGCCGTCAAAATCTATCATCATTGCAACCCCGCCTCTCAAGAACAATGAATTATCCCCGCCATCTTCCTCCTCTCGTATTCACGAGATCAACATGATTAACATTGCTACTCGAGGTCAGAAAAACAATGGAAAAGCTAAAGAAAGCACACCTGCGGCCTCTCTTTCTCCTTCTGCCATCCCAATCGCACCACCACCTAAAGTGGTCATTCATGGACCTGCCTATCCTGCCGTCTCGATGGAGTTTCCCATCGCACCATGATCAAACAACTTCACCAATCTCCTGTCAAATGACACTCTATGATCTCATTCAAACATCTCGAATCACGTCGACAAGATTTAATTGAGATCCTTCAAGGGATAGAGGTCCTACCTAACGAAACTTTTCCTTCACCTCCATTTTAACACCCAACCATGTCGCTTTTCTCACCAAACACTTGACCTACCTCTACAACCAATTCTATCCTTGTACAAGTAAGTTGCAAATGCGTCGCTTTTCCAAAGAAGAAATTGTCATCTTGGGTGCGAGAAGATCCCGATCCCGCTCTTTTATCTTGGCTTACATCCAAGACATCCGGTACATCGTGTTATGATCAAGCTGGGCGTAGCCTAAACATCATCTCTTCCAAAGCCTTCCAACAGATGAATATCCCTCCTAGCTGCATGTGTGCCAACCCCACCATGTTGCATTCATTCAACAATGCTATTACTTCTACCTTAGGCACCGTGATCCTTAACATTCGTGTAGGGCCACGTACCTTACCCGAACTCTTCTATGTCCTTAAGGGAGAGTTCCAATACAACATGTTGTTAGGCCGCCCTTGGATCTGGGCTATGGGATGCGTTCCCTCCACCTTACATAGATGCATCAAATTCAAGTATGAGGGGAAGTCATACACTGTCAAAGATGACACTTCCCTTTTAAAACCTACAATATGTTATATCTCCCTAATGATGTGCTTACAAGTCAAGGCACCCATTGATCCATCCCAACTATCTACTTCAACCACGCCTCAACCATCCACCTTAACCACACTCACACCTTCGACCAATGAACCCACTACCGTGAATACCACTTCCTTCCACATGCACAACATCCCAACTTCGGATCCCTTGGTAGATGTTTTTCAACGCTTCTACGCCATTTGGGGAATACCGCCATACAACGTTAGCACCTTTCACACCCCACGGGAGTATGGATAGTTACATGCACATCCTACCTATGGTTGTGTGGGGGAGGTGATCTCCTACGGGCCACCTAATTTCTGCACCAACCTAACGTATGGGGGTGTCGACACATCCTCTGTCACCCCCGAACCTCCCTTGGTGTGGTTCCCTTCCAATCTAATTTTCGATATCTAACCAACCGTTGTTTCGCCCTCACCTTCTCGATGTTTTGTGCTTGGAAAGGTTTTGGTATCGGTCTTTATGAACAAGGCGACATACGATCATTCCCGTAACTACCCGCAATCACAAAGATCGTAGTGGTCTTGGATTTTATGAACCACCTACCTTGAAGAAACCTCATGTCAATTGTATCCAGGGAAGACAACGAAGTCACCCCTTAGAACCATCATCGCCCTGTTTTTCCATCTTCACCACGGATTCGATAGACCGGAATCTATCCCTCCTAACTTTTTTAAAATGAGCTTTTCTTACAGCTCTTGACCACCTTCAAATTTATCAAAAGCACATCAAGCATGCTTATGATAAGCGAGTTCATGAGCGTACCTTTAAGATTGGTGATCTTGTCCTCAAAGAAAATCAACATGTAACCAAACTAGAAAAGAGAAAACATGGAAAATTTGATCCTAATTAGATTGGGCCTTACATTATCACTCACACCTACGGATCAGGTACTTATCGTTTAGCTTCGCTTAATGGTAAACTTGAGCCTAAACCCTTAATGTCTTGCATCTCCGACCATTCTACTGTTGAATTTAGTGTTACATCACTTCTTATCTACCTTACACTCGTCCCTTGAGCTCATTTACCACCTCATACACCTTGTTTCGTGCATCTCAAAATAGAATCAAGCTCACATGGTTTGATCATCACCTCCTCTTAAAGATGCCTTCCCCTTTTTAGTCTGGTCCATGACTTAAAAGTATCAAAATAACAAGTTCTCAATTATACGATTCTGGGATATTCTTGAGTCAAACTTCCTGCAAAACTAGATACTTCATGCCAAATGGACATCTAGACCTCTAAGCTCTAAACTAGACTGCTCCCTCGAAGGACAGCTATGTGCAAAGCCGCATCTCGTTATTATAAATTAGACTTCTCCTCGAAGGATAGCTATGTGCAAAGCCGCATCTCTTATTATAAACTAGATTGCTCCCTCGAAGGAAAGCTATGTGTAAAGCCGCATCATGCTACTATAAGTATTGCTCCCTTGAAGGACACTATACAAATTCATCCTCTATCGAAGCTTCTCACCTTGATCGGCTTCACGAAGACCTCAAGAAACAACAAAATGCATATCCCATATAGACTTCCCGCATCGATCGAGTCTATATCTAGAAAAATAAAAAGCAAGTATTCAAAAGCACTTTTGAGTCATGGACTCGTCTATTTAGGTTTGGATCTATTTTCGAATAATCACCGATAACAAGTCCTCTACACCCCAAACTATACCATCCACCTCACCTCACCATTTTTCAAAACAACAAAACTCAAGGGACGTGACGTATAACCAATATATTATGATTATACAACTCTTTCCACCTATTGACTTCTCGCATATGCAAGGTACCTAGAGATTCAAGCTCATCGCATGATAATAAGTGGTTTGTGTTATCCAAAATTCACCCTTCAAGGTAATTTTGATAACATGCATCAAATTCTTTAGTCCCAAGCAAATAGATTGATTTAAGGCAAAAATCGGGTTTTGGGGCCCCTCGGCTTCTTTCTAACTCTCCCATCCAAGAAGAAATCCCAACAAGTTTTAAAAGGTGAAAAAATTACAAAAGAACCAGATCTTGGAGGCCGGGAAAATCATGAAAATCAGCTAAGTCCCATGTCCAGACAGGTTGGGACAATTGGGACATTGGGGCGCGAACCGGCCGAAAGGCCGCCAGGCGATCAGCGGCAGCGAATTGGGACATCCTGGGGCCATGTACGCACGGGACATGAAATGCCCGAATCGGCCAAAAAAGGAAATTTTCTGTCTTTTCTCCGGGACATTTGGGACAAAGGTACGTGAAAGACGTGGATCAGCCGGTTTGGCACAAGTCGGTCTATTCAGATGACGGTGCGGAAAAATTTGTCCTGGCGAGTTTGGGACATGCGGGACAAAAGTGTGCGGAGGACGCGAACCAGCCGGTTCGCTGAAATAGAGGACTTTCATCTTTGGGACATCCGGGACAAAAGTACATGCGGGACGTGGGAAGGTGAAGGAGCCGAGAGTGAATCGAGAACATGCCACGTGTCTTCGCCGCAAAGAGGAGGCGGGGAAGCCCGATTCGGATGGTTCGAGAGAAATTTGTTCCAGCAGGTTTGGGACACTGGGCCAAAAGTACGTGGAGGACGCGAACCACAGAATCGATCAAGCAAGATTTTTCATCCGAGACAGCCGGGACAAAGGTACGTGTGGGACGCGAGGGACGCGAAAAGTCGAAGCGGCCGAAGACAGAGAAGAAAAGTCAACGTTTGACCCGTGAAACTTCAAACGGCCATAACTTTTGACTCCGAGCTCCGATTTTCATAAAATTTGACTTTCGGAATGAGCACAACGTCTTCTACGCCAAAAAATATATTCAGCTCCAGTCAGTTAATATTCATTCCCGTCAAATGACAGAAAACACCTGCTAGACCTAAAATAGCTTCACGCACTCAGAAGGCCATAACTTTTGCATTTCTCAACGAAATCACACAAAATTGATACCGTTCGAATTGTGACTCCAATCTTGACGCACAAAAATCAAGAAATTTCAGATTTGATGAGAAATTGATGGAGATTTTTATAAAACATGGCGGGTTCATAACAATGTTTCATTTGGTAGTTGGGAGTGCAATTAAGAGGCATGGTCATCATTCTTTCTCTTGCAGACACATGGGGCAATATGGGGAGCCTTTTTGAAGCAATATATAATCATTTTACTCCATTTAATACCTCTTGCAGGTGGTTGAAGCGATAGATTTCGGGATTTCCATTTTCCTCTCTCTCTCTTCTCATCTTTTCTATAAATTGGAGTGTTGGGCTCATTATAAGGGGAGTTTTCAGATAGCAAAGCTCTGTCAAAATTGATTTGTGAAGCCAATGTAGTGGACTACTTGCATGGTGATTCAGCCCTTATCTTGTAATAGATTGATGCTGTGCATATCATGAAGCAATAAAAATACCGGTTTGTGGATGTATCTTCCCCTGCTATGTTTTCTTGCATTCTTCTTTCCCCTTTAATCTTTCTACAAGAATATTGTGTCTATTTTTATGCTCTTGCAGGGATCCATTATCATTGTGCATGTTTGAGATATTTTTGTGAATGTATTTTGCTAGATTGTGGAGAACTGTCATCACCCCTTCTAGTGTGCACTTTACTTCTGTATTTCACGCATTTGGAGAATACTCTCACACCCTCCTTTTCCGGTGTATCACCACTTTAGTGTAGGGTTTCATTTTTGCACTCTCTCTCCTGGTCCTTGGAAATTTAGATTAGGATAGTTATTTTCCCTGCATTAGATTAGATTGTGGCGGGTGTAGTTTAGGAGCAAGAACCAGCTTTCTCGGAGGTCTATCTCAAGTAGCAAGTCCACAACTTGGAGATAGTACCCATGTTATCCAATCACATCGTGAATTCAAGTATATGCACTTGTATAAACACGGGGGTCTTTGTGACTCGGTGATAAGAGTTTTTTTAGCTCTTTCCAACTATGGGACATTTTTGCCTCTTTTACCCGAATCTAGGATTATGTGTTGACCTTAATCAGGACACGGTTCCCTAATGCTTGGGTAAGCTAACCCTCGCTTCACCTATACCTTACCAACTCCAACAACCTTACCCTACCAATATCAAAATTTTTACCAACCAACAAATTGCCTAACCACAACCAAATTGCACAATTCACCTCTCCCTGGTCCTAAGGGAGAACTACATCGGTCTGAGGCCCCTCCTTGCTTTGTGCAATGGGCTATGTAGGTAGCACTTAGGAGACATGGGGTCTCCCAAGGTTAGCTCGACCATCCCCTACCATAACCTATCATGTGTTGTGTTTTACTTAAAAATATAAATATTTTCGTATATTTATATTGATAACACTCACCGTTGTCCTTTTTCAATCCAAACATTCAAAACAAAAACATTCTTATTATTATCATAAACTCAAATCAACATACATATTCCATTTTATTTAAATGTTAAACAAATACATCTTCTCTATCATCGACGTGCGCAGGTCGAATATTTATTTATTCTTCTACCCCTATGTATGAAACTCACTTAGACCCCCACGCCTCGTCCCGACCGGGTAGTGATGGCGATCTTCGACGCCGCCGCCGCGGCCTCTCCGTACTCAAAGGTATCACTACTATTGGTTCCTCCTTTGATCCACCAATCTCTCCTGTAACATACGAATCGCCCTCTCGCGTGGAGGAATCTTGCCTCTATTCTCTCCACTTGAGGCTGCGAAGCCTCTAACAATCTCGTGGTCTCATTCACCTATGTTTGAAGTCAGTGAACTAAACCCTGCAGTTGTCTCTCTCCGCGGTAATCAAAACTATGTCGGGTTGATCGGCCCTCTCATGTGTACTCTGCCAGCGCAGCTCTCACGCCCACCATAATCTATAAGACTCTATCACTCCTGCATCCATTACCCTGCGATTGGCTGCTATCTCTTCTAGTCCTTCTGGAAGAGTGGGCCATGGAGGTGAGAAGGGCACCTCGGCTTCGATCCTCCTATATGGTCTATAAGACATGGGTATATCCTGAACAAATCTAAATTGTCACCACACGCGATCTAGAGGAATCCTCTCGTACTCACCTGGCCTATGTCCCGCGATCCACCTCAATCGCTCTACACCCCTCAAATCCTCGGCTATGTTCACCATCACCATGTAGTTCCTGTAAGGCCTCCAACGGATATCCATAATCGTCACCATCTCCCACATCTGCCTATAATACTCGGCGTCATCTATCACGGTCTCGGCTCTTGCCTCTTGCTCTGTCTGGACCCATCCCTCAATCCCAAGCTCGCACTCATGTCTCTCATCCTTGGATTGGTCGGCTATTGGTCGCACACACATAATGTGCTCATAGGCCCAATAATGTAATAAGTATGCACAATCTAGTGTAGTCCTGTGATTTCACCTACATGCCCATTAACCCCTGTATAGCTCCATGAGATATGCGGTGCCCATGCGAAATGTAACGCTACCTTCTATCATCTCACGAATAATACACATCAATGATTTTGGAAATCTTCCCCGTCCACTCGGCGTAAGTGCATAATACCCCACCGCATTATCATTAATACCACTGCTAACCTTGTTGCCTCAGGGTGTGCTGCAAACATTATACCATAAGTAAATGTCAAACCTCGTTGTGTCAAATCTCATGTGGCTGGACCGAATACTACCATTATCACTATCTCTGCGCGCGTTAGGCCCTGCACGATACACTTGGTCTTCCTATAATTGGGAGTCTAAAAATTGGAACACATCTTCTAACGTCACTGTCATCTCCCCTGTTGGTAAATAAAGGTATTCTTTTCAGGATTCCATCTCTCAATCAGTGCCTACAACATAGCATGATTGCATGTGATCCGTGAATAATAGCGGATTCCGCTTAACCCCACATGGTTTATTAATGCCCACTCAGTTGGTGTTACATCCGCTCGGACCCGTGACAACAAAGTTAGCACCCTATCATTCATCCTCAACCCTGCCTGTGCCTACACACATTAAACCAACAAACAACAAATCAACAAATAACTTCCCACATGTTTTTTATCACAATCCACAACTTTACACAGTAACCGATATCGGTTATAGATAACCAATACCGGTTACCTAGCGATCCGGTTATTCCTAAATGATATCGGTCCTTTGTCAATTCCAACCACTCATCTCGAAAAAAAAAAAAAAAAAAAAACACCACCTATGATAACTTCTACACTCGTTTTCCCCTCTCTGTACCTACGCACATATCTCCAACACCTGATTACCTACCCTACAACACTCACCCCCTCCCAAACCTTTTTCCTATCACCTTTATTTTTCATCTCTACCCACTTACCTTCCCACATCCTATTCATATGCATGTAAAAATTTAATTCCAACCAAAAATCATATATACCTCCTGGGATGCAGCAGTTTGAGGTGGAACCTGTCTTCCCTCTCCTCTCTGCCTGTTGGATGCTTCTCCTTGTTCAGCCATGTTCACCACCCTCTTCACTATTACTTGCCTTTACACCTTCTTACTCCAAGCTCACGATCACTTTACCTATCTCTTTCCTCCTTATCACTCAATTCTCCCATGCAACTACCCTGTATGGATGACAACAACCTCGCATCCTCGTATTTAACATGTTGCATGGCTCTAAAAATAAGAATCTAAAATTACCTCCCCAGCTTTTCTATTTTTAGAAAAGCTTGTTTTAACATAACCGATGTCGGTTATGTAACCGGTATCGGTCAATAGTGACCGACATCGGTTATCTAACCAATATCGGTCAACCTATACCTATTTTGATTATATCCAGGCCTTCTCTTTGTTTTTTTACAAAATTTTGGCGGCGCCCGCCTCTTTTCCCTGCATAATGACATCACTATCAACATCCATCATCATAATAAACATCAATATTTCAAAACATATGCATATCATCAAAACATCATCAACATCATTTATATATACATCACAAACATTCCAATACCATCGACAAAACACATAAAACATTATAATATATGCCATCAACTCAAACATTATACACACCATATGGATCCAACTCATCATCTATATATATCCTCAAATCAATGTCAACATATACAAATTGCCCTGCATGGGGCCTCTATCATACAAAAAAAAATACAACGTCGGCACGCGAGGCATTTGTCTCTATCGAAATCTCGACTCGGCTCGTGAGCCGACCTCTCATGTCAAAAATATACTCAGGCTCACTATATGACATGTATATATATACCAAAAATGAATACATAAATCCTATGAGGGCACGCAAGGCCTCTATATACACACTTGGTTCACAGACCGGTGTCTCTATCAACAAATCCTCTATCAAATCAACAAAACCCATCTCTGCTCCTGGGGTGACTCAACTCTCTCCCCCTCCCTTGGCTCGTCTCTCAGCTAGCCCCTATGCCGGATCTCGCCTCCTACCTGTCACTGACCCACCGGCTGTGGCTGCGGCCCCCTGTGACCTGTGACTCTGGGATGTCTCGGCTCTGTGAGCTGCATATGGCTGATAGTCGGCCCCGGTACCATCTAGTATGTCCTGATAATATCGGGCCTCCGCTCTCACCTCCATATATCGGGCCCGTGCCACCATGGCTGGTGGGGTGGACCCCCTCTCCTAATAAGTGGTGGACCTAACTTTGCTGTATGCCCTATGCTCGAGTACACCTACACTTGTGCTTTTCCTAAAAGTGCTGCCACCCATGCCTGTGCTGTGCACGTGCTGTGCACGAGGTTGTACTATGCATGCTATGCTCGAGGACCGTGCTGCACACGTGCTTGGGCCAACTACCCTGTAGTGCCCCAATCGTGCCTTTGCGGCGGCAATGAGCTGCCCCGTAATAACTGCACACGGCCCAGAGATACGGTCCCCTCTCTACTATAACAGCCACCAAATCTGGTTGTGCGGGTTGTGCTCTCATGGCTGCCCTCTGCCCTACCCACCAAACCAAAAATGCACCTGTAACACTGGCATCGTCCACCGTATCATCAGGGTCAGTCAACCTTGACCCGGGTCCAATGGCTGCGGTACAGGTAGTGGTGCCTCTACATCCTCCCTCCGATACTGTGGGAAGGGAG
Organism: Taxus wallichiana var. yunnanensis; assembly: GCA_018340775.1. Taxonomy (NCBI): domain Eukaryota; kingdom Viridiplantae; phylum Streptophyta; class Pinopsida; order Cupressales; family Taxaceae; genus Taxus; species Taxus wallichiana. The sequence goes on from CM031237.1 coordinate 237,908,772, forward strand.
GTGGCTCATCCTACCGTAGGCCCAACTATCGTCATACCCTCTCTAGGGGAATCCGCTCATGCTCCCCGGGTCTCTGTCCAGCTATCTAGAAGATGTACTGGATCCATCGTAGCTATGCTCGGGCTCCTCCATGGGGCTGATGGCCTCTGTATGGCCTCCATATAATATCTAGTGCGGTCAGGCCCTCTAACATATGCCTGTAGTACGCGACATCTCACCCTGCGATAACCACTCGTGGCTAGCCCACGACCCCCAACCACCTCTGAAACCCATACCTATACACTTCCTATGGCCCTGGCTGCTGGGGCAACCCTACAGGTCGTAAACACACAATATGCTCATAGGCCCAACAATGTAGCAAGAATGTCGAGCATATCCCAAATCACCTCATACGGCGATAGCCCAGAGCTCTCTATATAGCTGCACCAAATACACCGGTGCCCATGCATAGCAGGTGTGCTCCTCCACCATCTCATGTAATACTCCCATCAGAGCCCGTGGGAAGCAACCTCCCTCTAAGTCTCGGGAGGGCGAAGCAGGTGATACCAATCATCATCAACACGGCAAGCCATGTCTCCTGTCGATGTGTGCGATACATATCACCGTAGTAGATGCTCGCACTATGGTACGTAATCAATGGGGCTGCATCCCCGAATACCTGCAGGATGCTATCCATCGTTGTCTCAGCATCCACCTAGAACACCGCCTCACCTATGATCGGTAGTCTCAGGATGCGATACACATCCTCTAGTGTGACTGTCATCTCTCCAGTCGGGAGATGGAAGACATTGGTTGCGGATCCCATCTCTCGATGAGGGCAACCATCAAGATATGGTCCTATCCATATCCTATACCTCTGGACCCACTTGAAGTCAACCTCCGCATGATGCGCCACTTGGCTGCAGATCACATGTGGCCGCATCCGTCCCATTAGAGGAGGCATCCGATCCGCATCGTGCCATTTCTTTGGCGTGCTGCAAAACAACTCACTCCGTCAAGCCTACCCTTTACAAAATAACTACCCAATAACCCCAATATCACTAACCCTACCCAACAAACACCTACAATATCCCCTTTACCTATCCCATAACCTACCACCTACCCCACTCATACACCACCCGATTCCCCCACCCCAATAACCTTTCCTAGCCACTCTACCTTCTCCCCCTTCACCCCAACACTCGATCCTACCCGCCTACAACAAATCAACACAAATACTTTCACAACCTTACCTCCGCCCCACGGTGGCCAAGTGCACGGTCACCCCACACTTACCGTCGGTCGACACATGATTGACGCTGGTCTCGAACCCACACATGTCTACAACTTGTGTGGTGGTGATCTGCCGGTCTCTTAGTAGTGACATCGATCCTTCATGGGATTTCGGGCCGGATCGAAAAGCGACCCACAAATCCCCTTTCTTCCTATTTCTACCCATCTACCCACAATAATTTCTTAAAAACTTACCCACCCAGCCGTTTTGACTTACCTAACATATCTACCTCTCTATTTTACGATTTACCTTCATTTATTCATTATTTTCTCAAATTTTAGATTCCTACCCCAAAACCCACATCCTAGCTAAATTCATCAACTTCACACAAAGAGGATTTAGAGCCTACCGGTACGACTACACATCGTCGTGGTGGGATAGGTGGTGGTGGTCCAGCTCCTCCAAAGCACCTCCTACTCCTCCAGGCTGTGCCATAGCTCCAAATCTCCTCAGTAGGGTCCTCAACCAATCAAACTTTGCCTCCTGATCTCTGGGGCCTACCAATAACTCACTCCCCACTCAACTAGTGCCAACTCAGCCCAAATACCCAACCCAATCAATTCAAAACTTAGACAAGAAATAGGTTGGCACTCAAATTCACAATGTGAAAATGACACGCCGTATTTTTTATTTTTATAGGTTTTGACCTTTCACCGATATCGGTTATGGCGCGCCTACTAAAAGCGATATCGGTCTTTTAACCGATACCGGTTACCTACCTAGTTTACCCTAACTCCTTCTCTTCTCCACCGAACTCTATTTTTCACCACATTGCCTACCCCGGCCTTTGCTAAATAGCCTTATTTTGAATTCATTGGCCCGACCCAAGGCCGCAACCAACCAATCGGCCCGACCCGGCCCGCTGACCAACCAATCGGCCCGACCTAAGGCGCGCAACCCAATCAGCCCGACCCAAGGCCGCGACCTACCAACCGGCCCGATCAAGGCCGCCACCAATCAATCAGCCCCCAAGGCCACAACCAACCAATCGGCCCCCACGGCCGCAACCAACCAATCGTCGACCCAAAGCCGCAACAACCCAAGCCGGCCCGACCTGGGCACAACCAACCAACCGGCCCGACCCAAGGCTGCCACCAATCAATCGGCCCGACCCAAGGCCGCCACCAATCAATCAGCCCGACCCAAGGCCGTAACCAACCAATCGACTCGACCCAGAGGCGCAGACAAACAATCGCCCGACCTACTTTGGCCTGCAACAAACCAATTGGCCCAACCCAGGAGGCCGCAACCAACCAATCGGCACGACCACGGCCGACCCAATTAAGTACCTTGACCGAAGCCATGTAAATTATGATTCTATCCACCCATCATGTAGTTATTTGTTCAATAGAGCTCACATGTTCGTGTTTTAGCATGACTAAGATACTTGAATTGTTCGGTGACCACTTTTACTAGGACCGAGACCGTGACGTTTATCTCAACCAAACCAACCATTTTAGTCTTCTTTGAACATGCCTAAACATTCTGGTACCTTACCGTTATATCCTGGAGCTACTTCCTATGCCTTGGATACCGGGATTATATCAACCTTGTTTAGATAAACTATCGACCTTTGCCTATGAATTGCTTGTTTGCTCTTCAAATCATGTACCACTGAAGGCACTACTTGCATTTTAACGTGCATCTATTTCCTTAAACTTACCCCACCCTCTTATCATCATCTCATCATCATTCACCCTTTATCAACCTTATCCTTGATTTCACGTCGCCTTAATCTGTGATAGATTTGAGGGGGATTACGTATACCCTTAACTGGGGCAACCACTTCTTATTATTGTCAGTGCAGCTTTACAAGACAAGCTACACGACAACAAGGGGCAAATGTAGACACCAAATTTGGGTCTTATGACACCCTGTACCCCGTATCTCGTCCTGCAACCTAACCCTACCTCACCACCTAAACCTTACACACTTAACTATTTATTAATTACCTTATAATTAATAAATCCACATCTCCAAACCTGCCACCTCACCTCGCCACCTCACTATGACCTAGCCCTAACCCTAAACTAACCTAATTAAGACCTATGACTTGGTCCATACCCACACCCATGACTCATCACCCCTCACCCGCACTAACACGAACCTAATAATGACTTGACCAAGCCCATAACTGACCCCTCGGGAGAAAAGGAGGGAAAGTTGGCTATTTTACTAAAAATAGCCACTTTCACCTAACCGACAATGGTCCCTACTTGACCGCCGTCGGTTACGTAACCACCATCGGTCCCCTGTAAATGCCCTCCCTCAACCAAAAGAAAGAAGGAAATTCATTTGGAAGATCCAGAATTCATTTACAGAGGAGAGGATCGAGCCCAAGACTGTAACTGATCAATGAGATCACTGTCACACTCATCCAAGCATTGGGAGAGTCAGAGGATAGCTTCATCAGCTCACTTTCAAGGGTTGGATCATCCCACCTAAGCTTTACCTTCATCACCACATTCCTCGGACCTGTATCCTCGTCAGAAAGAAGTAAGCAGTATCTTGTATGCTTCTAGGCTCCATTTCATGAACTTTTGATTGATAGTAATTATAAGCTCACCCCTGGATCTAATACCGGCAAAGCACCAAAGCCACCTACCCTTCATTCATCCATCCTCATATTACCCAGAAGATAGCTCTCTCACTCTCTGAATCTTCTCTATCACCCTACTACTCCCCTCAACCATCTACCAACCTTCCAAACCTCATAACCACCTTACACCAACCTCCATTAAAAAATCCCTAAATCACTGCCCCTACCGATCTCGGTTATTCTCTACCGGTACCGGTTCTGGTAACCGCGATCGGTTATCCTGTGACCGCCATCGGTCACTGTGACTTATACCAAAACCATCCTTTTACCTATTCACCTCAAAACAACCTCAGATTCAGTCTGGTCTATCCCTGTAACTTGATCTGAATGTATCAATAACCAGTGACCAAACAAACAGAATGTCATTTTATTATGGGTAGTTTAGTCTCTATTGCTTTTAGTAACGAGGTACCTAAATCGTGATTTCACAATAGCTTCTTTATTATCATTTACATCAATTTGTATTTAATAAGGAACCACCACCTTCGAAAGGAAGTCCAATATTTCCTAGGCCCAAGGCAGTTCCCTCACTTATTGTCTAACAAAAATCTAGTGGTCTTGTATTCTAATTTATAGGTAGTCCTTCCCAGACAAAAAGGAATTCTTCACAATCGATCTGATCTCTCTACGGTATGCGCACACCTTCCCAACACTCAACAGGTATTCCTCCTAGCCCTAACCCTTATCTATTTCTCAAGAGAATGAAAGGATAGAAGCAACTCTATTCCGGAACGAAATTCTATGCGAAACATGTACATAGACCTATCTTAATCCCTAGGTGGCCTAATGAGGTGTACACATCAGATTTCAACTTGGATGCACAAAGGTGAGAATTGGGAAAGGTGTTTTTCTAGAGGTGTGTGCAAATTTTCAAGTGATGGTTTGTAAGAATTAGTAAGAAAAGTGGATTTAGACTCTCGAGCTCCTAGAAAGTGAGAATCATAGCTCACGGAGGAACATATTATGTTGTTTGGAATTTGTGAAGTGTGCATGGGAGGTAGAGATCTTTATGAGAGATGAGTAAGGGTTCTAATAAGGATCTCCAACCATTAGTTGGAGAATAAGGCCTCAAGATTTATGAACAATCGTTAAGAAGGTAAAGTGGTCTAAAACCCTACTAAGGAAATGATAGGAGATATTCAGCTCAAAATGGACCAGACTGGATTAGTTTACCTTTGTTGATGATTGGAGGCTCTAGTGGAGTCCTCCGGCTTTTTCTAGGTTCCATTGGTGTGTCATAATAGTGAGTGGACCCCAAATAAAGGTAATTTTTTGAAGAGTTGATATACATCTCAAGTTTTTCACTATAATGGGTGAAAAATGGATGCTTGAGGAATTTGGGAATCCATACTACATTTTTGTGTTGGTTTTAGAGAATGTTTGACCCGTAGATGGTCTCGTGGAAGTCATTCTTGCACGACTGGTTTTGGGGTGTAATGACATTTTTGGTGACCATGTTGCAAGATTGTCCTTAAATACTTAATGCCATGTTTCATGGTGTTCAAACATGTTGTGATTGTTAGTGTAGGTTATTATTTATCATTTTATTTATTTATTAGGATAATTTTTACACTTTTGTTAGCCCTACTGAAGTGGGTTAGAGTTGTGTGGAGTTAGCTTACCGAGTTGTGTTGAGTTAGCTTCTCGGTTATGTGGAGTTAGCTTACTAGTCTTTTAGAGTTAACTTAACTACAGTATTAGTCAAGTAGGATTTATTCACCACTGATTTAGGTAGTAGTTACACTTTCCTCCTCCTATATGTACATCTTTCTTATTGAGTAATTCAAGTCATTTTATTGTAATGTATTGAGCATTATGGATTATGATGGATTTCATATATGGTTTTTTAGCTCTTTAGTTTTGCAAATCTAATTTTGTGTGTTATTATCATCTAAGATCATGGATTGGAAGAATCTTATTATTGTTCATTTCATGGTATCGGATCTATTCTGGTGAAACCCGATGTCAATTGTTTTTGAGTTTTGTGATCGGCAGTGGATTCGGACCACGGTGCACACCAAACTTCTTCAACATTGTACAATTTTTTTGATCCGAGCTTCGAGGATATCTTTCACTAGTATTTTTCTCTTTGTACTTTGTTATTACTAGTTTTGGGTACCTTGTGGTGTTCAATTTTCCTAGTTGTTGTACATGGGTACCTCATCGGTGCCTTATTTCCCGAGACCCACCTTCTTTTCCACCCACCTAATTTATGTTTATGGGAGGGTGTTAGTGTAGGTTATTATTTATTCTTTTATTTATTTGTTAGGATAATTCTTACACTTATTGGGTTAGCGTACTTAGGTGTACTAGTTGTGTGGAGTTAGCTTCTCGATTACGTGGAGGTAGCTTACTAGTCTTTTGGAGTTAACTTAACTACTAGTATTAGTTAGTGGGATTTATTCACTGCGATTCAGTAATATTTACACTTTTCTCCTCCTATATGTACATATTTCTTATTGAGTAATTCAAGTCATTTTATTGTAATGTATTGAGCATTATGGATTATGATGGATTTCCATATATGGTATTTTATCTCTTTTGTTTTGCAAATCTAACTTGGTGTGTTATTATCATCTAAGATCATGGATTGGAAGAATATTCTTATTGTTCCTTTCTATGGTATCAGATCTATTCAGTGATACCTAGTGTCATTTGTTTTTGATTTTTTGATTAAGCGGTGGATTAGGAGCACGGTGCACACCAAACTTCTTCAAGATTATACAAGTTTTTGGATCATAGCTTCTAAGGATATCTTTCAATATGGTGGTATTTTTCTCTCTCTACATTGTTATTACTCATTTTGGGTACCTTGCGGTGTCCAATTTTCCCGATTGTTGTAGGTGGGTACCTCATCGGACTTGTTTCCAAATTCCCCACGTAGCCCATCCCCGAGTTTTAAAACATAAAAGTATTCATACAAAAGAACTTCATAACCAAATTTGATGCAAAATTCTACAAGTCTTTACCTCATTTACTTGCATAAGCCATCTGTAATAATTAATAACATGTGTCGGTTTGTGAGAACTTGAGCAAGATAAGACTACACAAAGAAACAATAAGCTACTATTTAAAAATATAAAGAAATGAAACATTCTATTCAAATAATTTTCTTGAAGATATAAATACTAACAACCCTTAAGATAAATAAGATTTCCACCATGCCAATCTAAGAAGAAATCCTTATACTTCAATTATGTACATTGTCTCAAAGAAAAAAAAATTAACAATCATTTGAGAAGGGACCACTGGCTTGATAAGTTAGAAGCACAATCTAGTATAACGAGGTTTCCATCGAATAAAAATTAGGTTATAAGATTGAGAACTAATATTCAAAACAACAATCTAAAATTATCAAAAGATACCAAAAGCCTGAGCTACGATGCTAAATTTTGAAATGACAAAATTGAGCAATGAATCCAGGAGAAAACACAGTTTCAAATGTTAACATGAAAGGTCAAGTGTATTATAATGCTAATCATGTAATTATATAGATTATAGTATGGAAATCTAATACACGACCACCACTCAACATTGTTTAAAATGGAAAGCAATTAATACGAGTTTCATCCATTGACTCCAAGGAATTTCAAAATCCTTCAAGAAAAGGTTATTGCCCTTATAGGCTAAGTAATGACAAGAGAGAGAAAAATGGAGTTTTGTTAAACAAAATAATTCAAAACATCGTCCAAGTTTTATAATGTATTAAGGTTTCACAAACCTACAAAAAAAAAAATTAACTCTTTTTCAACACAAAATCTTTAAAATCCATTCTAACATAGGTACTATTTTGTATTACTAAGTTACTTTATCAAAACAACATGTTGGTGCTCGAAATAGTCTTGCCCCACTTTTCCATTGAAAATTTATTGATTTACTACCTCTATTACATTCTACTTCCCCGTGTTGTATAAAATATTGGAGGGTCTCTTTGCCATAGTAATTTGTTCTTGGGTCGAAGATCACATATGGATCCATATTTGTTTCCTTATTTCTCTGTCCCTCTGAAAAGGTCTGTAATTTGGGTCTCCCATTCTCTATTCATCTAAAAACTTAGGATCTCCCATTCTTTCCATTTTCCACAGTCGGGATTTGTTGTCCTTGTCATTTTTTCCTAAATACTTGAAGAAAAATGAATGGATATAGCGGAGGAACATATTTGAGCCTTGTAACATTTTTGAATTCTCTGTCCTTGAGAAAATTTCATCTTCAAGCTCAAATGGTCATTTTTCTGCATTTTACGGTTTGATGGGTGTTTCTCCTAGTCAAATTTGCATCCTTGCATCGATAGGGGACGTGGCTTTGTTTTGTTGGATGCGGCTTCGCAGGTACTTCAAAAATTCTATGAATCACCTTGACTCAAAGTTTTTGCACGTGGAGTAATTCGGTGCTCATTTAAATATTTACTTTTGGGTTTGGCCGTGGAGTAGCGAGCAAGAGGACAAGTAGAGGTTTCCTTTTCTTCACCTTGACTTAGATAATTTTTATGCGGCTAAATACAATTTATGGGACAGGACACATGGTGAGCCGAGCTCATTCAGTTCTCTAATTGGGCACCATTTCTAAATTGAGTCATGAAGACATGCGGAGGATTCCACTGTATTGTTATACTTAGACTTTTCAAAAGGTTTTGGGAGGTCTAGGACACGTGGAGGAACCGCAACATGTTTGGGGACCGGCCTTTTAGTTTCATTTTCAAGAAGCGCAAGGAGGACACTCTGAGGCTTCCGCTCACTTTGAATTTTTCTTGGAATCTTCAACGGCCAAACGAGATTGCCTCGGATCTTGACACATGGTGCTTTCCATCGAGATTTAAGACTTCAAAGAAATTTTTCCGATCCAGTCACGTGGCAAGCCCACGCTCATTCAAGGTCTCAACTTTTGGGGACCATCTCAAGATGTGCCATTGTGACGCGTGGCAGTTTGAAAATTCAAAAAGGATGGGGAAGCGGACCATCAGGGGCAACTTGGAATTTTTTTCCTCTTGCCACCAAAAGGGTTAAAATATCAAAATGGCCTGCAAGCCTCGACAAAGGATTAGTCAAAGTTTGTTTCAAATTCAACGACAAAGGTGTAGAATCTCGGAAATTCGAGAGAATTTTCCTTTTGGGAGAAAGGAGTTAAAAGTGTAAAAGGAAGCGTGGTTCCGTTGGGACCCACATCAAAAGCTAAAAGTGGAAGGGCGGAGCTGTGGGGAAAACTTGGAAAATTTTCCTTTTTCCAAAAAAGAGGTAAAATAGTAGATTTTAGCCAATTTTCCTTTGGGACCCACCTTAGGACACATGTCAGGCTCATTTCTCAAGGGCGGAGGTGTGAAGAAAAATGTGAAAATTTTACATTTTTTCAAAAGGTGATAAAAAGTCAAAAGGAACCCCCGAGCCCATTTTAAATTGAATCTTCCATGTGGATGACCCAAATTCAAATTAGAGATCAATGACAGTTGTGCATCTCGTATCTTATTTTCCCCCATTTTTGCTAAAATGCTCTAAGAAGTGCAAGTCTTCATGATTTCTTTGTATTTCTTACACGGGAAGCAGAGAGGAGAGTTACTTTTGATATCTAAGTTTTGTGGGGAAGATCTGGAGACGTCTTTTGCCATTAAAATGGTCTGACTATCGAGCTCGATATGATCTTCCATTTTTCTTCTCTCGAGCACAATAAGGAACCAGATTTGCTAGATTAGGGGCAGCAATGGTTAGTGACAAGAAGAGTGATCTACCAGAAGAAGGAGTTGAATGCGGGAGGTATTTGAAGAGATATACCCCTTGAGCACTGACAACTTTTACAGATCTCGATCCTGGGAATCACAATCATGATCATGGAAAGCAACTGGTTCACTCAATGTTTCAATTTTTGGGGGAAAGCTGTTGTAAAATGTTATAAATGGCACAAATTTATTGTGCAAATGGTTGGAGTGTTAGAGGTCGGGATTGATTTTCTAATAGAAAAAGGCTTCATAGGGCCCATCTTTTTGAGAAGCAATATGAGAATCCTATATCTCTTTTGTATTAAATTTTATCATGTCAAGGTGGTTCCAAGTGTAAAACCATTGACAAGCTCTCGAGATTGTTTTAGAAAATTTACCTACTTGATAAATTTAATCAAACTTGAGTTATTCTGTGTTGATCTTGAGCAAAATGTGTTTGTTTCATCTATGAATGTCTGCAAATAGTTTTTCTTGTTCCTATTGCAATATTGTATCAAAATATTTCTAAATCACATAGGTCTCAATCCTTGTGACAATTTTGTGGCATCCGTAATTTCATTTCTCAAAATAGCTTTCATCCGGGGTGAAATAAACGATTTAAAATCACTTTTCTTTCATTTGTTAATAGAGATTTTTATAAGCCTTTGGGTGTACCTCCAGGCATGATTGGGCTTAGATCTTGATGCTTTGTTTGGTTTTCTAACTCAAGCCTTCGTGATAGAATCTCATAGATTGTGTGAAAAAGTATGAATCTAGACCTCCATTGAAGCACATATTCTGGTTAAAGAAACATTAACTGCTCTATGGCATTCTGTTGGTTTAGCATTCCATTTTGTAGAAGCTCTCAAAGATCTGGCGAATTAAGTCCATCCTGCCTCACCTCCCACCAAAAACTACTTAAAAACAACCAATCCTACCCATACTACCCTGTTTGTCCTATGTGTATACAAATGCATAATTTCTATTACCAAAACATGTAGAAACAATTAGGATTCCAAATGTCTTTAGTAGCCTAAACCTTGTCTAGAAAATATCTCCACTATCTAGAGTGACAACTCGTGAGAGTTAGATTTTGTTGCATTGATCATATTTTCTCCAAGGTCTTATTCATAACCTCACAGAGCAGGATATCTCCATCTCCTCCATAAAAAATAGGCTACAGAAGGGTCCTCTCACCCTGGTTGAAAGGCACAACCATAAAGTAGTGAGGATAGATCAAATCCTCTTGAGGGTGATATCCCTTTCTCCAAATCTAAGTGACAAAAGGCCAGTTTGATCTAATCCCCAACTACAAAATGACCCACCATGATCTATCTATCCCTAAGCTTCCTATCAACACTTGTGATGTTGCTCAAAATTTGAGGGAGAATCAATTTGGGTACCAACACAACACACTCCATTATAAATCGATAATATTATCAATGCATATTTAGTTTACCCCAAATGTTAATAACCTTCATATCAATTTCCATTGCAAATCATTAAGGTATTTATATGCATAGAAATCTGACCAATCTTAATTAAAAACATTAACATTATAAAAGAGAAAACAACAAGATAGAAAATAGAATATGCCACCAAAAATCTTCCCGAGAGGGAAATTAGACCAAAGAAATTCTAGTAATAATTGGGTACTGGAATTGCACAAATCGTAACATTGAACTTAGGTGATTCAAAACTGGTTACGGTTCAAGCTTGATGAGGATGGTCAAGGTACCTCATAAGGAAGAATTTAAAATTCTAGGAACAAGTCCGATGATCAACAAAGGGATTATAAACAAGCAAGATCCAAATATGTTGTCCTCAAACTTCTACATTCTAAAAGTTTTTAAACCAAAACTCCAACCCGGCTTAGCCCAAACATTGATCACTCCAATCCTACAACCTTTCTTTCCCAGGGATCAAAAGGTTATCAAAGGGGCTTGAGAGTGAGCTAACAAAGTGCAAAAAAAAGGACGATAAGCTCGAGTGAAAAGCAAGATGTTCATCGTTACCACAGGCTGGCTTTCCCAACATAAATTACTAGCTATAAACAACATGATAAACTTGATACTTAAATGAAGGAATGCAGATAAAAAGATCGAAGGTTGATCACTTGAGCAAGAAAACATAATACCCAGAGGAGAGGAAACACATCTATGTTTTCCACTAACACACTGACAACACTAGTAGCTAAAACAAGAAGATATCAAGAGGAAAGGAGAGATTTACCAATAAGGGAACAAACCCACAACATAGGCAACAAAGAAAAACCAAATTCAAGGAAAGGGTGGTTCAATTTCATGATATTTTTAAATCTAGAAAATGTAGCAATGAGTAGAATTATCTTGCTTGTTTCTCTAGCTTCTACAAGTTTCCCAGTGCACCTCATAGGCCTCAGAAGCAAATCCCATATCGAATCTCAATCCTTATACATGATGGGCACCAAAACTCCACCACTCCCACATTGGCACGAGCGTGGAGATCCAAAATCCATGAACTACATCAAATAGAAAGAACTATGGCTGAAGGATTGTCATGATTGCAATATATACACCAAATGGGTTTCTTGAATAGGCCCAGAAACACGTGATAGCTAGGTGTAAATCCAGAATCCACAACCTGCAAACATCCTCCCAAAGATGCACAAAAAGGGATGCAAGAGCAGAAAGGACATTGTGTTTCTGTCACAAACACAAACTCTCTCCAATCGACATTTTAGACCCCAAGCCAAGGCAAATAAAACCTACGCCTCGTGTGCGCCATAGATGTATGTGATATTATATTTGCAGCGAAATTAAAACTCAAGTCAATGAACATGTTTTAAAAATAATATTATTAGGAAGGCACAAGATAGATAATTGAACTACAAAAGAAAAGAGCATTTTTCCTTAATAAAATCTGCAATTGCATTTCTTTTACTAAAGCCTTACGTTTTGGTCCTATACATGGACCTCTTCATTTTGTAACTCACGCACTATGTTTAAAATTTTGGCTTCTTGGTTCTAACCAGCAATGCAGACACAAGAAGCACAAAGGAAATGGATTTTTTTGTTTCACTGAAGTGCAGGTGCCACTAGGAGTTTGTGAATGCAAACATGGATGGAAAACAAAAGTCCTGAGAACTGTTGACAAAATTCCTCAAAGATATGTGGTCTCAAGTGGACACCATGATTGCAGGATAAGCCCAGGAGGACCAACATTAATTACGGCATGCACATTGTGCCCTTTCTAGCATGCACATACAATCAAATCTTTGGCGTAGCAAACTACCACCAACACTAGGCTAACAAAAAAAAGGCAACAACCAACGGGTGTCTAACGTGCAACAAATTATAACCATTTCCTCCAAATCATGGCTAAGCAAGACAAACAAAAAAGAAACAACAAAATAACATGTGGTTAGCACTAGAAAAAAATGTGTTTACTATGCAATGGCTTTTACCCGATGCTTCTAATCCTTTTCAACAACTCCCATAAACAATCCCCCACCAAAGCAACTCACGCAACCATCGGTTTGGGACAATGCGAGATAAATAAATACAGAGCTGTGGTTAGAAATACAACAAAACCAAGGCAACAAGTTTCACCATTAAAATAAAAAGTTGAAAATGGTAGGAGGAAGACAAATTGATGCCCAACAAGTAATTAATTTTGGTTCGTGAATCCATGAGCAAGGTCGGATTGCTTAGGGAGGATGAGGGAGTTGATTTGCATTAAATAAAATCCACATTAAATTCACAAAGTGAAACACATAAAAATAACTTGGTCGCCTCAAAATTGGTTCTTACAAAATCCTCCTCCTTACATGCCAAAAGGATCTTAACCAATATTTTCTAACAATTTATTTCGGTGAGAGATAAACCCCCTTTTTTAATAAGATTTGTTCAAATTATTAGGTATCCTTTAAAAAAATATGCCTAAGATAACTCCAAAGAGATTTTAGTATTCCAATGATAGTAAGAAGAATAAGATCACCAAAAGAATGTTAAAAAAGGTGCGTTGCAAAAGACCTCGGTGACAAAACACACTTACGTCCAAAGCGAGAAGGTGTGACAGAATAAAAGAAGAATAAAGGATGCTAAAATAACTTCGCAATCAGGGTCAAAGTCACCTAACGATCAAAATGGAAGCTCAATTCAGCATTCGATGTTATGTAACAGGAAAGGATGTAAAGGCGGATTCAAACCGGCTGGGGCATTACATTCTCCTCCCCTTAAGAAAGAATCGTCCTCAATGCGACATAACACTGAAGGAAGGAAAGGGGGTAAGCAACAAGGAACAAATAAAGAGGAAATTACACCCTATGGTTAAAATTTCAGTCGTTAAAGCATGGCCACAGGGTATCCTTAGAAACATTTTTGAATAATGTTATATTTTAGAGTTATTTGAAGATTGGAAGTTACCTCTTATTAATTATTTACTTAGTCTCTTTTTGTTTACATTATTCCTAATTCAAGTTCTTTAAAATTTTATTGTTGTAAAGTTTTAGTTTATTCCTTCTTGTGGGTGCACAACATGAACTACTATCACAACACCTTACCAGGATCGTACACAACACTAATGGTTCAAAAGCATAATTTTTTTACATACTTTAATGACGGTACCACACAAGAGATTAACCAAATTATGGAAGATAACATTCACAATTCACATAACATAGTACTTGTCACACATCTATGACTGGCATACAATACACAAACAAAAGTGTACTACAACAACCAAAAATATCCACAATTCTACAAATGAAGATTTTACATAACTCGGTAACAATAGATACGGGTACATAGTGTCAAAAATGGTATCAATACCATATCCACAACATCACAAAACATATCCACTAACATGAGTAACACATACATCATAGCACCACAACCTTAAAACATCATAACAACTATGCTACCTCCCAAAGCATCAAACACACACACACACACACACACACACACACACACACACACACACACACACACACACACACACACACACACACACACACACACACACACACACACACACACACACACACACACACACACACACACACACACACAAATCTCTTATGCCTCCCTCAAATATCTTATGCCTCCCTCAAGTCTCTTATTCCTCCTCGATCTCTTATGCCTCCCTCAAGTAGTAATAATAAAATAAATTTCCTTTTCACTCCCCAAAGGGGCCGGTCTCCCTATGGCCCTAGGCACATAGAGTCCAGGCACCCCTAACCTAAGTGACATAATAACTCATGGTTCAGCAACCCACTAGTTATCCTCGTAACTCCTTAGGATGTACCCCATACTGATGAAGCGGGTCCATAGGTCCAACCATTCCATGGTGCATCCCATGACCCTATTCCACACATCACGATAATAGAACTAGCATAGCAATCCGATTCAAATGCCAAGTGGAAAAGTACAAGCCTTGGGAAAGGAGATAAAATCTTAAAATTTTAAAAGCATATCCAAATCCAAGCAAACCAAATGGCCATATATCCATAGTTAGTGCAAAAATATGCATGTTAGTACCATAAACCAAGGAAATGCCCAAAAATATAAAACATTACAATCAAGAAAACTGTTGGTCCTTACAAAATAAAATAAAAATTTCAATTTACAAATAAAATACACATATAAGAATAGCACATTATGATGACTATGTGGCCTTATCAAGCCACGAAAGGGTACTCAACAAGTTGTTGGCACTCAAACATCAAGCCTCAGCTCATAAAATATCATAACAATAATACAAGCTGTCCTCATCTTTATCTCGAATCATCCTGCCACCACTTGACAAGGCTAAACATAGTCATAGATACACTTAGGTTGCATCCATACATCCACCATAAGGAGAGAGAAAAATAAAAGCACACCTCATCATCTATTGTGTGTAATTTGTTGAAATTACGGCCAATGGTACACATTCCCTCACTCCATACATACACTTTTACCAATTTCCTCAAGGTCGAGTTAGTGTAAGGTTCACAACATAACATGAAACTACATCACTAACAAAATGGTGGTTCACGTAAATTAACTATAACATATTATGCATGGTACCAATATATGGTAAATTATATACATAACATTCACAGGTTACAACATACCACATCACCACATCTTGCACCAAAAGTGCAATCAACATGCACGATAGGGATCATAGACCCGCTTATATGTCCCTAAATCACAACTTGAATCAATACATATTACATGAATAACAATTATGATGAGCACAATTACAACATATGTAGTCAGCTGCCATTTAACACGAAAATATAAACATTTCTACACAAATGATAATGACATCATTAAGAAATCTAGTTCACTACAACCAACCTAGTCATACAATATATCATCACACCCACACATCACAAGTGCCCAAATGGTCCAACACTCCAAAATTAAAAATCACATTTCTTCAACACACACACCAAGACAATGTTTCACATTCAAATTCTCATAGAATTCTGAAAAGGAGAAAGAACACTCTCATCTCCAACACATCAACATGCTTAGCTTGATTACACACTAAGTGACATACACAACATGTGCATTCACAATATCCTAATTAATACATAGTTCACATCATGCTTATATCACATTACTCTTCCCATATCCACCACCATTGCTCAACACCATCAAAACTTCAATTTATCCCAGAGGTTCGAGAGCATGAACCTCCGCTCTAATACCAAGTGTAACACTCGCTAAAAACACACAAATACAACACTAAAAAACTTGGATAACCTTTTTTTTTACTTACTTGGAGTTTACACGTCAACATAGGTGACCAGAAGGGGCTACGACCAACTCTCAATAAGCTTGATGCAATGTTGACCACATAGGAAACAAGGAAACATACAACACCCAACATGAACAATTCAATTTTCTCTTTGACAAGGCACAATGTAAAAGTCCAAACACATTACACGGTTACAGTTAAGGCCATCCCATGGTGTAAAATATTTTAAGGTTATGTATTTACAAAAATGTCTTTCAAACTTGACTTTATGATCTAGAAGATTCATGTTTTGATTCGCACCATTCTTTTACAAAGGTGAACTTCTTTCTTTTATACTATTGACTAATTAGCTTAAGACCAAGTTTTCTGAAGGAGAATCATTCTATAATATGTCAATAACTTTCTTAATTCGTTGATTTAAGAACATTTTCCATTTCTCACAAGGTTAATTAATCTTACTCAAGCCACTAAAACTTGTTCCACACCTCTATTGCACAAGTGACAAGAACAAGCTCCAATTGAGGGAAAGTACCGTTTTAGGTTCAGAACAATAATCTTCTTTGTTTAAGGATAAAAAATTTAACATTACTTAAGAAATATCACAATGAACCAAGGAAAGGGTTAAGGGAAACATGTCAAAAATAATTCAACTTCAGGGTCTCATTGCTTATTAACCCACCTTTTATTGAGGCTAAAAATTTATCAAGATTGGTTAAAAGTTTCATTTAGACTTTGCTTGATTAAGTTTGACAAAGGAAAAAAATTACATTTCAAACGATTGAGAGAGATTGAAGGGTTTCTTAATAAATTTCCTCCTACTTATACAACCTTATTATCTTCCAAAAACTAATCAATGATTACACCATAAGATCATTTAAGAATTCACCATAAAAGGATAATGTTGATTAGTTTAGCTTGGGGAAAAACAAGGTATATAAATATTTTTATTACCAAATATAGTTTCCTCTTTGATCGCTTAGGGGCTCAAATGTTATCAAGTAGATCACATCTACATTAATTTATTCATATATATATAATTTAGTTTAAATTTTATAAGGATTATCCAACCCATTTTATTATACTTATAAATACATTGTTACTATGCCTTACAAGGGTTTACAACTCAACATTGTATCTCAAGATCAAATTTTACCATTACTCATTTGTTAAAACTAGACATGGTTACATCACTTCTTTCCAACATGATGCACAACCCAAAGGGACAAACCAACTCTATGGAACCATGACTAGGGAGCAAGAGAGTAATAACATTGGTCATGCCACGCTATACTTATTCTTATAATTTATATAATACATTAGAATCTCCCATAACCATGCAGTAATCAAATTTTATATTTTCCATGATAACAAAACAAGACAAAGTTTCAATAGTTACGACAACAATACTCCACAACACCTAACACTAAGGCACTAGTTTTCTTCTAAATTCCCCACATAGCCCATCCTAGAGTTTTACAACATAAAAGTATTCGTACAAAAGAACTTCACAACCAAGTTTGATGCAAAATTATACAAGTCTTTCCCTCATCTACTCGCATAAGCCATCTGCAATAATTAATAACATGTGCTAGTTTGAGAGAACCGAGAAAGATAAGACTACACAAAGCAACAATAAGCTACTAATATTTAACAATATCAAGAAAGGAAACATTCTATTCCAAGAATTTGATCGAAGCTCTAATACTAACAACCCCTTAAGATAAATAATATTTCCACCATGCCAATCTAAGAAGAAATCTTTATACTTCAATTATGTACATTTCCTCAAAGAAACAAAAATTTAACAATCATTTGAGAAGGGACCATTGGCCTGATAAGTTAGAAGCAAAGTCTAGTATAATGGGGTTTCCATCAAATAAACAATTAGGTTATAAGATTGAGAACTAATATTCAAAACAACAATCTAAAATCATCAAAAGGTACCAAAAGCACAGGCTACGATGCTAAATTCTGAAATGACAAAATTGAACAATGAATCCAGGAGGAAACACGGGATTCAAAGGTTAACACAAAAGGTCAAGTGTATTAAAATTTTAATCATGTAATCATATAGATTATAGGATAGAAATCTAATACATGACCACCACTCAACATTGTTTAAAAAGGGAAGGCAATTAATACTAGTTTCGGCCATTGACTCCAAGGAATTTCACAATCATTCAAGAAAAGGCCACTTCCCTTATAGGCTAGTAATGACAAGTGAGAGAAAAAGGGAGTTCCGTTAAACAAGAGCATTCAAAACATCATCCAAGTTTTATAACACTAAGGATTCACAAACCTCCACAAAAAAAATTCTAAGGTTCGGTTTAATTATAAGGAAAAATTAACTCTTTCTCAACACAAAATCTTTAAAAGTCGATTCTAACATAGGTACTAACCTATATTACTAAGTGCCTTTATCAAAACAACACCCTCCATTATAAATCAATAAGATTATCGATGCATATTTAGTTTACCCCAAATGTTAATAACCTTCATATCAATTTCCATCGCAAATCATTAAGGTATTGTTAGTTTGAAATCACAACACCCCCAAATGAGTTATGGATATGATTTTCTAAGGTAGGGTCATTTGGTGTGATTGCATAACATTGAACTTTTCCTAAGGTGTGGGACCTTGCAAAAATGGAAAAGCTCTCCAGATTAAAGGTTGGTTCCTTATCCCTCTGTTTAGGTGCATACGTAAGGATTTGTAAAGGATCTATTTCTATACCTAATCTAAAACTTGCCAAGGAGACATGGATAAAAGAGTATAAGAAATAAGAAATAACTAAACTACTAGGTGATGCACCAAAGGAATGATGAACACTTAGTTTTCCTTTGACACAAACCAATAAAATGCATACAATAAACAAGCATAGATAGCTGATCTATAATGAAAGACCAAATGGAAGCAAAAGAAACAAGAAAGGATCTAAGATCGATCACAGACGTATTTTATTGCTCTATGGATTGATACAGTTCATTACAAAGTAGTCAAAAGGTAGAAATGTATTACAATTTTAATGGAAGGCCGAACCCCACAAATCCTTTTGCTAGAAGGAGAAGGGAGCCTACAAAACAAAGAATGTCCAACCCTTTACAATGAATCTTGCCCCCGTATTTATAGATTCGATCAGAGAGAAGTGGGAAATGGAAAAGCAGGTGAAGCTCTCAACCACTACCATTAATACTTCTACTAAATTTTGCCCCTAAATCCATCTTTTTACCGCATCGATCCTTGGTTTAGCCTTGAAGGAAGAGGAAACGGTGGAAATAGATTGAATCAATCTAGTTGTTGAGACCGATGGATCCTGCATCAACGCATGAAGACATTTCTCAATTTTTCCCACCTAACCTCCTAATAATTAAAGTTTCATACCTCCATGGCATAGGTGAGGCCGAGATCTTTCCAATGGTGTCAGATTCACAATATTTCAAGCCCTGAGTTGAAAGATATTCCCCTTGAAGTTTGTATCAAATCCATATAAATAGGTGGGAAAATAATTTGAAAAATGGGTCCCCCTTTTGTTTGAGACACGTGGCAACCAGATTGAACAAAATTGGGCCCACGGGCCACAATTTACCTTTTCTCCTTTTTGCAAAAATGCAAAAATATAAAATTCCCATAGCCCCCAAGCTCTAACTTGGAGACGTGGCTCCTTTTGGTTGGCTGACAAATGCGCTTTCATATTTATCTTTGTGTCTTTTGATCGAAAGGAAATTTTTCACCTTTTCCCCCGACTCCCCACCTTGGTTTTGACTTGGGTCTAAATGCTGAATTTTCCTTAGGTGGAGTTGCGGGCCACTTTGCAACTTTTACCCCTTTTGAGATAACAAGGGCAAAGGACCAACCTTTTCCCCAATGGCCCGCTTTCCTCTAGGACACGCGTTAGTTTGGCACTCGTTCGGGAACCTTTTCTCTATTTAACCCTTAAAATGGTGCCATTAAGACACTTGGTAGCCTCTACTAGGCTAGCTCATGCATTGAATATTCAACTAGTTCTACCTACCCAATAAAACACGTGGAGGCATCGCACTTGCTTACAAACCGGACCCAAAGTTTTCCTTTGGACGAGCGTCGAGTTGACACTTGTCGGCCTCTACTGGTCTATGGACTTTTCAATGGTCCCTCTTACTTTTTAGACTTTGGGCTACGTGGCGAGCTCTGTCTTATTTGGGTCTCCACCTTGAGACCAACTTTTAAGATGCGCCACTCTAACACTTGGCACTCTCCCTTACACTTTTATACTTATCCAATTTTGGATCCTTTACTGTCCGCCTCCTTAACTCTCTTTGACCATTTTCTACATGTAGGGCTGACGTAATTTTGAGCTTCCCTTTTGATTCACTTTTGAGAAGTTTCATTAGGACACATGGTCCCTTTATTGCCTCCTCCATACGTAGTCATTTTTACCTTTTCTGAACCATTTTTGAGCCCGAGGAATTCAGATCTTCGCGTTTCTTCCCCTTCTTGTTCTTGGTTCCTCGCATGCATCACCCCTTCTTGTCTAACTCTATTATCCCATAGTTGATTCTACACCGTGACTTAGAGAATGGATTTAAGATGTGGAAACGGCCCGAAAGGGTTGTTTCGTTTTTTTCATGATGCTCTTGTGATCTTTCTTGGACTCCCTAACTGTGGTTGAGTCTTTTTGCAACCAATTTGTAGGATTTGAATGAGTTTTCTCAGGTTCCTTATATGCGGGGTCGTGATTCGATCCAATATTTGGCATGGGGTGAAATATGGATAACAATTTGGTGACTCATAGGGGTATCTTCCTGCTAGATGAAAATACCATCTCCCTTGTTGTATCTGTTGGGCATGGAGTCAAGAATGATAGTATGATGATAATGATTTTCCTCTAATTCACGAGCCCGACTGCTTGCATTCTCAAATTTCATAAGAAAATCTCAAAATGAAGGTTTCTGAGAGTAGAAAATTGTTTTAACCCAGGGCTTCATCTATTTCTCTGAATGGACTGCATAAGAGCAACAAAAACAACACCATGACTATATACAAAATTGAAAACATACATGCTCCAAATGGAACATGCAGAGTGTGCAAAGCACTTAGGAGAAAATAAATCTACACTACAACAAGACAATGTGCATAAGCACTTAGAGGAAAGAGAAACTAAACTAATATGTACAGGTGAGACTTCCCTTTAGTAGCAGTGCTTAAGATATATCTCGTTCACTAGAATCTATAACTCTTCGCCCTCCAATGTAGACAATTGGAAAGCATTACTACTTTTTCATCTTGTTATCATATAGGGGCACTCCATATGGCATCAAATTTGGAATGCCTCCTGGTTTTTCTCAATCTGCATCCCATTTCAAAACCAGGTCTCCTTCCTGGAAGGTCCTTGCTTTTTCCTTCTTATCAAAGCATTTCTTGATTGAAGCCTGATTCTTCTCCAATGCTTGGAGAGCATGCTCTCTGGTTTCTTCTAATTCTATCAACTCCGCATACTTGGCCTCCATTGGTCCAAATTTAGACATCTCTAGTTGCTTCACAAGCTCCAATGCTAGTAACTCAAGTGATATAGGCAACACTACTTCTTTCCCATAGACAAGCTTGAATGGGGAGCTTCCTATAGATCTCTTGGGTGTTATTCTATCAACCCATAAGGTTGTTTTGAGCTTTGTGTGCTAGGTACTTTGATTCTCATCAATAGTTCTTCTTATGATCTTTAGCAAGTTCTTGTTTGTGGACTCGACCTGGCCATTACCTTGAGGGTAATAGTTTGATGAGGTGCTCAAATAAGTCCCATTATTAACAACCCATCCTATGATCTTGGAACCTATAAATGTTTAATGCATGTCTAATATGATGGTGGATGGTACTCCAAATATGGTCACTATCCCTTTATAGAAATCTAGGATATTAGAATCATTTGCTTCCTTGAGCACCACCGCCTCGGTCCACTTGGTGAAATAATTCATCGTGTCGAATCCATTTGTGGCCCTGACTTGAATTTGGATTGATGACTCCAATGAATTCCAATCCCCATTGCATAAAACATTGGTCGACTGAGATTGGGTGCAATGGAAGTGCTGCTAGCCTCTCTTTGCCTTTGAAGAATGCACAATTCTTGCACCTTTTGATCCATGTGTAACAGTCACTAAACACTTTGGGCCAAGTAATAACCTACTTTCATGATTTTGAGTGTTGTCACTCTTGGAGCAAAATGGCCTCAGCTGCTTCAACATGGAATTATTGTAGCACCTTTCCACTTGGTCTGTCCCAATGTGTCTCAGCAAAATGCCATTGATGTCTATTTTGAACAAGACACCATCAATAAGAACATATGGGATGGCCTAAAGCCTGAAATGCCTTCTTTTTCTTTACTCATCCCATGAGGACACAAACTTGTTTGAAGGAAGTGCACCATATCCTGGGTCCAACAAGGAGTAGGTACATCATCTCTCTCTTCTTGATCATCTTTAGAGAAAAAACAACCTCCTTTTCACGGTTTACTTCTTCTTACTAACACCGAGGCTAGTTGTTCACACAACCCTATCCCATGGAAATGCTTGGTGACCTTGATCTCAATGTCATATTCCATGACACAAGTGATCCATCCTACACGTTTCTCATTCAGGTCCTTGCTGAGAAGGAATTATTTGACTCCTGCATGGGAGACCAATAATTGGATTTTGTTGTTTGAAACCAAATGCTTAAACTTCTTCTACCCCCGATCACCGCCATGACCTATTTCTCAATGAAGGAGTACCTCACCTCATAGTCTTCCGGACTTGACTAAAGAAAGCAATTGGTTGTTCTAAGCTTTCTTTGTTCTGTTGAACTAAGATTGCAGAGATAGTGTCACTTCCACTAAAGGCATACAATATGAAATCCTTGGAGAAATCTGATTCAAAAGAGTTGGGGATTTTGATATAGCTTCTTTGATACTGTCAAAGCTTGCATTTCCTTTAGATGTCCATCTAAATGCTAAGCTCTTCTTCAACATCGTGTTATTTCTTAATAAGGGCAGCCAAAGTATGGGACAAACCCTTGAACAAAGTTGATCTTCCCCAAGAAGCTTTGAAGATCCTTCTTGTGACTTGGTAATGGTAGTGATTTTATTGCTTCAAATCTCTCTGGGTCGATTGCCAGACCCTCCTTAGACACAATATGGCCTAAAATCCTACCCTCATGGGCCAAGAATATGCATTTTTTAGGGTTCAAAGATACCCCAAATCTCCGCATCTTTGAAACACTTGTCTTAGGTGAAAAAGGTGGTCTGTTGCATTTTTGGAGAACACAGTGATGTCATCTAGATAGATCAACACTATTTTGTTGATTAGCCCTTTGAATGCCATATCCATGGCTCTTTGGAAAGTAGCACCAGCATTAGACAGTCCAAATGGCATTTTTGTATGCATAGGTGCCCCATTTGGTGGTGAAAGTAGTTTTGAATTGATCATCTTCTTTCACCATGATCTGATTGTATCTTGAGTAGCCATCTAAGAGAGAGAATCTCTCTGACCTAGACACCACTTGCAAGATCTACTCCATTGAAGGGAGTGGGTAGTGATCTTTGAGAGAGGCTCTATTCAAATCTCTAAAGTCAACACACAACCTGATTTCTCCATTTTTCTTTCTAACTAGGACCATATTTGCAACCCAACTTGAGTGTTTGATTGGAAATATGATGCTTTCCTCTATTATCTTGTTCAACTCCTTCTTCATAGAGGCTCAATATGTGGGTTGACTAGTCTCTACTTTTTCTTGATGGGCTGAGCAGATGGATCCAATTCGATTGTGTGTTGTGCTAGTTTTGGATTGAACCCTCTTAGGTCTTCATAACTCCAAGCAAACACATTAGGAAATTCTTGGAAAAGTTGTATGAATTCATACCTTTCTTGCTTGGTGGCCACTTTTCCAATTTGAAGTATTTTGTCTTCTCCAACTGGGATTGACTCTGAATCTTCTCCTTTGATTTGCATGTTAGCCTTCTCCTTTTTGAACTGATCATTAGGATTGAAAATGGATTCCAATGTCACTAAGTCTTTGGGAAGCTTGTTTGTATGCAGCTGTACTATCTAATTCCCATACTGTTGCTCTAATATGCTTCGGTTTCTAGCTAAGAACTTAGCTTCTTCTTACAAAAAGTTAATGATCTGCTTTAATCATTCTTAAACACGTGCCAAGCATGTGTTGTTATCCGCACATTGTTTGGCCTTACAACCACATGGATATGTGGTTTTTCTTTGTCTCTTTTGATGTTTTCCACACATATAAAATGTTGCTCTAACTACTGCAAGTCTATCAACAACTTCATTTCTTTCAGGTATGGTATGGACAAATGCTGAAATCTTCAAATCCTCCATGAGATCCCATACTCTACTCTTATAGTTCTTGAGCAGGTCATTCTTGATAGCATTAAGTCCTCTGACTTGATTGGCAACTAGTTCACTATCACCAAACACTTCAAATTCTTGATCCCCAGCTTCCTTGCCCAATGAAGACCTTGGACTAAAGCCTCATATTCAGCAGTGTTATTTGAGCAAGCAAACTAGAATCTAAAGGCTGAATAATATTTCATACCTTTGGGAGACATAATCATAGCTCCTCCTCCAGCTCCTTGTCTACTCCTTGAGCCATCAAAGAACAATTGTCCATACCTCATTGTCATCCTTGTATTCTGGCTTAATTAGGTCAAGAAGAGGATGATTCTCTTCATGTAGATAGTAGACACCCAGCTTAGATTCTTCCATCTCCTTATAAGGGTCAAAAGCATGTCTTTTGTTGGCCCACTCATCTAAAGTCAAGTCAGGGATACATCCCAACTTGGTATCTACTTCATTAGTGCTTAGGAGGTATTCTTGATCAAAAGCTAAGTAGTTGTCATTGATTGGGCTAGGAACATAAGATCAAATATGATATTCCACAATGGGTTCAGATTTGATTGTGGCCTTTACCCCATACCTTATCCTAAAGAGCATATGTGACCAATCAGCAGACAGGTAGCCTCCAATTTTGGTAGTGAAGTCCCTAGACAGACACAAAGAAAATGTGGTGGAAAATCTATGATGGACACATTTTGCAAGACATTCACATTGGGGAAGGAATGTAGAGTGAGACTCAGGTCCTTGATGATTCCCATAGTGGTCACTATTGTCCCATCTAATTGAACTACTCCTCTAGATATGACTTCATATTGGAGACCCAACTGATTAGCTATTTGTTTGGGCATCACAAAACTACTAGCCCCAGAATCAATCATACAATTGTGCACTAGTTTTTCTCCAATAATTAATGAGACACAAAATGGAGGGGGTCTCAAGTTCTTACCTTTTGTTCTCCTTGGTTATTCTCAAGTTGAACTGCATTGGCAAGTACTATCTCTTGTTGGTTAGGGGGTCGATTTGAACTTGACCAATTCTACATGGCAGTCTGTAACAAATCCCTCTACCCTGGAATGGCCAATGACTCCCATAGTGAAATTTTCACACTTTTCCTCTTCATCTACTCAATGGTATTGAATGAGCTATCTTTTTTTGCCCCTTCCTGCAACACATTTCTTTTCTTACACATGGGTTGTTACAACCGGTGCCTGAGTGGATTTGGGAGGTGGCTTGGATTGGTTCTGCATGTTGGGAGTTGCACTTAGAGCACCAAGACCTTGTGGAGTGATGGAAGGTTAAGGGTCACCTGATTTCAATGGTTGGCTTTCTCCAATACTTCTCTTTTTGGACCTTATTGGCAGCCACACTTTGAGGAGGGGACTGATTCATCCCACAAAAGTCTTCAGCCTACCAATTGACAAGCATGGTCTCTCCTGGAGGTTCTCCTTATTGAGCTCCTTACTGTTGATCTCCCTCTTAGCCGATTCTTGTGGCAACATACTAGTTTGCACCATCAAATCCTGATTTAGAGCACCATTAAAACACATTGATTGGTTATGTGGCTGACTGCATGGAAAACACCAATCATATTCTGTGCCATATTGTTTTGTGTAGGAACCAATGCCTTTGATGTTGAGGTTGTATTTGGATCATAAGACTTGAAAGGTCTAGCAGCTTGAGGATGTCCTTGGTTTTGATTTTGATTTATATTTTGAGATGGTGGTCTATTTTGTTGATATTGAGGTCTAGCTTGATATTGAGTCTGAGGTTGATATGGCCTAGAGCTCTATGTCTGTTGCCTTTTGATGGTCACTAGTTCATTTCCTAGGTTTTGCAGTTGCTTCATCTTAAAGCTCTTTAGAGGTGTTAGATGATGAAGTGGAAGCTTCAGCTAAACTTTGACTCCTGGGGGTGGGTATAGGAGCTAATGTAGGCATTTGGCTAGTATCTGGGTTTCCTAACTCAGGGTACAGAGGCATGGATGGCCTAGGAGTGATTTTACCAGCCTGAATCAAATGGTTCTCAGCCCCTATGGAAAGGCTATAGGATGTAGGTAAGGTTATGCCCCCATTGACTGAATCATCAGAGAAATATCAAAATTTAAAGCCCTAAGAAAGTATAAGAAGGCACCTTCATTAGTGGGATTTACAACTATTAGAATCTTGTCCCAAGTCCACTAGAATCTGAGGTTGAAGTCTCCATCACTGCTCATTTTGACTCTCTTGATAGTTGTTAGTTGCTCCAACAAAGATAAGTTATCACCCTTCTCTCCAAACTGGTTGTGGAGGGCTGTGCATAGTTGATTCCAATTTTGGATAGAGCCTACCTCAAGACTTCTGAACCATTGTGAAGCCTTCCCTTTGAGTGAAGAGGTGAGCATCTTGACTGCAATGTCCATCTCATGAATCTCATGGATTCAGATGAGACATTTGCACTATCTTGGACATGATCACCGGAGAGGTTTGGTTTTCCCCAATGAAATATGGGCTACTCTTTAATGTTGCAATAGGAAATCAATTTTGTGCATTCAGGGGAAAGTGGACTATTGTCGATGAAGTTAACATAGGATTTGGGTGAGCCATTTCGATCGGTTTGAGCACCCCTCTTGATTGAATGAGCAAGTATGCCGGGAGGAGGTGTTGATAAAGCTCTTCTTGGTGGAGATAGAGACTCTTGGGCTCTTCTTCCTCTTCTCCTTCTGTTTGGGGATAAGTCTAGGTAGACAAATAGTCCTCTTCTCTTATTCTTTACCGTGTTTTTATTCTTCTCATGAACTTGCTTGGACTACTAAAACCAAAAAGATATTTGTTTCTTTTGGAGTCACTAGATGTACATTTTAAGGCTTCTTAATAGCCGTAATCACAACAAGTGTATATCAATTCCTATCTTGTAATAAGATGGAGACTTATTTGTCCCATCGGGCATGCCAAAACTATTAGTGTGAAATCACAACACCCTAAATGATTTATGGATTTATTTTTCTAAGGAAGGGTCATTTGGTGTGATTGTATAACATTGAACTTTTCCTAAGGTGTGGGACCTTGCAAAAATGGAAAATCTCTCCAGATTAAAGGTTGGTTCCTTATCCCTCTATTTAGGTGCATATGTAAGGATTTGCAGAGGATCTATTTCTATACCTAATCTAAAATTGCCAAGCAGATAGGGATAAAAGAGTATGCGAAATAAGAAATAACTAAACTACTAGGTGATGCACCAAAGTAATTGTTATCACCAAATCAACTTGCACCATGATGCTTGCACAAGTGCATATACTTGAGCTCACGGTGTGATTGGATAACATGGGTACTATCTCCAAGTTGTGGGATTTGCTACTTGAGATAGACCTCCAGAGAGAGCTTGTTTTACTCCTAAACTACCCGCCACAATCTACTCTAATGCAGAAAAAACTAACTAAGTTTCCCAGTGTAAATTTCAAGGGACCAAGGAGAGAGAATGCGTGCCTCAAAATGAAATCCTACACTACAGTGGTGATACACTAGAAAATGAGTGGTGAGGGTAGTCTTCCAATGTGTGAGATACAGAAGCAAAGTGCACATCAGAAGGGGTGATAACAGTTCTCCACAATCTAGCAAAATGCATTCACAACAATATTTCATACATGCACAATAATAATGAGTCCTTGCAAGAGAATAAAAATAGACACAATATTCTTGTAATGAAGGTTGAAAGGGGAAGAAGAATGCAAACAAACACAACAGGAAGATGCATCCACAAACTTGTATTTTATTGCTTCATGATATGCACAATTCAATCTATTACAAGATAAGGGCCTGGATCACCATGCAAGGAGTCCACTACAAGGTGCCTGTAGCACATTGGCTTCACAAATCAATTTTGATAGAGATTTTCTATTATAAAACTACCTCCCTTACAATGAGCCCAACACTCCAATTTATAGAAAAATGAGAAGAGAGAGAGAAAGAGAAAATGGAAATCTGTCCTTAAACCACTTGTAAGATGTATTAAATGGATTGAATTGATTGTATGTTACTTGCAAAAGGCTCCCCATACTGTGTCAGTGCCAAATGTGCTGAAACAGAAAGAATGATGACCATGCCTCTTAATTGCACTCCCAACTACAAAAAAACACTTTTTCATGAATCCGGCCACCTTTTATGAAAAATATCAATTTATTTCTCCTAAAATACTGAATTTCTTGATTTCTGTTTGTTGGTCTTGGAAACATGATTCCAATGGTACCAATTTTGGGTGATTTCATTGAGAAATACAAAAGTTATGACCTTCTAAGTGAAAGCACTATTTTGGGTCTATTTAGGCATTTTTGTCATTTAACGAGGATGAATAATAATTGACTAGAGCTGAACACGTTTCATGTATTTTCTATCATTTGACATTGTGCTCATTCTAGAAAGTCCAATTTTATGAAAATCAGAGCTTGAGTCAAAAGTTATGGCCATTTGAAGTTCAGGAGGTCAAACTTTGACTTTTCTCCTCATTGTGGCTATTTCAAAGAAAATCAAAGTCCACGTGTCCACTGTCCTGAAAAATTCTTCTACATTGGCTAATTTGGGCTTCCCTATAAGCATCTGTTGTTGATTGGGTCATGAGGGTTGTTGATCTCCGCATCGGCCGCATCCCATTTAGCTTGGCTCCTTGTGAGGTGATTTTGCCTTTTCGTCCTACGCGTACTTTTGTCCCAACTATCCTAGACAAAAACCTCCACACCACCCGCAATAGACTAACTTGTGGAAAAATCACGCCGATCGTGTCCCATGCGTCTCGATGTCCCAATGTCCAGCGAAGTGACCGCCCTAGGAAAAAAAATGTGGAGACTTCTTAGTCTGATTCCTTTGTAATTCTACTATTGAGAATCACAACAAACCTTAGTACGATCCGATCACCGGTAAGAAGCAGCCTGTGATCCGCAATGCATTGAAAACAAGCCATGGACTTCATTTTTGGACTTTTTAATTTTTCCTAACTTCTTGGATTTTTTTCGATGGGGAAGTTAGAGAGGACTAAAGGGACCCTAAAACATGATTTTGGGCCAAGGAATCAATCTATGCTTGGGAGTGAAGAATTTGATGCATGTTATCAAATTTACCTTGAGGGGTGAATTTTGACCAAAGGAATGATGAACACTTAGTTTTCCTTTGACAAAACCAATAAAATGCATACAATAAACAAGCACAGATAGCCAGATCTGTAATGAAAGACCAAATGGAAGCAAAAGAAACAAGAAAGGATCTAAGATTGATCACAGACATATTTTATTGCTCTATGGATTGATACAATTCATTACAAAGTAGCCAAAAGGTAGAAACATATTACAATTTAATGGAAGGCCTAAACCCCACAAATCCCTTTGCTAGAAGGAGAAGGGAGCCTATAAAACAAAGAATGTCCAACCCTTTACAATGAATCTTGCCCCCGTATTTATAGATTCGATCAGAGAGAAGAAAAGAGAGAGAGAGAGAGAGAGAAGGGAAACACAGGTCAAAGCTCAACCAGTTCCGTTAATGCTTTGCTAAAGTTTTCCCCAAATCCATCTTTACCGCATCGATCCTTGGTTCAAGATCTTCAAGGAAGAGGAAACGATGGAAATAGATGAATCCGATCTCGGTTGTTGAGACGATGGATCCCGCATTGAATACCTCGAAGATGTTTCTCCATTTTTCCCACTTAACCTCCCAATAATTAAATTTTCAGACCTCCATGGTGTAGGTGAGGCTAAGATCTTTCCAATGGTGTCAAATTCACAATATTTTGAGCCCCGAGTCAAAAGATATGCCCTTGAAGTTTGTATTGAATTCATAAAAATGGGCAGGGAAAATTTAAAAAATGGGTCCCCTTTTGTTTGGGACACGTGGCAACCAGATTTGAACAAAAATGGGCCCACGGCCCGCAATTTACCTTTTGTCCTTTTCGCAAAAATGCAAAACATACAAAACTCCCATAGCCCCGAAGCTCCGCCTAGACACGTGGCTCCTTTCGGTTGGTGGGACTTTGTGCCTTTTGAATGAAAGGCAATTTTTCACCTTTTCCCCGACTCCCCACCTTGGTTTTGACTCAGGTCTAAATGCTGACTTTTTCCTTGGGCGGAGTTGTCAGGGGCACATTTTTGCAACTTTTACCTTTTGAGATGACAAGGGCAAAGGACCAACCTTTTCTCCGATGGCCCGCTTTTGTCCGGGACACGTGTCACTTTAAGTGGTCATTCGGGAACATGTTCTCTATTTAACCTTTGAAACAATGCCATTAAGACACTGGAAGCCTCTCGTAGCGCGCTCATGCGTTGACTATTCAACTAATTTTTCCCCGATAAAACATTTGGAGGCACCGTGCTTGCTTGCAAACCCGACCCAAAGTTTGCCTTTGGAGGAGTGTCGAGTTGACACTTTTCGGCCTCCGCTAATCTATGGACTTTTCAACAATCCCTCTTACTTTTTAGACTTTGGGCTACGTGGCGAGCTCGTGCTCATTTGGGTCTCTGCCTTGGGACCAACTTTTAGAGATGCGCTACGCTGACACTTGGCACTCTCCGCTTACACTTTTATACTTAGCCAATTTTGAAGCCTTTTTGTCCCCCCCTTGACTCTGTTTGACCATTTGTTACATGTAGGGATGATGCAAGTTTGAGCTACCCTTTGATTCACTTTTGGAGAAGCATCGTTAGGACATGTGGTCTCTTCCGCTACCTCCTCCATACTTAGTCATTTTTTGACCTTTTCCTAAACCATTTTGAGCCCGAGGACTTTGATCTTCACCATTTCTTCCCCTTCTTGTTTCTGGTTCCTCTGCGGCATCTCCCCTTCTTGTTTGACCCCTACTATCCCATTGTTGAGTCTACGTGACCTAGAGAATGGATTTAAGACATGGAAATGGCCCGACAAGGTCATTTATTTTATATAGGGTCCCTCGATATTTCTTGGCCTTCAAAGTGATCTGTGGTTGATTATTTTGTGACCAATTTATAAGATTTGAATGAGTTTTCTCAGGTTCCTTATATGTAGGGTCGTGATTCGATCCAATATTTCTCATGGGGGTGAAATATGGATAAGAGGCATTTATATGCATAGAAATCCAACCAATCTTAATTAACAACATTAACATTATAAAAGAGAAAACAACAAGATAGAAAATAGAATATGCCACCAAAAATCTTCCCGAGAGGGAAATAGACCAAAGAAATTCTAGTAATAACTGGGTACTGGAATTACACAATTGTAACATCAAACTTAGGTGATTCAAAACTAGTTACGGTTCAAGCTTGATGAGGATGGTCAAGGTACCTCATAAGGAAGACTTTAAAATTCTAGGAACAAGTTTGATGATCAATAGGGATTATAAAAAAGCAAGATCCGAATATGTTGTCCTCAAACTTCTACATTCTAAAAGTTTTTTATAAAAACTCCAACCTAGCTAGCCCAAGCATTGATCACTCCAATCCTATAACCTTTCTTTCCCGGGATCAAAAGGTTATCAAAGTGGCTTGAGAGTGAGCTAACAAAGTGCAACAAAAAGGACGATAAGCTCGTGTGAAAAGTAAGATGTTCATAGTTACTACAGGCTGGCTTTCCCAACATAAATTACTAGCTATAAACAACATGATAAACTTGATACTTAAATGAAGGAATGTAGATAAAAAGGTCGAAGGTTGATCACTTGAGAAAGAAAATGTAATACCAAGAGGAGAGGAAACACATCTATGCTATCCACTAACACACTGACAATGATAATAGCTAAAATAAGAAGATATCAAGAGGAAAGGAGAGATTTTTGAGTAAGGCAAAAAAACACAACACGAGCAACAAATACAAACCAAATTCAAGGAAAGGGTGGTTCAATTTCATGATATTTTTAAATCATGAAAATGTAGAATGAGTAGAATTTTCTTGCTAGTTTCTCTAGTTTCTACAAGTCACCCAAGCACATCGCAGGAGTGGAGAAGAAAACCCTGGGTTGAATCTCAGTCCTCATACATGATGGGCACCAAAACTCCACTCACTCCAATGTTGGCACAAGCTGGTGCATATCCAAGAACCACGAGCTGCATCGTAGACGTGAAAAAATTGTGGCTCAAGGACTTTCATGACTTCAATATATACACCAAATGGGTTTATTGAAAAGGCCCAAGAAATACGTGATAGCCAGGAGCAAAGCCAAACTCCAAAACCTTGCAAACATCCTCCCAACATAAACAAAAAGGGATGCAAGAGCTGGACATGGACATCATGTTTTTGTCACAAACACAGACTCTCTCCATTAGACATTTTAGACCCCAAGGTGAGGAAAACAAAACCTACATGTGTGTCTCCACATGTATGTATGTGATATTAGATTTGTAGTGAAAGTAAAACTCAAGTCAACGAACATGTTTTAAAAATATATTATTAGGAAGGCACAAGATAGATAATTGAACCGCGAAAAAAGAAAAGATCATTTATCATTAATGAGGACCAACATTAATTACGGAATGCACGGATGTGCCCTTTCTAGCATGATTGCAGAGGACAATCAAATCTTTGGCCTAGAAAAACAACCACCACCAAACCACCACCACCACTAAGCAGACAAAACAAGAAACAACCAATAGGTTTCCAATGTGCAACAAAGTATAACCATTTCCCCCAACTCGTGGCTAAGCAAGACAAATAGAAAAAACAAACAAGGAAATAACAAATGGCCAACATAAAAAAAAAAAAAAACGTGTTTACTCTACAATGGCATTTACCCGATAGTTTCTAATCCTTTTCAACAACTCCCATAAACAATCCCCCACCAAATCAACTCACACGACTAGCTAGTTTGGAGAATGCAGACAAACAAATACAAGAGCATATTAAAAAATAAAACATGGTTGGAAAGACCAAAAAACCAAGGCAACACATTTCATAAATAAAATAAAAAAATTAAAATGGTAGGAGGAAGACAAATCTATGCCCAACAAGTAATTACTTTTGGTTTGTGAAGCCATGGGCAAGGTCACTTTCTGCCAGGGAAGATGAGGGAGTTGGTTGTATTAAATAAGCTCCACATTAAATTCACAGTCAAACACATTGAAAGAACTTCGGTCCCCTCAAAACAAGTGCCTCCCAAAATCCTCCTCCTTACATGCCAAAAGGATCTTAACCAAGATTTGGTAGCAATTTATTTCAGGTGAGAGATAAATCCCTTTTTTATAATATTTGTTCAAATTATTAGGTATCCTTTAAAAACATATGCCTAAGATAACTTCGAAGACATTTTAGTATTCCAATGATAGTAAGCACAATAAGATCACTAGAAGAATGTTAAAAGGGTACGTTACAAATTACCCTCGAAACAAAACACAGTTACGTCCAAATGAGAAGGTGGGACGGAATAAAAGAAGAAGAAATGATGCTAAAATAACTTTGCAATCAGGGTCAAAGTCACCTAATGATCAAAACAAAAGCTCAATTCAACATTCGACATTACGCAATAGGAAAGGACGTAAAAGCGGGAGTCAAACCGAATGGGGCATTACATTCTCCTCCCCTTAAGTAAGCATCGTCCTCGATGTGACATAACACTGAAGCAAGGAAAGGGGGTAAGTGACAAGGAACACATAAAGACAAAAGTACACCCTATGGTTAAAATTTCAGTCTTTAAAGCACGGCCACGAGGTAGCCTTAGAAACATTTTTGGGAGAATGTTTCACTTTTAGAGTTCTTTAAGATTTACATCCTTTATTAAAGGATTTACATTAGTTTACATTTACATTATTCATGAAACATTATCACCATTTAAAACAAAATATGGTGTTAATGTATTTTTCGGATCTATTCATATGTAATTATCCTAGTTTTTCATAATATTCTAAATATTTCAATCCCTCAAACACCTTAAATCAAACACATATGGTAATCACACATTAAATACTTGTTTAAGAATGATTACTTTACACTTCATAACATTTAGACTCATAAATGTTTCTAGTACATATTCAAACATAAATGGCACAATTCATAGCATCATAAATAGTTCACGAAGACTTCAATCCTTATCCATTACATTACTTGGAAATAATGATAGATACAATTTTCTTAGTAATGGGACTTCTCACCATTTCCATTACTTTTTATTTACATAATCATGCTTAGTTATAAAACACACAGTGTGCACGCATAGTGCATAGATGCATAATTTGTAATGGTATAGTCTATGGTGTTGTAAGATAAACAAGTGACTAATTTTTTCATAAGTTTTTCTTCCTTTCCTCTTTTATATTTGTGTGGGAAGATATAAGAGTTGATACATGCTTTGATACACTACTCTTCCCAATTATTGGGGTACTTCTTTACTTCCATTGTGTGATGATGAGTCATATGAGCTCTTCCACATATCCTACTTTTTCTTATCCTTCGACACACATGGGAAAACAATCACCTCCAATCCTTAAGTACTTTAACAACAACTCCAAGTATCCTAATTAAAACAATAATGTAACCTCCTCAATATAAAAATGGAACAAGTGTATTCTTTCTATGTTGTGTTTATGTTTACTCTACTGTCTATATGTTCAATTTTATAAAGTCACAAATGTAATTGATTTTTTATTTATCTTTGAAATTATAATATGGACATTGACTGCAGCATATTTTTTGATATCATCATAAACCATGCCAATACCAAACATCAAGAAAAAACTATCGAGTGAAGATAAAATGTTTGCACACAATTTTTTAAGTTTTCCTTTAAGCATGTAATTTTCAATTACATAAAGGAGGATGAGTAGAAACTCAATTTTTTAACTTATTCTTTTTAAATGACCAATTTTAATTTAATTTGATGCTAGGATGAATGTTGACATTCTCATCCGAATCAATAATATCTCTCTCCCTTTGTTGTCTTTCTAATCTTTGCACACTGCTCTATTGTTCATCTAGATAATATTAACTAAGTAAAGTAGTAAATAAACCCAAGGTATCATTGTTGAACATTATCCTTTTTGGCACTATCATCCTAAAATAACATATATTTCTATCCAAAGTGGAATGCAGTCCTGCATGACCTATACAATTACGGAAAAATCCATATACGACTCTTCTATGAATTTGAAAAGCATTATTTGACTTTCATCTTCCTAGGTTAGCCATAATGTTAATATCTAACATATGGTAACCAATATAAGCAAGTCAAATGCACTTCATAATTCACTTGACACTCACAAATACCTCCTATTTTAAATTTAAACACTAAAGCATTTAAGGATCTGTAAAACCTCCATAGATATGTTACAAATATTTTATTTTAGGAACTTTATCATATTTGAAGCACCCAATTGGATTGAAGAGTCCATCTTCATACATTTACAAGAACTCAATTGTCCTATAACCATGTCATATAAAAATAAAACCCTTTTATGAATTGTCAAATGTTTTCAGAAGAAATTAGGGTTCATTATAATAAATGAAACACATCATACCACACTACTATAATGTTGCATACATTCTCTAGTCTTATTCATCCCATTATCTTATTTTTTTACTTGACATAAGAGAACATATATGGAGTTGAATTATATTACATAGACTACTTGCACCTGCAACAAGAGAAATATGAGTCTTTCTCTTGCATGATGGGATGTAATAATTTTTTTGATTATTTCAGAAGTTGTTGAACACCAATGTTAATATAACATTACCCACACACTATTTTTTATATAAAGATTTTATTAATGATATTGTATGTATCTAGACATTTTACTTGTTGCAAGTGATTACAATATTTTCCATGGTTGTGCAAGATAGAGAAAAATACAAAGAAAAAGATTTTCAAGAAACTTAAGCAAAAGATACATTAAATAAAGTCTCTAAGCATAAACGCAAAACCATACAAAAGGATCCCATACTCTTCCATGTTTCACGCATAGCTGTATGGTCTATGACATGAGAATTTTTTAGTTGTACTTTCAAAGATAAGACAATTTGAAGTGAAGAAAAACTAGTACATTTGATCTTCATACCCATATCCACTTAATACAACTCCTCACGTATAATTACTTATCCCTTAATCTGTGTGAATAAATCATCTCATCTTTTTATAATTTTTACGGCTATTAATGTGTTATTTTGAATGTGGATGGTTAATATTGATTGATTAACATCCAATACTCCCTTGTTAAAAATAATGCAAGTTAAATTTGTTATATTGGATCGGATAACTTTTAGGGCTAGAACAACATTGAATATGGAGGTTTAAGGGACTATTGGTACAAGAATTATTTTCATTTTTAATCAAACTAAAGTTATAATTTTGTTTACCTTACAGGGCACAATATGTCATCGTTAACATTGATTTTGCTTTTCGCTGACGTTAGAGCCTTATACATTAGTGAATCCATGATACGTGGAAGATTTTGTATGTTTGTGAATGGTATAAAACTACTCAAGGGAAAAATGATTAAATCTTTTGAACTAAAAATAAAATGTGATAAAAACATTCTCATGGATGAAATGAGCTTCAATATAGTTATGAAATTGTTGGGTCATGTACATGAGCATGTGTATGTTGATTTCCCCTAGTTATGTTTATTGGCATTTGGTGGTAAACAAATAATTCTTGTTGGTTACATTAGACACTAGCTTCCCCAAACAAAAGGACTTTGTTAACAATTTTATGGAAAGTGGTTAAGGTCCATGTATAGTGGCTTTTCGTAACATATTGTTCAATATTAAAAATAAGCAACCAAAAAGGTTACTAGATAGTGAAATTCTCACATCTCAGACGGATGCATCGTTCTGCACATAGGAAACTATATATTTCACATCTCAACACATTTGTATGAAATAAAAAATTGTTTTACTTGCATAATAAACAAATATTAGAGGGATTGAATATTTCAATTGCATGCATTAAAAAAAAGAGCACTAGGTGTGGAGAATCAAAAGAACATGACGATGAATAGTTATATTACAAAGTGCACTAGGTGTGGTGAATCAAAAGAACATGATGATAAATTGTTATATAACAAAGTACACTTATATAAAAGAATCATTATACTTACATAAACAATGCCTACATGTTCAAATTACAAGTAAAGAAGAGAAAAGTTTTTCATTGATACTCCACTTTCCTCTTTTTTAGCATGCCTTATCTTGTTTGGATGCATGTGAAGATAATCCATTTCTTATTTCTTCTTAAAAGATTATAATAGTTGTATAATGTATTTATAACTTCCGTCTTTTTACTTTCAAATATAACTGTACAAGCATTCGTGTTTTAACAAACTTTGTAAACATAAATGTGCACATCATCAACATTAACATTATTATGATATATAGTAATAAATTCATTGGAGGCAATTTGAAGTACATATCCATAAATATTTATTTACTGCTATTCATGCTCTCTACATATCCATTTTTAAGTACAAGGAGTTACACCATAGATGGTGTCTTCTTGGTCTTATTATAATAGAGAATGACATAACATTGTTTGGGTTTTATTTAATTGAGAAGTAGTACCATTTATTGAATTTCTATGTTATCCTAATATTTGAATTGGGCCTTAATGTACTGCACTATACCAACGGTGATGCGGAAGGCCTTGCTCAAAACAGAATCGGAAAGAGGTGGATCTGCTGCAAAGAGAGAATTGGCGATGGTCTGAACTCCGGGAAACTGGCTGCTCAATCCAGCAATGGCCACCGCATTTTCATGCCCGACATTCTGCTGGAAATGCACCAACGCCTTT
Source organism: Taxus wallichiana var. yunnanensis (assembly GCA_018340775.1). Lineage (NCBI taxonomy): Eukaryota > Viridiplantae > Streptophyta > Pinopsida > Cupressales > Taxaceae > Taxus > Taxus wallichiana. The sequence continues at coordinate 237,947,121 of CM031237.1, forward strand.
GGAAACACGAACAAATCTCCCTTCTGCAACGTTTTGCTGAAGAACGTGTTGTTTGTATCAACAAAACCCACAAAAAGGGTACCCTCCATTAGAAAAAGAACTTCCGTGGCTCTCGGGTGAGTGTGAGGAGGATTTATTCCACCCACTGCAAAGTCGATGCGAGCAAACGATATTCCAAATGTGTTGAGCCCACCAATCTGGTTAACATTCGCCGCAGTAACGTTGGAGCCCACCTGATTGTTTGTGTCCCCCGCAATCCCCAGTCCGGCAAAGAAGAAGTCCTCTGCAGAAACCTCCTTTGGGTCTTTGCACACGAACCCGTTCACTAAAACTGTTCAATCATATATCCAACGTGTGTTAGAAAGCCGTCACCTCCATACATTAAATTATATTACAAACACAGAAAAATGAAAAAAGAATTCAGTACCTTTGCTTCCAAGGTCTGCAACGCAGAAATCTTGCAGGGGGTCTGAATCGGCTGCCATCACAGTACGGTGCTCGCTGTAACAACATAGCAACACACAAACACCCAGCGTGTAGTAAATCATGCGATTATCCATCTTATTCAAAAATAACTTAAATCAGAGAAGAAGGAGAATGCAAAGGATTCTTCGTTTCAATTGTAGTGTATTAGGAACATCACATACGTTGGTTTATATAGCCCAATCTTAACAACTCCCTGTTGAAGAATTCAATTGACTCGGTAAATATTGCATTGTCTGACTTTCAGCATTATAACTAAAAATTACAGAGACTGGGTATTATTCACCAACCTTCAAATTACAGCGACTGGGTACTGAATGTGGACAAAAATAAGCAGTTAACAAAGAAACGAAATAAACGACTGGGTTTTTCGTTATATTTAAATTGATGTTATAGTCATGTACGCACCTCATTTTTTAAAGTAATAAATTAATATAGATACGTGCCATAAGTTAGACATACCACCATTGCGACTTATATAAAATGAAATTAAGTGGGAGATAAATAAGAACTACCAAAGCATCCAGGATATCAAGCAATGGTTTTAGAAACCAAATAAGGAGAGATAAACCTATGTGGGAAGTAAATAGTAATTTATTAATTAGAATCAAGTGTGTGAATGAATCTAATGTATTTTTTATTATATAAATTCTGTCGTGTAGGATTTGATGGTGAGAATGAATCATGAGGTCAATCAAGTTAGAGGTCCATATGAGTACTTCATTATGGATATACATAAGGGAGAGATGAGGGGAAATGATTATATTAGTAAGAACAATAATGTTATAAAACTGTGTCCATAATAGAAATAAGAACAAGAACAATAGGTGGGATTAGGTCCATAATAGAAATAATAGATTGTGATGATATCATAGAAATCAAATTTTACAATTACATGTGAAGAAGTCAAATGGAAAGGAGTGGGAGATGTAACAAAGTGTGTTGAAGATTATCTATTTGATGGATAAAGTTGTGCTTACGCACCAGATCACAAATTAGGGCATTATAGTCCAAGTTTTCATCGTTAAAGTTTACTTTATAATTGTTATCATCATGATCTATTTGATCATTTACCTCTAGATCAAATGTTGTATGTGCATATTGCATGGAAACGTTTATAATATCAATACTATTACTAAAGTTAAGGCATAGAGATTATTGATAGTGAAATATTTTTGCAATCTTATCCTGGGCATAACATACTAAGAAATGGGTGAAATTAAACATGTTTATAATCGAGATTAGTAACATCAACAATGTAAGAATCAATAATAGTATTAATTTGAATGCAATGATATATAGCAGGACGATTACTGTGAATAAGGGTAATAGGGATACAATCAACATTCTTCTTATGCAAGTGAGGTTACAAAAAAGATGGAATTGTGGATAATGAGATACGAAGATCAAAGTTGTTTATCCTAAATTTTATTTCATCAAGCTTATCATCATCCTAAATGAGAATGTTTTGTGAAGTACAACCCATGATAGCCTCCTGAGATTTATGTTATAATATAGTAGATCAAAGTTTCATTAAATGAGAAAAGAGAAGTGAACCCATAGCCTCTGGATGACCACTATATCTATGAATGTGAATATGTAGGATAATTAAATATTTGATATTATTGAAATTGGATATTACAATGTTATTTGAGTGTGGTAATTCATAATCTACCATCTTGTTAGAAGAGGTCAATGTTCTGATGCTTAGTGTCACCTTATACTTTCTAGATAGCCCCTAGGTGTGGAAACTTAACACATAGGGAGGAAGATGATGTGACTACATGCATATTAATAGTCCATGGTCAACCTATGAAGATATTATAAGCCAAGGGTAAGTTAAAGACCTTGAATTTGATGTGGATGGTACAAGGAAAAAAAAAAATGGGAGTGAAATATAACCCAAAGTGGCATCTTTTTGTGATCATAACCCTGAAATGTTCTCCTATTGGATTTTAGGTTGTTAATATAGTAGATCAAAGTTTCTTAATGAAGAAAGAGAAGTGACACATGCTCCATAAAATTCATCTATGAGGGCTCTTTTGACCATAACGTTGAAATTGAATGAGATATATAGAGGAAGATCATTTACATGAAACACAAGCTCATCTAGGATAATAGAATTCACACCTCAATCCCCTTCCAACACATACCCTAGCAATCGCAACCCCTCTTAAACAAATCCATGCCAATCAAATATCGAGTATATTCAATATTCATAGACCATAGTCTCACAACCTTAATATAGTATTCCTATGAATACCTCTCTCATACGTAATATTCCTTTCCTACTAGCCATAGAAACAATCAAATCCTTCTACCTACAATCGATTTGGTCCTTTTTCATTCACTCTCCAAAAAAACCATTACACAATGACCCTCTATAGGAGTTGATGAATAGAATTTCTAGTCTTGAAGTTTCCTTATGGGTCCTTAAAACACACTATCTTATGAACAAATCTGCAACAAACCTATCCTCCATCACTACTATATGAAGCATATCCTCCACATTTGGAACTCACTAAGTTCTTCCAATTCTATAGTGAAGAAGACCCTAAACAACACATTGAGGCCTTTGAACATGCTTGTTAGCTCATAACACACAACAAAGACCTTATAATGAGGACATTCCCTATGTCCCTAGCTGCTCCTACTTTAGAATGGTACAACAACATTCCTAAGCATTCACTTTTCTCATTCGCTTAGCTCGTGAAAATTTTCTTAGAACACTTCTTGATTAATATTACATGTAAAATCACTATCACCGATCTATATGCCATCAATAAATTTGAAGACGAGTCTTTCACATATTTCATAGCCCGCCAAATGGGTCTTTTCAATCAACTGTCTTTTTCCCTCAAACATAGTGAATTAATTAAATTATTATCTAGATCATGTGCCACACACATATCATTCACATTATAATCTAGTATTTATAAATAATCCTAAGCCTTAGTATTCATTCAAACCATCCTCTACTCAATAAAAATTTAAAACTTCAGCAAATGTAGTCGTCGTAATGACTACTTCCAAGGAATTTCGGCCTCAGAACACACCCATTATCAATGCAATTACATGCCTATCGGTGAATCTTACAAAATAGTATATGATAAGATCATTTCTATGAATAGGATCACCTTTCCTCTCATTCGTCCTATCGATACATATGTCTCAAAACACTTTTGGTATAGAGATAATAATTACTATAAATACCATAGGGTCAAAGGCCATGACATCAAAATGTCTCACTCGTTCTGAAACGTCCTTCAAGATCTTATCGACAAAGGTGAGTTGCAACTGGATAACCCAAATGCGCCTTAAAATCAAATCTAGACATTTTGTAATAACCCTTTATGAATCACGCCCCATCCACTATTCAACCACAATTGAATCTCATCCAAAAAGGTTTTGGGGTATAAGTCACACATTGACCGACGGCCGGTCATCGAATAACTAAACCAGCGGTTAGAGAACCGTTGTTTAGGGGATAACCGACACCGGTAGGGTCAGTAATCTAGGTGCTTCTGGGTAGAGGTTGGTTGCAGGGTGATTGTGGGGTTATTAAGATTGGTGGATGGCTGAGGGGAATAATGGGGGAATAGGGAAGACTCAGAGTGGGATAAAATGGTCTTCAGGGCAATACAAAGATGTATGGATGAAGGTTTAGTGCTAGGGTGCTGGTAGGTGGTAGATCTAGGAATGAGCTTATAATTACTATCAATCCACAAGCTCAAGAAATGGTGCTTAGAAACATATAAAACACTACTTACTCGTTCCTGATGAAGATGCAGGTTCCAGGACTGTGATGACGAAGATAGGACTCAAGTAGGATGATCTGACAATCCAAGATGAGCTATCTCCTCTTCTGATGCTCGGATGAGTATTACTGGGCTCCGGTTATTCGGTTGCAGTCTTGGGCTTGATGTCCTTCTCTGCAAACTCTTCTTGTTTCTTCACTTGTCTCTGCTCGGCTCAGCAAATCCGGATCCTTTCAATAATCTCTCCTCTTTTTCGATCAAATGAAAATCCGATCCTTTCTTTTGGTTGGAAGTGGTCATTTACGTGAAATCAATGGCGGTTACGCAACCGAAGGCGGTCGAGTAGGAATCAGTATCGGTCATCGTCAGTCAAAGCGGGCTATTTTTGGTAAAATAGCCACTTTCCCTCCTTTTCTCCCGAGGGATTAGTTGCGGGCTTGGTCAAGTCATTATGAGGTTGGTTTTAGGTGCGGGTGAGGAGTAATTAGCCATGGGTGTGGATGTGGACCAAGTTATAGGTCTTAATTAGGTTAGTTTAGGGTTAAGACTAGGTCATGATGAGGTGGCGAAATGAGGTGGCAGGTATGACGATTTGATGTGGATTTATTAATTATAAGGTAATTAATAAATAATTGTGTAAGGTTTAGGTGATGAGGTTAGGTTGCGAAATGAGATGCAGGCACAAGGTGTCGTAATGACACAAATTTGGTGTCTACATTTAGCCCCTTGTTGTCATGTAGCTTGTCTTTGTTAAAGCTATACTGACAATAATAAGAAGTGGTTACCTGTTAAGGGTATAGGTAATCCCCCAAATCATCACGATTGAGGTAGCGTGAAATCAGGGATAGGGTTGATAAAGGGTAAATGGTGTTTAGACTAATGGTAAAATGGTGGGGTAGGTCCAAGGAAGCATGACGCATGTTGACATGCAGAGTGCGACTAGGTACATGATTCAAGAGCAAACAAGCAATTCATAGGCAAAGGTCGATAGTTTATCCAAACAAGGGTGATATAATCGGTATCCAAGGCATAGGAAGTAGCTCCAGGGATATAACGGGTAAGGTACAGAACGTTTAGGCATGTTCGGCGTGCAAATCGTTGGTTTGGTTGAGATAAATGTCATGGTCTTGGTCTAGGCAAATTTGGTCAATTGATCAAGTCAAGGACCCTAATCATGCTAAAACACGAACAGGAGAGCTCGATTGAACAAAAAGCTACATGATGGATGGATAAAATAAAATGTTGATTGTGGGCAAGGTATTTAATTGGTGCGGCCTTAGGTCGGGCCAAATGGTTGGGTGCGGCCTTGGGTCGGGCCAAATGGGTTGGTTGCGGCCTTGGGTCGGGCCAAATGAGTTGGTTACGGCCTTGGGTTGGGCCAAATGGTAGGTTACCTTGGGTCGGGCCAAATGGGTTGGTTACGGCCTTGGGTCGGGCCAAATTGGTTGGTTACGGCCTTGGGTCGGGCCAAATGGGTTGGTTGTGGCCTTGGGTCGGGCCAAATGGGTTGGTTGTGGCCTTGGGTCGGGCCAAATTAGTTAACAAAGGATTTACATGGCAGCCAAGGTGGCTATAAAGTATGTGTTCAGTAAAGGGCGATTAGTAAAATAAGGGCGTAAATTGGGGTAGAGGTGGGATAAAAGCGATATCGATTGTGTAGTATGACCGATATCGGTTAGGTGACCGATAACGGTTCCTTAGGTCGAGCCAAATGGTTAGTGCGCCTTGGTCGGGCCAAATGTGTTGGTTGCGGCCTTGGGTCGGGCCAAATGAGTTGGTTACGGCCTTGGGTTGGGCCAAATGGTAGGTTACGGCCTTGGTCGGGCCAAATGGGTCAAGTTACGGCCTTGGGTCGGGCCAAATTGGTTGGTGAAGCCTGGGTCCGCCAAGTGGGTTGGTTACTGGCCTTGGGTCAGCCAAATGGGTTGGTGTGGCCTTGGGTCGGGCCAAGTGGGTTGGTTACGGCCTGGTCGGGCCAAATGGGTTGGTTGTGGCCTTGGGTCGGGCCAAATTGGTTAACAAAGGATTTGCAGCCAAGGTGGCTATAGGCGATGTTGGTAGAAAGGGTGATTAGTAAAATAAGGGCGTAAATTGGGGTAGACATGGGATAAAACCGATATCGATTGTGTATGACCGATATGGTTAGGGTGACCGATACCGGTTCCTTAGGGCACAAGAAAATCGATATCGGTTATAGGTCAAAACCTATAAAAAGAAAAAAATACGGTCTGTCATTGTCACATTGTCAATTTGAAAATCAATTTGAGTTGTCTGAGGTGGAGTGTTGAGATTGGAGCATTTGTCGGTTGAAGTGGCGCTATTTGAGTGGAGGAGTGAGTGTTTAGTGGACCCTAGTGAGTAGGAGGCAGCATTTGATTGGTGGAGGACTCATCGAGAGGAGAGTTTATAGCCATGGCTCAGCCAAGAGGAGCAGGAGGTGCTGGACCAGCTGGACCACCACCACCCATCCCACCACGATGACGTGTCGTCATACCGGTAGGTTCGAAACCCTTCATTGTGTGAATTTGATTGTATTATGCGGTATTTGGGTTTTGGGTAGGAATGTAAGGTTTTTAGAAAATAATGAATAAATGGAAATTAGTTGAAAAAAGGAGAGGGTAGATAGGTGAAATAGGCCAAGGCGGTAGGGTGGGTAGGTTTTTAGGGTGTTTGGGTGGGTATATAGGGAGAAATAGGAAAAAAATTGAATGGGGTAGCCGCGTCGGGTTCGGCTCGGGTATTTTCCAGTGACCGATGCCGGTCACTAAGCGACCGGCATCGGTCACGAAGTTCTGGGGTAGGTCGGGTTTGTGGGTGACCGGTGTCGGTCTAACGTTGACCGGCGTCCGTGGAAAGGGGACCGGGGTTGGTTATGGGTGACCGGTACCGGTCCCTAGCTAGGATTTTCTATTTTTGTTGCATGGTTTTGTGGTGGTTTTGGGTGTTAAGTTCTTGTTGGGGTTGGCGTGTTGGGTTGTTTGTTGTTGTTTATGATTGGGTTTTGTGTTTTGGGTGTGAAGATGGAGGGGGATATTGGAGAAGATAGGTGGGTAGAGGTGTGTGTTAGAGAGTCGGGGTGTGGTCGGGGGTAAAAAGGGGGTATAGAGGGTATAAGTAGATGTTGTGATAAAGAGTAGGGCTAATGTAGTGAGTTGGTTTTGCAGGCACGTCAGCAGCTGACGATGCGGGACAGGATGCCCCCGCTGTTGAGACGGATGCGGCCACACGTGTCGGCAGCGCAGTGGGGCATTATGCACGAGGTGGGACTCGGTGGAGTCCGGTGCAGACAGGCAATCGATAGGATCACAGTTTGATGGTCGCCCTCATCGAGAGATGGGATCCGGCGACCAATGTGTTCCATCTCCCGACTAGAGAGATGACCATTACATTGGAGGATGTGTATCGCATCCTTAGATTACCGATTGATGGAGAGGCAGTCTTCCAGGTGGACGTAGAGATAGCCATGGACAAAGCATCTTACATGTATTCGGGATGTATGTAGGCTTATTGACATATCACAAATGCGAGCATCGCGTATGGGGATATGTACCGTGCCCACCGACATGAGACACGGCTTGCCATGTTGATGATGATCGGGATTACATGCTTCGCCCTCCCGGACTCAGAGGGAGGCCACTTTCCATGGGCGTTGATGGGGGTGTTACACGAGATGGTCGAGGAGCATACATGTTATGCTTGGGCACCAGTATACCTGGTGCAGTTATACCGAGAGTTGTGGGGCTATCGCCGGATGAGGCGATTCGGGATTTGCTCAACGTTTTTGTTACATTGTTGGGCATATGATCATATCATATGCATTAGACCAGTAGGGCTGCCCCAAAGCCGCAGCCCAGGCCACAGTGATCTATGATATGGCTTTCAGAGGTGGTTGGGGATCGTGGGCCAGCCACGAGCCATTCTCGCCGGACGAGATGTGGCATATTACCGGCATGTATTAGAGGGATTAGCGAGTGGTTAGATATTGTATGGAGACCTTATAGAGGTCATCACCCCACGAAGGAGCCCGAGCACGGATTGCAAGTGGATCCAGATACATTCTGGATAACGGGACGGAGGCCGGGAGAGTACGAGCAGATACCCCTGGAGAGGGTACGACGACAGCTTGGGCTACGACAGGATGAGCCACCTCCCTTCCCTCAGTATCAGGAGGGATGATGTAGAGGCTCCACTGCCTGCACCACATCCTATGGACCCAGATTGGGTAGCAGAGAGGCAAGCGACGACGAGCTGACTACGCCGGCCGCACGCAGGATCATTTTTAGTATGGTGGGCAGGAGAGAGAGAGAGAGCTGCGAGGAGAGCACACCCGCTGCCATGACTTGGCGGCTGTTAGAGAAAAGAGAGGACCAGCTCGGGGCCGTGAGTATAGTTATTACAGGGTAGCTTGCTGGCCGCACAGCACGAATAGGTGTCTTACAGGCAAGCTAGCCCAGCTCAGTGCAGTGCATGTACGTGAGGACAGCACCACCATTGTACAGTATCGCCACAGCACCACCAATGCAAGACCAAAGACATGCACACAGTACCACCACCAAGCAAGCCACACGACACCGGCAGATCGCCATAGCCATAGCACCACTAAGCGGCACCAAAGATAGGCACGTGGGGCACCGATATTAGGAGTCAGGGGACCAGCCCCAACAGCTATGGTGGCACGGGACCGTTATATGGAGGCGAGAGCGGAGGACCGGGTACTATCAAGACGTCCCGGATGGTACCGGGCTGACTATCATTCGTATGGGGCATAGAGCGAGACCTCGCGAGCAGAGATCTCAGGTGGTGCAGCCACAACCAGTGGGTCTCGTGGACTGGGGAGGAGATGAGAGAGCGCAGCAGGGGACCCGTAGGAGACAGCAGAGGGCGGTGGGGAGAGCTGAGGGATCCCTGGGTCAGAGAGAGATATTTTGTGTATAGATGGATATTAGATAGAGGCACCGGTCTGCGAACCGGCTATATATAGAGAGGCCTGCGTGCCCACATTTCATTTATTTATTCATTTATTGTATATACCGGCCTGCGAGCCGAGTACGGGTTGTACAGTTGATACCGGCCTGCGAGCCGAGTATATTTTTGATATGAGAGACCGGCCTGCGAGCCGAGCCGATATTTTGACAGCGATTGTTGTGGCTGCGTGCGGCTTTGTATGATGATGAGATCACAGAGGCCCCTACGGTGGCTCATTGTATATTTGAAACTTTTGATATATAGATATGATGATTTTGACCCACATGCTTTTGTGTTTAAAATGTGTTAAGTGTTTTTTGATGGTTTGTGATATTTAATGTATGATGAGTTTGAGTTGGAACCAAATGGTGTATAGATTGATGGTGTTGATGTCTTTTGTTGATGGCTTGTTTGTTTTGTAATATAGAGAAATGATGTTGATGAAATTGTGATGAGAGATAGATTTGATGAACAATATGGATAATGGTGTTGTTTATGCAGGAAAAAGGGATGGGCGCCAAATTTTTTTGTAAAAATGAAGAAAAGGCTTAGGTTTAAGCAACAGGGGGGACATGACCGATATCGGTTATGTAACCGATGTCGGTAGCTATATGACCTGATATCGGTTATGCAAGAATTATTTTCCTAAAAATAGAACTGCTGGGTTGGCAACTTAAGTTCTTATTTTTAACATTCTTATTTTTAGAGTCATGCCACAAGTTAAATATGCGAATGCGACGTTGTTTGACAACTGCTACAGGTAATTGCATGAAATAATTTGAGTGGTAAGGAGGAAAGAGACAGGTGAAGTGAGCGTGGGCTGAGATTCAGAAGGTAGAAAGACAAGTTATATTTGAAGAGGGTGGTGAACATGGCTGAACGAGGAGGAGCATCCAAGCAGGCAGGAACGAGGGGAAAGACATGTTCCATCCCAAGCTGCTACATCCCAAGAGGTAAACTGTTTGGTTGTAGTTTGATTCTTGCATGTGTTGTAAATAGGATGAAAGAAGTGTAAGTGGGTAAAGATGAGAAAAAAGGTGATAGGCAAGGGTTGGGGATGGGGTGAGTGCTACGGGGTAGGTAAACAGGGTGGGCACGTATGTTTTTAGGTATAAATAGGAGGAAACGGGCAAAATAATTATCGTGGGTGTATGTTTTAAGCAGGATAGGTATATTTTTGACAGTGACCGGTATCATTTAGAAGGAACCGGTATTGGTTAGCAAACCGGTATCGGTTATTCATAACCGATATCGGTCACTGTAAGAGTTTCCAGAATTTGAGAAAAAAACCTGTGGAGATTTGTTCTTATGAATAATTATGTGTCATTTTTATGTATGCAGGCAGAAGCAAGCTTAAGGATGAATGATACTATGCAGCGTTGTTGTCACTTAATCCGAGTGGATGTAACAACAACGAATGGGCATTGATAAATCGGTTGGGGTTAAGTGGAATCGCTATTATTCAAGAATTACGCGTAACCATGCTTATGTTACAAGTGTTGATTGAGAGATGGAATCCAGAAAAGAATACCTTCTATCCGCCAACAGGGGGAGATGACAGTGACTTGGAAAGATGTGTTCCGTATTTTGAGACTCCCAATGATAGGAAAAACAGTGTATCAGGCATTGCCTAGTGTGGGGCGGGCAGCGATAACAGCAGTATTTGGGTCACCGCATGAGATTTGACACAGAAGGTTTATCATTTACGTATGGTACAATGTATGCAACACATCCCGAGGAAACAAGGTGTTATTAATTAATGATAGCGGTGGGGTATTATGCATTACCGAGGGCGGAGGTGGAAGATTTCCCAAAGCATTGATGAGTGTTATTTGGGAAATGATAGAAATGAGCGTGACTTTCGCATGGGCACCCGCATATCTCGGCAGAGTTATATAGGGGTCTATGGGCAATGCGAAAACACAAGCGACATTGGATTGTTCGTACTTATTACATTGTTGGGCCTATGAGCATATTGTTTGTGTGCTGTTTAATAGGCCGACCCATTGAGTCGGGAGAGGTAGGAGTGCAAAGGTTGGGATTCAGATGATGGGTCCAGATAACGTAAGCAAGAAGCGAGATCCCGTGCCGTGATAGATGACATCGAGTATTATAGACAGTATGGGAGATGGTGACGATTGCAGATATTTTTGGAGGCCTTACGGGAACTATATGGTGACGGAGTATATAGCCGAGGAGTTAAGGGGTGTAGAGTGATTGAGATGGATCGCAGGGGCACAGTAGGGTGAGTACGAGAGGATTCCTCTAGATCACGTGCGGCGACAATTTGGGTTCGTTCAGATATACCATTACATATAGACCATACATGAGGATCGATGCGAGGTAGCATTCTCACCCCCGGCCTACACCTCCGTAAGGGCGAGAAGAGATAGCAAATTGATCGTAGGGTAATGGATGCGGGAACAACAGAGGCCTATAGAGTATGGTGGGTGAAGCAGAGCTGCGAGATGCACGTGAGTGCCTCGACATAGCTGTGATTATAGCGAGAGAGATCGTTTGCAGGATTTGGCTCATGACCTTCAAACACAGTGAATGAGACAATGGGATTGTTAGAGGTTTCACAGTTACGAGTGGAGAGACTGGAGGCAAGATTCCTCCACACGAGAGGACGTATTCGTATGTTACAGGAGATGTTGGTGGATCAATGGGAGGAACCAATGGCAAAGTGGCACCTTTGAGGATGGAGAGGCCACCGAGGGGCATCGACAATCACGATCACTACACGATTTGGGAGGAGGTGCAAGGGTCTAAGTGAATTTCATAGGAATATAAGAATAAATAAGGATGCCGACTGCGCGAGTCGATGATAGAGAAGATGCATTTGTTTAACATCTAAAATAAAACTAAAGATGTATGTGGTTTTGAGTGATGATAATAATAAGAATGGTTGTGTGTTGAATGTTATTTTTGTTTTGTTTGAAAAAGGATAAAGATGAATGTTGGCAAATAAAAAACACACAAAAAATATTTATATTTACAACACATGATAGGGTAAGGTAGGGGATGGTCGAGCTAACCTTGGGAGACCCCATGTCTCCTAAGTGCTGCCTACATAGCTCATCGCACAAAGCAAGGAGGGCCTCGGATCGATGTAGTCTCCCTTAGGATCGGAGGAGAGGTGAATTGAGCAATTTGGTTGTGGTTAGGCAATTTGTTGGTTGGTAAAAAAATTGATGTTGGTAGGGTAATGTTGTTGGTGTTGGTAAGGTATTGGTGGTGTAGGTATAGGTGAAGTGAAAGTTAGCATACCCAAGTAGTAGGGAATCGTGTCCTGATTAAGGTCAACACACAATCCTAGAGTCGAGCAAAAGAGGCCAGAGTGTCCCGTAGTTGAGAAGAGCTAAACAAACCACATATTAATGTAGGATGAGCTTGAATCCCTAGGTACCTTGCATAAAGTAGAAGTTCGATAGGTGAAAAGAGTGGTATAATCACAATATATCGATATACGTCACGTCCCTTGAGTTTTGTTGCTTTGAAAATGGTGAGGTGAGGTGGTTGATGTGGGCGAGGTGCAGAGAACTTATTAGAAGAGGATTATTCGACAAACGAGAACCAAACCTAAATAGACAAGTCCATGACTCAAAAGTGTTTTGAAGTATTGCTTTTATTTTTATTTCATTTTTCCGGATATAGACTAATTGATGCGGGAAGTCTTCCTGGGATATGTATTTTGTTGTTCTTGAGGTCTTCACGAAAAGCCGATCAATGCGAGAAGCTTCGATAAAGGCCAACCGTGTATAATTTGTCCTTCAAGGGAGCAATCTATTTATAGTAGCAGATGCGGTGTTTATGTATAGCTGTCCTTCGGGGGAGCAGTCTATATATAATAGTATCAATAGTTTGGCATATAGGTGTCCTTCAAGGGAGCAGTCTATTGTATAATTTAGAGGTCTATATGTCCGTTGGGCATAAAGCATCTAGTTTTTTTTTAGGAAGTTTGACTCAAGAAAATCCCATAAGTGTTTTAATTAAGAATGTGTCATTTTGATACTTTGAAGTCATGGACTAAACTAAAAAGGGGAAGGCATATTTTAAGGGGAGGTGATAATCAAACCATGTGAGCTTGATTTGATTTTGAGATGTAAGAAACAAAGTGTATGCGGTGGTAAATGAGCTCAAGGGACGAGCGTAAGGTAGATAAGAAGTGATATAACACTAATTTCAACAAGAGAATGGTCGAAGATGCAAGGCATTAAGGGCTCAGCTCGAGTTTACCATTAAGCGAAGCTAAATGATAAGTGCCTGATCCATAAGTGTGAGTGATAATGTAAGGCCCAATCCAATTAGGAGCAAATTTTCCACGTTTGCTCTTTTCTAGTTTGGTTACATGTTGATTCTCTTTGAGGACAAGATCACCAACCTTAAAGGTACGCTCATGAAGTCGTTTATCATAAGCACGCTTGATGCATTTTTGGTAGATTTTAAGGTGATCAAGAGCCGTAAGATGACGCTCGTCAAGAAGCTCTAATTGGGCTAACCGCTCTTGGCGGAAATCATCGTTGGTGAGAATATCCTAGAGAGATATTCTGAGGGAAGGCATTTGTATTTCGAGAGGCAAGACAACCTCGGTACCATATACCAAAGAAAATGGTGTGGCATTAGTGGAAGTACGAATGCTAGTATGATAAGCCCAAAGGGAAAAGGGAATGTGATCATGCCAATTTCTACCGGATTCATTGACAAATTTCATGAGGATTTTGGTTAGGGTTTTATTAGAAGATTCAACTTGACCATTGGCCTCAGATAGTAAGGTGATGAGAAACTAAGTTTGATACCAAAGTTGTCACAAAGGTCTTGTAACAACTTATTTTTAAAAGATTTACCATTATCTGTTATTAGGCGATGAGGAATACCAAAACGACAGATAATGTGATGGTTAACGAATTCGACAATTTTTTACTTTTTTGATTGAAATGAGTGGAATGGCCTCCACCCATTTTTTGTAATATTCTGATTAGCCGTGATTATCCAACGGTGACGTTGCGAAGAGGGTGGGTGGATCTCACCAATAAGGTCTAAACCCCATTGTGAGAAAGGCCAAAGATCTCGTGCGACACTGTGAGCGGATGGCTAGGAGTATGTTGAAGGTTAGCATGTTGTTGACACATAACACAATGCTTAACATACTCTGGTAGCTGATCGTTATTAAGAGTAGGCCAATAATAACCTAGGCGAAGGATTCGCTTAGCCACAGCAAGGCCACTAAAATGTCTCACACAAATACTTGTCATGGACTCGTTAGATGGTATAGGTGACCTCTACGCCGGTTAGACATCGAAGGAGGATGCCATCAAAGCCACCTTTATAAAGGATCCCCATGACGACATAATGAGAAACACGTTTAAGAAAAGCATGCTTTCCCGGTACTAGTTAGGTCGGGTGGGAGAATGAGAGGTTGTAAGGTAGTCGTGAAATTGGTGGTACGGTATCCTGTGAATTAGTAGACACATTATTTATCATACAAACAACCGATGCTTTGAGTAAGATGGGGCAAAGAGTTTTGGACCAAGACGAATATGTCGAGTCGGTTGGTGAGGAGGGCAGAATTTTCAAGGCTAAGCAAGCCATAGTATCTGCAAATTTGTTAGTGGAGCGGGGAATGGTCTGGATAGAATAACGAGTAAATGAGGTCAAAAGTGAATCCACGTAATGTTTGTACTTTTGAAGTTCCTCATTTTTACATTGGTAGATGCCCATAACTTGATTGACTACCAATTGAGAGTCACCAAAAATATTAATAGATTTGACACCTAAGTGTAATGCAACCTGGAGACCCAAAACAAGGGCCTCGTATTCCATTGTATTATTAGTGCAGGGGAAATCGAGCTGGAATGAAAGAGGCATAGGCTCAGTGTCAAGAGGAATGAGAACAACGTCGGCCCCTCCGCCGCGCTGGCATTTGGATCCATCAAGAAGAGGGTCATTGGATACGAATCTTCCCGAGTGAAAGAGTGGCGATGAGTTCATCGTGGAAATTAAAATTGGTAAATTGTTCCCGATTAAAGGGGCCTCCGCAAGTTGGTCCGGCAATAGTTTGTCCTTTGATTGACTTCTTCGTTGTCAGACAAACTCAAGGTCGACGTCGGCCAGGAGCATAAGCCATCGGGTGATGCGTTGATTTAGATGTGGTTTGGCATACATATAATGAATGGGGTCCGTGTTGGTGATGACAAAAGTTTTGTGATTCAGAGGTAATGTTGGAGTTTGGTGGTTACGAATGATAGTGGCTAGGCATAATTTTTCTACATGTGTATACCTAGTCTTGTAATCCACGAGAGTACGACTTATATAATAAACGGCTTGTTCTCAACGTGCCGAGTCCCGATGTGCGAGCATGGCTCCTATAGCATGGTCGATGGCAAAAGGTAAAGGTAGAAAGGGTGATCATCCCGAGGTGGAATAAGCACGGGTGGTCAGTAAGAGATAGGCTTTGAGAGCTTCAAAGGCTTGGTGACACTCTTCACTCCATTGAAAGGCAATGTCCTTTTTAAGAAGGTGATGGAAAGGTTGACATCGATCCGAGAGTTGGGAGATGAAACACCGAATGGATTGAAGTTTACCCTGCAAACTACGTAATTGTTTGAGGTTTTTGGGTGGGGGCATTTCTATGATAGCTTTGACTTTATATGGATCAACCTCAATGCCACGCAAAGAGATGATAAAGCCAAGAATTTTTCCTCAAATAACACCAAAGACATATTTCTTTGGTTGAAGGAAAACGAATATTGTAACAGTGATCGAAAATAATGGTTAAAACATCGAGATGTTCACCGCGATGTTTAGATTTGCCAAGAAGATCATCGACATAATCCTCAAGGATAGTGTGCATAATGTCATGAAAAATGTAAGTCATAGCCGCCGATAGTCGCACCAAACATTTTAAGGCCAAATGGCATGACACGATAATGTAGAAGGTTCCCAAGGAGTTATGAAGGCGGCTTTATGTTGATTAGCCGAGGCTACCAAAATTTGATGTATCCCGAAAATCCATCCATGAGAGAAAGCATTTCATGGCTCGCTTGATGAGATCAACAAGTTGATCAATACTTGGGAGGGGAAGTCATCCTTGGGGCAAGCGAGGTTAAGGTCTCGTAAACGTGCATATCCGAAGTCCCCCCATCGCTTTAGTGATAGGTACGATGTTAGAAATCCATTGAGGATAGTCAATAGGAAAGATAAAGGAAACAGAAGAAGTCGTTGAAGCTCTTCTTTGACCAAGAGGGCAATGCGTGGATGTATTTTTCTCGGCTTTTGTTTGACTCGGTTTGGAATCGTGGTTTAGGGTGATGTTATGGACAAGCAATGGTAGGATCAATTCTGGCATGTTCGCGTAGGACCAAGTGAAATCTTGGTTGCAGTAATGCAGGAGAAAGGTAGTAAAGGCGGCTTGTTCTGATGTGTTAAGGGATTGTCCGATCTTCACAATGTGAGGATCCTCCTCTGTGTGGATGTTGATTTCTATAGTCGACTCATTCAACATGGTTTGAGTTTCAGACGGTAAGGCACGTTGAATATAGGAGTCGTCTCCGCCCAAGGTAAGTGAGGATGGAGTCGTCATCCTGGCACTCAACAACATTAATCGAAGGTGAATCCTCTTCGATCATGTCTGGATATAGAAGGGGAAGAGAAGATGGGTCCTCATTATCGCGTTGATAAGTGAGAGGACCTATGAAGATAGCATTTATGAAAAAAAAAAGTTAGGAGGGATAGATTCAGGGTCTATCGACTGTAGGTGATGATGGCAAAGTGGGTGATGATGGTTTGGTAGGGGTGATGTCGTCATCCTCCGGATACAACCGACACGAGGTTTCTCCGGTGTAGGTGTTTCAGAAAACCGAGACCACCTGCAATCATTGTGTTTGCATGTAGTCATGGGAATGAGTGTATGTTGGCCTTGTTCATAAAGACCAAAACCAAAGCCTTTCAAGCGCAATGAGTCAAGAAGGTGAGGCGAAATGATGATTTGTCAAGTATGCGTCAACACCCCCATACGTTAGGTTGGTGTGGCAATGGGGTGGTTCGTAAGAGATTACCTCCCCACGCGACGTTCGTAGGTGGGATGTGCATGTAATCTGTCCGTACTCTGCGGGTATGGAAGGAGCTAACGTTATATAAGCGGTATTCCCCAACGTAAGGCATTGAAAAACATCTACTAAGGGTCGGAGGTTGGGATGTTAGCTGTGGGAAAGGAAGTGATATTTGTAATGGCGGTTTCATTGGTCAAGGTGTAGGTGCGTTGGAAGTGGATGGTGGGTTGGATGAATGGGTGTCTTGACCGGTACAAGCACATCATTAGGGCGATACAACATATTGCAAGTTTTGAAGGGGAGGATCATCTTTACGGTATAGGACTTCCCCTCGTACTCAAATTTTATGCATCTATCTAAGGTGGAGGGAACGCATCCCATAGCCCGGATCCAAGGGTGGCCTAACAACATATTGTATGGAACTCTCCTCAAGGAAATAGAAGAGTTCAGTAAAGTTCGTGGTCCTACATGAATGTTAAGAATCACGGTGCCTAAGGTAGAAGTAATAAAGATCATTGAATGACCACAACATGATGGGGTCGCAAGTACACATGCAACTAGAAGGGATATTCATTTGTTGGAAGGCTTTTCAAGAGATGATGTTTAGGCTAATGCCCCGTCAATCATAACATGACGCACCCGAATGTCCCAACGTAAGCTGAAATGAAAAGAGTAGTGGTCAGGATCTTCGGCACCAAAGTCGATAATTTCATCTTCGGAGAAACCGATAAAGAGCGGCTCACTGTGCATGAGAGACATAAGTGGTTGGGGAGATATATTGTTTGGTGAGAGAAGCAACATGATTGGGTGTTAGAATAGAGGTAATAGGAAAGGTTTCATTAGGTAAGACCTCTATCCTCAAGGATTTCAACGAGAGCTTGTTGATGATTGAAGTCCGAATGAGATCATACAAGTGTCATTTTTATAAAGCGATTGGTGAAGCTGTTTGATCATGGTTCGGTGGGAAATTCCATTAGAGATGGGGTAGGTAGGTCCACGAATAACCACTTTAGGTGGTGGTGCAATCGGGATGGTGGACGGAGAAAGAGATGCCGCAGTGTGTTTTCTTTCTCTTTCCCATTGTTTTCCGCCTCTGAGTAAAGAACACTAATCATATTGATCTCGTGAATATGAGAGGAGGAAGACGGTAGGGATAGGTCATGGTCTTCGAGAGGTGGGGCCGTAATTATGATAGATCTTGGTGAGGTGGGGACAAGTGGTATAGGAGAGGGAATTGAAGCTAAAGGTCTCTCTCTTCGTAAGTTTTCTTCTTAACTTTTTTATCGAGAGAGGTGACTCGCAAAGTATGGCTTTCAACGCTTTGCATCCCCTCTACGTCATGTCCTGGTGTGCGGTGGTAAATATAGATTTTAGACTCATCGTAACCTATAGGTCGAGGTTTAGATGGATCATAAGGTCTAAGTGGGGGTAGGGAAATGGTCGCATTCTCTACGAACATAGCAAGGATTTTGGTGTAAGACCCTTTGAGTGGGTCAAAGTCGAGGAAGAGGAGGCTATTGGCTGGGTCGATTCGTGATGACGTGGTATGGTTGGTTTATATGGGTGGTGGTTTGGCAAGGAGTTTTGATAATGGGTTTTAACTAAACATGGCTTCTTTGATGCAGGAAGCTAGGTTGGATGAGGATGCCACAGATGATGTGGTATCGAAAAACAACCATGGAGAAATAGGAGTGACAGAAAACAAATCTTTGATGATGGAATTTGTTTATGGTTGATAGGTGCGCGGATCCATGGGGTGACGGTGTTCGCTATACCCTTAGAATTTCAGTATGGGTGCGTAAGGCGTAGGTTGCTTTAAAGAAAACGCAGGAGGTATGATATATTGATGCAAGGTAGAGGGATGGGGTCCCAATATGGAAGGTAGGTGTGACAACGAGGGTTTTAGTTGTGATAGCGGCATAGATTGAGGATATTGGTCCATCTCCTAATGGGATGGACGGCTTTATTTTTAGATAAATCAAGATGCTTAGGTGGGTGTGTTAGAATAGGTATTGGTGAGGTCCCAAGTGTAGAGGAAGATTTGGTTAGGTTAATAGAAGTGGATGAGGTATTTGGTAGAGATGAGGGGTTTGAAGATGAGGACATAGGAATGTTAAGCTTCGTAAACACTTCGGTATATGGTAGAAGCATCCGGATCGGTCATCCGCATTTGAGTAGAATATGGCATACTCAAACGTTCCCATAGGACCTGTCTATCTTCTGGGGAATGACAGTCCTCACATGTGAATAGGAACTTTTGTATGGAAGAAAGGTGGGTTGTGATTCCGGTCCACTGTGGGTGTGATACAGGGGGTAGATGAGGCACTGTATCAATGGGTGTTAAGAGGTCAACCAAGTTCTTTGAAAAGATTTAGGTGATGAAGGACTAATAGGTAGGATGGCGTGTTTGAGAGGATCCGTCATGTTTAAAGAATGTGGTGATGTCGGTTCAAGAGGTTTCTTGTCTAAGGATGACAAGAGAAGTGGCGAGCCTTCCTCTCAGATAAAGCAAGAATTGTAGAAGGAGACGTTTGGGAAATAGATAAATTAGATAACATCCACTCGGCATAGCCTTGTAAGGTGTAAGTGTAAGAAGGCTCATTTGTGAGAAGGAACTCTCAGTGCGCTTAATTCCTTGATGGGTAAAGGAACGGAAAGGATTTTAGTTTGTCTTGATGACGAGGAAGGGGTTCGGTTTCACAAGTAGTGAAGAGGCTTGATTCAATTTGTTCGATAGAGGTCTTTGGCTGGGAATCGAAGACTGCATGGATCTCATGAACACTCTCCTCGGCTAAGATATCTTGATTTATGTTACTGTTAGAAGAATGATTCGGGAATGGTTTGTTGAATATTTTTAAATTTTGGTTAGCAGGGGCGTTAGGATTATCGAGGGCTATATCCCCGCATCAACCATTTCCTGCACTATGTTTTTCAACATCTTGTAGTTCTCATGACTGTGTCCCTTACGTGGTGGAAGTTACAGAAGTCATTTTCTTTGTACCAAGAAAGTATGGCACAAGTAGAATCAAACCCGAAGTGAGGTTTAACGGGGAGGTAAGGTAATGGCTCCCGCTTTAAGCAATTTTTCCAATATCACACCATATGTTTCTCCCAAGGGAGTGTAGTTGATGGGCTCTCGCTTTATACCTATAGGTGGTTTTTGGCTTGGGGGGTATTAGACGGTGGTTGGGATTTGACCATCACCACGTGCACGGCCCCTTTGATTTGAAGTAGTCGATGGGTGAGGATTGGTGGTGTTAGGTTTGTTGGTGGAATCTTGGGTTCGGAAAGTGGGGTTTTTTGTTGCAACCGTACTTTCTCTTCCTCTAAGGCTCGAATCTCTAGTTTTCGAGCCATAGTAAAGGCCTCATCAAATGTATGGAAAGTTTGAATTTGGAGGGTAGAGAGATGTGCTTACCGTGAGCCCACGCGTGAACATGAAACAGCTTCGATAAGTTCGGTCGAGGCAAGGCATATGTAAGTTGGTTGATAAGGCCTCGCCATCGTCCAATGAAATCTCCGATAGATTCGTCTTCAAATTGTCGGATGGCATAGAGGTCGGTGATAGATACTTTCTTGGCAATGTTAATGGAGAAATGATCCAAGAAAGATTGGGCTAAATGGTTAAAAGAGAAGATTGAGTGCTGGGTTAAAGCACTATACCACTCCAAGGTGGGTCCTGATAAGGACATGGGAAAGGTGCGGAGTAGTAAAGCGTCGTCGTGAGCAATTAGATAGCAGGCATGTCTAAATGATCGTAAGTGTTGTTGAGGGTCCTCCTTACTATTAAAATAGGTAAATTTTGGTAATTCCCATTGAGGAGGCTATGAATGAATGGGGACTCGAAGGTGGATAGGCTCCCGACAAACTTGCTCGTATGTCAGCGCTATGACTTCCCGAAAGCAGAAGCCTCCAGATTTTGCATTTTTTCCATCATTTGTTTAATTAAATCAGTAGTTGGATGAGATGATGGTGTGGTTGTGGTAAATGGAGGAAAATTGGGCCAAGGGCCACCGCTAGACAATGGTGGGGTTAAATGTTGATAAGGTATGGAGGACGAATGTGTTGAGGCAACCGAATAGGGATGTCTTATATAAGCTGTTGAGGTTACGGATATGTGTGTGGAAATGAAAAGGTGGGCGGAGCTTGAGAAGGAAAGCTCATGTGGATAGGTAGGCAGAGCAAGCAAGTCATCTTAACTAATTACTGCAAGAGAGATGAGGTAGGAGAAGTCGGCGGTAATGACATGTTGGGCCCAAGATTAACCAAAGGAAATCCAATCATGCCATATGAACCCCGAAGCTGCCTGAGGTAGGCACGGGACTAAGGATGCGGAAGGCAAAGCGGAGTTATCGGGAGGAGAAGGAGCTAAATGAGCCGCTATACTTGATAGGCATGCCAACAAGGAGTGACTATCGGGTGTACGGTCGGGGCATGAGACAAATAGTATTATGACAAATAGCTAGGATTAGCATCAGAGAAATTTGGAAAATTCTTTACCTCCTACAAGAATTTTAGGAACCTCATTTGGTGTCCGTAGGATTCCCCTGAGAATGTGAAGGGTGATTGTGCAAAGGCATAGAGCAAGCATGTGAAACCATGGCGGCGGCTTGCTTTGAGTGATAACAACCATGGACAGAGGAGTACATGTAGGGTTTCAATCTATCAGAGCAGCTTGACTCGAGAATGGTGAAATTGGTAGGTTCAGGCTGGTTTGTCGAACCAGTAAAAGACAAGAATGATATTAGTCGATAACCGATGTCGGTAAGACTTAGCCTTAACGTCGGTCGCTTAACCGATATCGGTGTAATAAGACTGGTATAAGAAAATATAAGAAGCTACTGACTTGATTGTTAACAATGCTTAGTACATTTATCAAATTGTTCTAAGGTGATCACAGAAGACAGTGTATAACAGAAAAAGCAGAATGAAAACAAGCAAGATGCACATGCAAATCCAGAGACTAACCCTAGGGTTAATTTTAATTATTGTGGGCTTATGCCTTTAGACGCGGAATGATGTCAATCCTAAACAAAAGACTTAGGGGAAATGTCAAGTTTGTTTTGGCTTATAAGGTTACCTCAATCGGGCGGAGGAATACCGCGGAAAAGGGGGATGTTTTGAGCTATTGTGTTAATTATGAAGTGATTCGGTATGTGTTGTGCAAAGAAAGTAAGATTAATTTCTGTCACTACCATGGAAATCACCCCACGTGTACGACACTAATTTACTTAGTCTATGTTCACTAGAATTGAAAACAACAAGCAAGAATGTAATGCACGTGTTTTAAACCCAAATCGAAAATGATATTCGATGAAGCAAATAAGATGACTTTCACTACTACAAAACTAGGAAAGCAAGACAAATTCCTTTACTAAATATAGCAAAAACAGCAAAAAAGCAAGTATGCTCCCTAAATAAAAGCAAGCAAGAAAAGAAACCCGAAATGGGTCCCACCGGCATGCCAAAATGTTTCACACTTGAATGTTTCAGCTCTATGAGAATAGACTTACTTCTATCCTATCATTCCTTTGAGAAGCAGATAAGGGTTAGGGCTAGGAGGAATACTGTTGAATGTTGAGATGGTGTGCGCGTACCAGAGAAAGATCGATCGATCGTGCGAAGAACTCCTTTTTGTCTTAGAAGGACTACCCGCAAGTAAGAATACAAGACCACCAGATTTTAATTAGACAATAAATGAGGGAGCTGCCTTAGGCCTGGTGAAATATAAAACTTCCTTTTCAAGGTGGTCAGTTCCCCTTTTAATATAAATTAACACAAATGATAATAAAGAAAGCTATTGCAAAATCACGATTTAGGTATCTCGTTACAAAGCAATAGAAGCTAAACTATCAATAATAAAGCGTCACGTTGTTTGTTTGGTTACTGGTCATTGATACATTCAGGTTGAGTTATAGGGATAAACCAGATTGGATCTGTGGTTGTTAGGTGACAAATAGGTGAGAAAAAGGTTTTGGGGTATAAGTCACATGATGACCGACGGCGGTCATCGAATAACCGATCATGCAGTTAGAGAACCACGCTTGGTAGGGATAACAAGCACACCGGTAGGTTAGTTAGTAATCTAGGTGCTTCTGGGTAGAGGTTGGTTGCAGGGTGATTGTGGGGTTATTAAGATTGGTGGATGGCTGAGGGGAATAATGGGGGGACAGGGAAGACTCAGAGTGGGATAAAATGGTCTTCAGGGCAATACCAGGATGTATGGATGAAGGTTTAGTGCGGGGTCTTTGGTAGGTGGTAGATCTAGGAATGAGCTTATAATTACTATCAATCCACGTGCTCAAGAAATGGTGCTTAGGAACATATAAAACACTACTTACTCATTCCCGATGAAGATGCAGTTCCAGATCGTGATAACGAAGATAGGACTCAAGTAGAATGATCTGACAATCCAAGATGAGCTATCTCCTCTTCTGATGCTCGGATGAGTATTACTGGGCTCCGGTTATTCGGTTGCAGTCTTGGACTTGATGTCCTTCTCTGCAAACTCTTCTTGTTTCTTCACTTGTCTCTCTCGGGTCGTCAAATCCGGATCCTTTCAATAATCTCTCCTCTTTTTCGATCAAATGAAAATCCGATCCTTTGTTTTTGGTTGGAAGTGGTCATTTACAAGGAACCGATGGCGGTTACGCAACCGACGGCGGTCGAGTAGAAACCGGTATTGGTCAGGTCAAAGCGGGCTATGTTCCAAAACGTCCTTCAAGATCTTATCGACGAAAAAGGTGAGATGATGGATAGCCCAAATGCGCCTTAAAATCAAATCTAGACATTTTGTAATAACCCTTTATGAATCACGCCCCATCCACTATTTAACCACAATTGAATCTCATCCATTCCCATCACACTATTAACACAATCGAAGATCCACCATCTATATCCTTAGCACTAAAGGCTCCCCTCATGGAGTCAACGTCTCAATCATCCACCAATAGCTTTGTCACAAAAACAACAAATGAGATACCCATTAACCCCTATGCTTCTACACCAAAAACACCCATTGAATCAGGTAAAATCCCCTAACCTTTCCATTTAAAATATTACACATTCATCTACATTTATTTCATCCCCTTCAAACACATTTATAAGCTCTTCACAAATTACACAAAAGAAAACTATCTTGTAATATGTAAAAATATTTCATGATGACCATGTCACTCAACATTACATACGTAACCTTTGAAATCTATCACATCACCACCCATACCCCATCTAAAAATGCAATAATCATGTCACATAATCACTCGAATTCCTCAACACAAAATCCCAAATCCTTACTTTTTATCGTAGGGACACAACCCTCGTCAAATTTATCAATCACACTTACAGGTCTTAAAATCATCCCTCAATAGACATCGAAGGATATCACATTGATATCAACCCTTATAACACCTATACAATCAAAATAATCACCACTTCCTTGAAATTCACCTTGAAAGGAAATTATGAATTAATCCTTCAAAGGCGTATTCAACAATCCATCATTACATTACCTCCTCTTAAGCCATCTCGCTCTCGAGGGTGGAAGCCCTCTAGGTATAATTTTTAAGCCTTTTTTTATTACCATTTCACACAAGGATATTATACAGATGGCTGAAAATCCCTTCATGCTACTATCAGAAGCCTTGCTAATAAAGAACCTATCCTTTTATATCTATAACCATCAAAAAAATCCCACCAGACATATATGAACACTACATATAAATAACCATCTACACTCACGACCACAAAAAGTGGAGAATCTTCTATGAAATCATATCATCAAATTTACGCAATATGTGTCACTACTAGAGCACATACCCAAGAGCCCAAGACTACAGATCAAAACAAGTGCAATGTCTCTATCAAAAAACTTCATGAAGATCTCGTAAAAATGTCCCTTTATGAGCTTGTGTAAACTTCATCTCAACGTAAACAATCCATGATCAAAGCACTTTAATCTATATCAATACTCTTAGATGATCCAAAACCTTTTGCAAATCTAGTTGGTACACTCAAAATGTCCATTTTCATCTCTTTTGACAACTCAAAAATCCCATCATTACAACTAGAGGACTACGACCTCCCACTCTTTATCACAACCCAAATTAATGACACCCTCGTTAAGAGGGTCATGATCAAAAATGGTGCCAACATCAATATCATATCATCACTCGCATTTAATAAACATTAGTGAGCGAACCCCGTTGTTTCCCAGACATTGGCCATAGAGTTATCTTTCAATGACACGATCGCACCCACATTGGATAAATTCATCTAACTAGTCAAAGTCAACATAAAAACCCTTCACAAACTCTTCTATCTTATAGAAGAAGAATTTAAATATAACATTCTCTTAATCTCACCCTGGATAGGCATGATGCAAGTCACATCACAACTACGCTCCATTGATGTCTCAAATGTGAACACGAAGGAAAAACATTGAGTCTTTGACCAATTTTATGTCCACACCCATCATGGATCCAAAACCACCTTCCTCTTCTACTCATGACGACTCAAAGCATACAGATGACATTGTTTCCATCCCATCCAAAAATTTTTAGTCAATAATATCAGTTTAGGACCACTTACTTATCAAACTAATCATGAAACTAAAACCATTTCTATTACATAGGTTGAAATGATAGAATAGGATTCATCCACCATTGACATTATTCAATGAAAAAAAACCAAGCCATCCTCTTGCACATGGGAGTGGAGGACCATTACATTCAAAACACTTAACACCTTGATACCTTGACACTTCTCAATGAATCCACTATCAATATTAATATAGGAACTCCACAAGAGCCCCACATAGTTAAAGTAAGACTTAAAAATATTGGAGCCACTTGTAAACACGCTATGACATACATTTTCCATGGTCTTATCACAAAAAATGTAGAAGACTACGTTGATGATCTTGTAGGAAAATAAAAACAATGCAAAGATAATCTCACCATCCATGAAACAATCTTGACCCTCCTTACCCAATAATTTCTTTTCTCAACCTTGCTAAGTACGTGTTCCATGTTCTTACTAGTAAACTCTTAGTGTTCATCGTGACTATTTGGGGCATTGAAGTAAACCATTTCAAAATGAAATCCATCTTCAAGATGTCTCCTGCATCAAACTTGAAATGACTTCGCAACATTCAAGAGAGGCTTCAATCCATTCATAGTTTTATCTCACAACTTTTAGATCACTATTATCCTTTTCATCATCTCCTTTGCAGAGATGTGAACATTTTGAATGGGATCACAACCACCAAAAATCATTCGATAACCTCAAATAATACATTCTATCACCACCTATTCTTACACCTTCACATCAGGGGGGTCCCTTCTACCATTACGTATCTACTACTAATCATGCTTGGGGTTCTATGCTCACTCATTGAGATGATCAGAGGTCGTGAAAAATCCGTTTACTACATAAGAAACTCTCCACGACTATGAGACTAATTATATATAAGCCAAAATGTTTTGTTTTTCCTTATACCTCACAATGTCCAAACTCCATCATTATCTACTCAACCACAATACTTACATCGTTAACAATTTCAACCCTCTTAAAACCTTTCACTCCAAACCATATCACATAGACCGCATCACTTGGTTACTCACGCTCGTGATTCAGGTTGATCTTGAGTTCATATTGAAAAAATATATCAAAGAACAAGCTATCTCCGATCACCTCATTAAAACACATCTACTTGAAAACCAACCACCACACGAATAATTCCCTTATGAATCTATTAACATTATCGATCACAAATATAATCCTATCAAAATCACACTTTTCAACAATGGATCTAAGTGTCAATGAGGGGGAGGTACCAGTATTATTATTATACCTCTCTGGTGGACTCCTATCCCTCTCTCTTTCTAACTAAAATTTCAAGTTACTAACAACATGGGCAAACATGAAGCTCTCATCATGGGTCTCAAAACCGCCATCATGTTTGGTGTTCAAATATTATACATCTATGGAGACTCACAACTTATCATCAACCAAATCAAAGGAATTTATCAATACAAAAGTGAGATCTTACAAATGTATAAAGGAAAGTTTTAATTCCTCTTATAATCCTTTGATCGTTATACCATCCAAATAGTTAGACAATCTTTAACAAGTTCAAATATCCCATGGGTTCTCTTGTTTATCTCATCCCTCTATCAACAGATGACTCTAAATTGTTCATTTTTGTGAAAAAACATGATCAAACATATCACAAAAATGATCAACCTCCTATCAATCTCATCGGAAATAATCCAAAATACCTTTGGTATACTCAAACATTTGACTATCTTTTAGAATCCTAAATTCCTTCTAGTCTATCTAAAAAAGCTAAGTGATATTTTCACTAATGTGCTACCCAATATGTCATCCTAGGTGGGGTTCTATCTAAACATGGATTTGATGGTGTCTTGTTAAGATTTCTCAAATCTCATGAATATGTTAAAGCCATTTAGAAAGTTCATGATTTTCTATGCAGTGGAAAATTCTATGTCCCTTCTCACAATGGGGGTTAGACCTTATAGGCATCATCAACCCTCCTTCATCACAATAACATCACTCTATCATAAAAACTACCAAATACTTCACTAAATGGGTAGAGGTTATCCCCTTAATCTCTACTAAAGCTAAGAAAATAGTCAATTTCATCAATCAACATATCATATGTCTCTTCGGTATCCCTCATAAGCTAGTTGTTGATAATGGAAAATGTCAAAAATAAAGAAGTTAAGAAATTATGTGACACATTCAACATCAAACTAAGATTCTCATCGCTTTATTATCCACAAAAAAGTGCACAAGCCAAGGATTTTAATAAAACAATAAACAAAAATATCATGATAACTATCGATTAAGCAAAAAGGAATTTGTACCTTTAGATCTCATTTTCTCTCTAGAATTATAGTACTAACATCTGTAATCCTACAGGTGGTACACCCTTTTCCCAATTCTTGTTAGCTTAATTAATACATTTGTTGTTAGCAGTTGTTAGTGAACAGTTATGTAATTGTTCCTCCCGTCCTCCCTCTCGCAACCTATATAATGGTGTGCTCTCTGTATGAATTGATATAGCAATCAATAATAATTGTTGGAGTGCCATCATTGGTATCAGAGCTGGTTTGCTATGCGTGGAGGAGCAGCGACCAAGGAAACGGCCTGTGTGAAGACTGTAAAGTCCTAGAGAGCCTGAAACCATTCTATTTCTGCGTGGAAGGTTGGAAAACAATTTGTGGCATTTCATTTGGTGTTGGAGGAGCCCCGCATGGTTTATGGCGTGCAATTCATGACCTGTGCACTGGAAGAGGTGACCAAGGAAGTGCGTGAACATTGTTGTGCGTGGAGGAACAGTTATGTGCATGGAGGAACAGTGCGTGGCTATGTTGTGCGTGGAAGAAGAGTGTGTGGCTATGTTGTGCATGGAGGAAGAGTAGCGTGGGTATTAACTCTCTGTCCCTGTTTGTCCTCTTCCTTGGAGGTATTAGTTTGTAGTTTGGTTGCTGTGAGTGTGCGTGGAAGACAAGAAGAATTTGTTGTGCGTGGACAGTGGCCGGGAAGGAGACATTGTTGGATCCTCTCTGAAGTGACCAACTTCTGTAGCGATCGATTCAGAATTTCATTGCTGAGCGAGAGCCATGCTTCTATGTTGTGACTGCCATACTGCCTGTAGAACCACGTGAAAGACCATCCAAACCCCTGTATGTGTAAGCAAAGCCGGCAAATTACAAAGCGTGTGTGTGTATGTCTCAAATCTCGGATGCACAAAGCACCGCGAGCAATGCACCAAATATTTGGGCATTGAGTGACAACGAAGACACCACTGGGCTGTTCTTTGCCTTGGTCAACGAGCTACACAACACTGGGAACATTCTCTTTGATGAGATTGTGCACTAAGGACTATTGGAATATTTTTGGTTCGACGTTCGATGTCAAGCACGGTGGATTCATGCAGAACTTGAACGTGGTTATGATGCAGATGATGAACGTGAAGTAGAACACCCATAGGAGCGTCGCGTCTCACTGCATGAGCCTATAGAGCCCATCTTGAAAGATTCCTTCAGTAAGCATTGTAGCCATTTTTGAAAATAAATAAATAAATAAAATACATTTTTGAGTTTTTGAAAATGTTTGCTCCAAAAATATTGCTATCCGATGCCCAATTTTTTAAAGGGCCAAATTTCGCCACATGGAAAACCAAGATGCGGACGATTCTTCAGTTCGAAGATCTTTGGGGGATCGTTTCTGGCAAAGACGCCCCTCCCAAAAATGCTGATCTGTTGGAAAAATATGAAAAGGCTGATGCGAAAGCACTAATGCTTATCACCCTAAGCCTTTCTGATGAGGTGCAACCATACATTCGGGAAGCAACCACTTCTTCTCAGGCATGGACCGCGTTGTGTACCATCTATGAAGCTAAGAATCTGACGACAAAGTTACATCTTCAGACAAAGCTTCACACGATGAGTATGCATGATGGTGAATTAGTAGAAGCCTTCTTGTGGCGTGTGGCCGAGTTACGTGTAGAACTCTCTGCTCTCGGTGAACCGGTGGATGACAAGTTTCTAGTCCCGCTCACCTTACGAGCTCTTCCTTCCGGTTTCAGACATTGATCACCATGTTGACCATCACTCAATAGGAGGTGAGTTTTGCCACCTGGTGAATTATCTCCAGCAGGAAGAAGCCATGAAAAATGTACAAGAAGCCTTCAAAGACAAGGCTCTCATCACGAGGAAAAAACATAAGCCTCGGAAAGGGTAGTTAGCCCCCCAGAATCAGAAGCATCATGCTCAGCAGTAGTCTTCACAGCAGCCACCACAGCAGCCACCCCAGAAGTAGCATAATCACAAGGTAGATCGGTGGTGCCAAATTTGCTCCACAGACACGCACACGACTGCGAACTGTTATTACAACGGTCGCAAGTATGGAAACTCTGGCGAAGAGAGCACTTCTGGCCAAGGATATTCCAAGAAATCCCGATGGCGTGCTCATAATCAGAGGTAGTTTGGCCACATTGCTATTCAGCAGGATGCCACCTCCGATGAAGAGGTCCAGACATGACTCATTCTGACATTGTTCTAGTCTCACAGACTTCGCAGCCGTCAGAAGATGTCTGGTTGATTGATTCAGGTGCCAACAAACACATGACTAACAATAAGAAGTTGTTTCATACTCTAAGTGACCGGCCCACTAGAGATCGGATCACCATTGCAGATAATCAAGAGTATATTGCGGCGGGGATTGGTGATGTCATCATTCCTCTTGGAACACGAAGATGTACACTCACGAAGGTGCTATATGTTCCAGGTTTGACCTCAAATATTTTGTCTATGAGTCAACTTCTTAACCATCGGATGCAGGTTGAATTCTTTGTTGAGAAAGGGGTCAAGTCCTGCATCATTTCTCAGGGAGATTCAGTAATTGCTCAAGCATTTCTGAAGGGCCGCCTATTTGCACTGGATGCGGTCACTTCATCTAGCATTGCTCTCTCTGCTTCAACGACGGAGTCCACTGCACTATGGCACTTTCGATATGGTCATCTTTCTGCTAGGGCTCTGCATTAGCTTAGTGCTAAGGAAATGGTAAGAGGGCTTCCTCCACTCTCCCATTCCTTACCTGTTTGCTCGGGATGTCTTGCGGGAAAACAACATAGAGGTCCATTCAAACAGAGCTCTTATCATTCTATAGAGCATCTTCAGGTCATTCACACCGATCTGTGTGGACCCCTACCAGCTAGCTTCCAAGGTTTTGAGTACTTCTAGCTTATCATTGATGATTACTCACGGAAAATGTGGGTATATTTTCTCCAGAAGAAGAGTGAGGCATTTGCCAATTTCCAAACCTTCTACCAGCAAGCCACCAGGCTAGTCTGGGAAGCCTATTCTTCTCCTCCGCTCAGATCGAGGGGGAATTTGTGTCAAAGAAGTTCTTAGCATACCTAAAGTAGCATGGCATTCAACAACATTTGACTGCACCCTACACACCCCAACAGAATAGGATTTCGAGCGCCACAACAGGACTATCATGGAGATGGCTCGTTGTATGCTCTCGACCGCCAAGTTGGAGGATCAGTTTTGGGCAGAAGCAGTCCAGATAGTAGTGTATCTACTCAACCAGCACCCACGAAGATCTTGTAGAACAAGACACCGGAAGAGGTATGGACTGGTCGTAAACCTTCTATTCATCATTTGAGAGTTTTTGGTTATACTGCATATATGCATGTTCCAGATAAGATAAGGAAGAAGATCGATCCAAAGACACTGCCATGTCTTTTCTTGGGGTATAGTACTACCTCAAAGGAGTATCATCTCATGGATCCTGAGATGAAGAAGATCTACGAGAGTCGAGATGTGGTATGTGATGAGTCATCCTTTGACTCCTTGCCACACAATGGAGATCCAATACCGACCTCGTCACATAGATTGCTCACACATCTAGATGATGGGCAAGATGATTCTTCTCAGAGAGAAGAAGAGCTGAGTGGAGACTTGTTTGTTGATCTTGGCACACTGGAAAACACATCTTCACATCAGCAGCACCAACGTCTGAAATGGGTCAGAATACTATTAGGGATGCACACCTGAACTCACTTCCTGGTACTTCTACGGGAGTCAGAACACGAAGTCAAGCTAGACATGAGGTAAATTTTGCACTCATGAGTTCAATTGTTGAGAGCACCGAACCTGACACTGTTCGTGAGGCATTAGACCAACCACAGTGGAAATAGGCTATGGATGCTGAATATGATTCCCTAATTTAGAATCAGATGTGGGAACTTGTCGATCTACCTCCAAGTAAGAAATCCATTGGCTGTAAATGGATTTTCAAAACAAAATATAAGGCAGATGGTTCAATCAACAAACACAAAGCATGACTTGTTGCAAAGGGTTATGCTCAGCAAGAAGGAATTGACTATGACGAGACCTTTGCACCCATTGTGAAGATCAAAACCATCAGAGTTGTCTGTGCACTGGCAGCACAAAATGGATGGAAACTTTAGCAGATGGATGTCAAGAGTGCTTTTCTAAATGGTGATCTAAAAGAAGAAGTGTACATGGCCCAACTTGAAGGGTTTGTAGATGAACATCAACCACACAAGGTATGTCGTCTGATAAAGTCTCTCTATGGACTCAAACAAGCACCTAGGGCATGGTATATAAAAATTGATGATCACCTATTAAGCATGGATTCACTGTAGCCCCTCAAATACAAATTTGTATATCAAGAAGGTAGGAACAGAGATTGTCATTCGGTTTTGTACGTAGATGATCTTGTGATCATAGGAAGTTCGACAATCTTATAGATGATGTAAAAATTATCGAAGAAATCCTTGACATGACCGATTTGGGGCTACTTCACTACTTTTTTGGCTTAGAGATATGGCAGAAGAAGAATCATATCTTCGTCTCCCAGATGAAATATGCCAAGACACTCCTGGAAAAGTATGGAATGTCAGATTGTAAACCAATGTCCACACCTATGGAAAAAGGTTTGCAATTATCTAGATTCCAGGATTCACCGCAGGTAGATGGCACTCACTACAGGAAGCTTGTGGGGAGTCTCATTTACTTGACTTATACCAGACCAGATCTTTGCTTTGCAGTGAGCTATCTTGCCGATTTATGCAGGAGCCAAAGAAATGTCATTAGATAGCAGCAAAGCATGTGTTGAGATATGTCCGAGGTACTGATTGACTTTGGTCTAGAGTATCAGAAGAACACTTAGTTCTTCTTACAGGGATATACAGACTCGGACTATGCAGGATCCGTTGATGACAGGAAATCCACTTCAGGATATGTTTTTCATCTAGGATCTGGACCTATCTCGTGGATTAGCAAGAAGGAAACTGTTGTTGCTCTCTCATCCACCGAGAAATTTGAATACCGTCTTTGAACGAGGAGTGTGTGCGAAGCAATTTGTTTACGTCGCATTTTTGCAGATATAGGGATTCCTGAAGAGAAACCTTCCATCATTCACTGCGACAATCAAGGTGTGTTGAAGCTTGTGAAGAATCCTATTTTCCATGAACGAAAAAAGCATATTGAGGTCGAATGTCACTACATTCGTGAACAGGTCTTGAACCACCAAATTCAGCTCCAGTACTGCCCTACTGATTTTTAGGTTACAGATATTCTCACCAAGCCTCTCGGCAAGGTGAAGTTTGATTTGTTTAGGGGGTACATTTGTAAGAGCAATGTATTAAGGGGGGGAATGTTAGCTTAATTAATACATTTGTTGTTAGTAGTTGTTAGTGAACAGTTATGTAACTATTTCTCCCGTCCTCCCTCTCACGCAGCCTATATAATGGCATGTTATCTGTATCAATTGATATAGCAATCAATAATAATTGTTGGCGTGCCATCAATTCTATGCATATAAGGTGGTTTTAATGTTTGATGATTAAATCCCATCACACTGCGTATCCCTTAACTATTTTATCCTTGATGAGGACTATCATCAAGAATGTCTAGCACAATTAGAATTGCTAGATGAATGAAATCTAAAAATCTTGAACATAATCATGTTTATGAAGAGCGCATCAAGTGTGCCTATAAAAACCAAATCAAATAATGTTACTTTAGTATAGGTGATTGAAATATCCCTTGTGGAATACCAGTAAAATAACACAAAATATTGAAAATTTGCAGCCAAAAAAATACCGATTTTTCCAGATTTTTACTAGTTAGGGAAG
This sequence comes from Taxus wallichiana var. yunnanensis, assembly GCA_018340775.1. Classification (NCBI taxonomy): domain Eukaryota; kingdom Viridiplantae; phylum Streptophyta; class Pinopsida; order Cupressales; family Taxaceae; genus Taxus; species Taxus wallichiana. The sequence goes on from CM031237.1 coordinate 237,981,080, forward strand.
CAAACTGAAGAAAATTAATAACTCCCAAACTATGCACTCAAATCACTTAAAAATTTAAAGAGATATTTCTAATATTATAAAGAACATAAGAAAACTATTTTATGAATTTTTTCAGACAATATAACGCTGGAAGAAAATTACAGTGGGCCCTAAATAGCTGGAAAACTTCTAAAATTCATAGCCTCCCGAATATAAGTGCACAAAATATGAAACTTTGGAATAAAATTTACAAATATAGAAGAGGATGTTCCAACCCCTAGATCTGAAAATGGCCAACTGGAAACCCTCCAAATAAAGGCTGCAATCTCCAAAACAGGTCGCCCTATTTGGTATATGCTCAAAACCCCTTTGAAATCCTCAAGAATTGATGTCGAACCCTTTCTTATTGCTGCCGTAAGTCTGATATGAAAACCCACTGATTATCTTCACAAACTATCTCAAAAACCCTCAAAACCCTATCTCTAAGACTTCTTAAAATATCTCTGTAAATCAGCCCTAAAAATAGCTCCAAAATGACAAGCTAGGGTAGATATTTTACTACCGAAGAATGCCCTACTAGCTAGGGATGGATCTCTCACCACCGAATCTAGGGTTCCTGTGGGATTTAACTCCACAAACTATAGATTTGCAAATAGTTGTTGCACATGAAAAGAGATAATTCGTTATGCAAGAATTAATCCCTTTTCCTTTCTCCGCCAACTCCTTATATAACTTCTCCAAGGCAAAAGAAGCCCAATAAACCCTAGTCACATTTTTCCCTTCAAAGGGCCAATAAAATAAAAGTAACTTAAGTTCCTTTTCCCTTTTTAAGTTGTCATGGTCTAAAATTTAGCCCCAAATGCAAAATTAGAATATTAGTACCAGGTGGCCCCTTCCTAAGGACAAAACGTAACATATATTCCTTCCAAAACACCTTTTTGCATATGTCAATGAATAATTATAACAAAATGGACTATATATTCATACAAAATAGCTCCCAGCATCCGAAGCCAATTGGGTATTACCAAGGCTTGGACTCGAATTGGTCCTTAGGCCTTTGGCATAGGAAAGGGGACATTACAGTCCTCCCTTCCAAAAATTTCTTGTCCTCAAGCAAATGCAAATTAGGATGTTGAAAAATCTTCTCTCCCTCCCAAGTATCATCGTCGAGTGGCAATCCCTTCCAGTGCAAAAAATACTCGGTGATCACTCTACTTCTAAGCCAGCTTTGTCTCTCTTCAATAATGGATTCTAGTTCTAACACCAACTTCCCCTCCTCATCTAGTCGCGACAACTCTGTAGATGGTACAATATGATGTCTGAGTGCCTTCTTAAGGCATGAAACATGGAAGACATTATGTATCTTACTATGCTCCAGAAGCTCTTACCCATATGCAATCGCCCCAACTCGATGAACTATCGGTTTCAATTTCTCTACACCCTTCTACTTAAGTGAGGACTACCTATATGGTTGTAAACGTAGGAATACTAGATCCCAAACCTCAAAAGACCTCTCTATCCTATGTCAATTTGCATTTACCTTCTTTTTATTCTATGCCTTCTGAAGGTTCTCTCTGAGAGCCTTTAGAATATCCTGGTTCTTCTATAACCAATCTCGAGCTTTGGGACCACGGCTATCTAGTAATACCAAATCCACAAATTTCATAGCATCATACCCATACAAGGCTCGAAAAGGAGTCATACCTATGCTCATCTGATACATGGTATTTTAGTAATACTTACCCATGTGTAACCATCTAATCCATGCCCATTAATGTCTTGACACATAACTCCGCAAGTAATCCTCTATCCACTTATTAACTATCTTCATCTGTTCATCTGTATGTGGGTGGTAGCTAGTGCTAGGAGTCAACTTTGTGCCTGTACGCCGGAAAAACGACAAGCGAGCGTGGGAATCTACAAGTAACTCTTCCACATACCCGACCTCCCGAGGTCGTGCCGAGACAGCCGGTGGGGATGGGATATGAGTGGGATGCAGACAAACTAGCTAGGCAATATGATGTCTTCGACGCGCACTAGTGGAAATTGCGAATCAAAGCAAAGAAGGCCCTCCTAACCTGAGTTGGTGTGATAGATCGATCGGAAAGATGATGCTCGAAGGCTCCAATCAATATCGAGCTCTGGCGTGATTCGATCTATGGGTTGTGGAATACGTGGAAAATGACCTGGGATAGTTTTGTGTATGTCTCCAGATAAGGTCATATGTTGGATAGTGAATATAGTCGACTCTATGGACGATTCTCTGGCCTAGTCCAGAACTCTCTAGCTTTTTTTGCTGCTATATCTTAGTAAGGATAATTGTTCGATGATGATAGGTGGAAGTGGAGTAGATCTGAATACTTGTGTACGTAGGCAGTGTCTATGTCTGATTGACTTACGGATTCGTTGGGTTGCGGTATTTGTGGATCACAACCGTAGACTCTTGGTTGTTGCAATCCTGCTATGGTCATGTGTAGAGTTAGTTCCTAATCCCTAACATCCTAGTAATCGTATGCTTTCTCAGCCTCTATATTCAAAACTAATAGTTGTGTGATCTTCTCAGAGTACCTCACAGGCGTTCTTGCCACTTGAATTTTTAGGCTAGTATCTATGTCTGTGAGAACGTCTCTTGCATCTAGCTGTGGGACCAAAGGATCACAACCGAAGGTTTGTTCTCTTTCGAACCCTTCTACAGTCATATGAATGTTTGCCTAGGGTAATTTGTAGTTCGATTGATTTGACCAAAACGTATGTGCTTGGTCGTCTTCTATATTTAATCCCCTCAACTAAGAGCTGATCTGTCGTAAATCTATTGTTGTTTGGAAGATTTGGATTCTAAGATTCTGGTCTATGTCAACTATTGCTGTGATGAGATTGGGTTGAGGTACAATTGGCTCAAATACGTATTCTCTGGGTTCCCTGGGTCCCATGATTGTCATACAAAAGTAATAATGTAAATCTAATTGCAACAAAGTGGATTTAACTACGTGGAATAAATCTAGAACATATATAACTTCTATTTTTGTATTTTCTGAGAAACCTTAAGAATTTAAGAAAGCAACTATTTAAAATATCTAGAATTGACAACTAAAATAACAACTTAAAACAAACAAAATAACCGAGTGTAGCTATTTGTCTGTGTAATTTGTAGATCTATTCTAAACAATGAAATAACTTGCCTAATCTATTTGCCAGACTCTCGATCCTACCTCAGAAGTGAGGAGTGAATCATAGTTTCTCAGAAACTATCAATCCCCACAGCTTCCCTGGCAATATCGAAAGTAAATTTGACTGAAAAGAAGTGATTATCTACTCTATTTGATATATTTCTAACTTAGAACTTTGAAAGCTAGAACCTGGATTCTTGCGTAACGTGGCGAATCCAATGGTGTGTGTGATCTTGTCCCCTCAGTGTGATCTCCTCGTTCCTTCGTGTTCACGTGAATCCAGAAAAGTGTGTAATGCTAGCATCAACAGAAGTAGATATTGGGACAAAGGCAGCTCAGAATACAGACTGAATATAATGCGAGTAGGAGAGGGATAGCGCAAGAGTACAGAGCTTGGCTTATGCAATTCCTAGCGGGATCTTGTTTTAAGGAGCAAAACCTGTAACTTTAATGGCTTCCTAAGCTATTCTATTTCAATGGATTGGATAAAATAACAAGCAGTGCTTGCACAAGATGGATATGTGGCTTACCAACAGCTAAACAATGCTAACTAAGCATGCAATGAATTGAAACTATGGCTTCTAAGCAAAATAATAGACTGAACTACTGAAATTAGAAGATGAGAGAAAAAAATGAGAGGCCATTTGCTTGAGCACAAGCCATCTATTTATAGCATTTCATTCACCCAAAGATCAAAACCAAACTGAACTCTAAAACTATAAACAATGGCCAAACACTATTCCAGGGGACCAAAAACATAAATGCAAGCCCAAGGCGGTAAAAAAGCTGGTGAATCGTTGATTTTTACGTGAGTCGCGTTAAAAACACTTTCTAGAAAATGCGTAAAGGACCGCCGCTCTGAGCAGGGTGGTGGTTATAGGACCGCCGCCTTTTTAGGGCGGCGGTCACGAGACCGCCGCCTTGCCAGGCGGGGCGGTTTCAGAATCAAGGGAAAAAGGGCCAGAAAAGAGAAAAAAAGATAAAACAAAGGATGTAGGGGCTAAGTGGGGCATGCGGGATGTTAACGCACACTTGGAGATCTTTTCCGGATCCCGAACACCTTGCGAGGAGACCTGTATCATCATTGGGGCACTTGTTACGTTGTTCTGGCAGTACAGTACCTCACAATTTTGGGTACGTACATATTGCCCCCTCGGAGAAGCGTTTTAGCCATGAAGAGGTGTAAAACGGTGGGTCCGAGTATGGCAGTCCCGAAATGGGAAGTTAGAAGTTATACCTGATACATCCGTGTGTTGAAATGACGCCATCCAATATTCCCGCTACCTGTAAAATGAAAAGAGAACTCAAGTGCAGATAGACACAATAGTTTGGAAAATAAACGCTAAAATAATAAGAAATGAGAACGTACCATTTGTGCGGGGATAAGAACTTACCTCCGTCGGCGCTCCAAACCTGTGAAAAAGTCATTTTAAAATGAATCAGAGTGCTATATATATGAAAGTGGGCCCATTTTCCTATTCATTTGCGTGAGTCGATTTGGTTGATTTTGAGCTCTGGGACCCACGGTGATGGTTTCTTGCGTGAGTAGAGTCAAAACATCCGCGACGAGATAGCGATCATGCCTCCACGTGCGGCACATCGACCCATGAGATCACAGGTTAGTTTTCTTCAGTTTCTCCTTTTTATCACCTTAAATTTGAAATGCTAAATACTTTGTCATGGGGGGGTAATTTTTGAAAATGTTAGTGTTGAAAGGTCCACCTAGGGGGGGCGCCTACTGGGTAGGCTTTGTTTTTAGGTAAAATGGTCATTTTTTACGTTTTTTAGGCTTTTTAAATTTAAAAACCCACGTGGGTTTTCGGACCACGACCGCCGCCCTGCCGAGGGCGGCGGTTACATGACTACCGCCCTGTTCAGGGCGGCGGTTACACGACCGCCCCCCTTAGGGCGGCGGTTTTGCACATAATGCAAAAGGAACCTCTTTTTGAGATTGTGTTTGTATTTTTAGCATTTCTACGTGCTTTCATGGTTTTCACAGTATTACTTGGATGCTAACTTGCTCTGTTTTGTGTGTTTTTGGGTGTATGCAGGCGAGAGAGGAGTATATCCGGTGGAGTAGAGAGAGGGAGTGTGATTGGCTCCTAGGGGTACTAGATGCCCTCTCACAGGACGAGGAGGACACTCTTCAGCCGGGCCAGATACTACGCATCTCACGCGTGCCCCATGTTACACCATCCAGTCACATTCTTTGTGACCTGTTCTCATATTGGGATGCAGATCGGAACACCTTCCGATTGCCAGGGGTCGCGGTGAGTGGACCATTACACTGGAGGACGTCTATCGTATTCTGGGGGTCCCGATCATCGGGAGACGACTTACCCTAGAGACAAGCGAGGCTCACGGGCACAGATTGCAGTGGGCCACATATATGGGAGATGCAGTCATCTCCACGGGGTCGAAGAAGGGGGTGAGAGTTTGATCTATTCCTTCTTTGCCCATCCCCTACTTCGCCAGGCCATCATGGGGATCCTTGCCTCGAGACTGATCGGGGACAAGGGAGGAGATACTTTGTTATATTGTTGGTCCCCCATTATTGCACAGATAGAGGGGCATGGTCGGATATATGCAGGAGGAGACAGACATTGGGACCACCTACCACGACTTATACAGGGTAGTCCGTTTACAGGGGCAGTCATTGAGCCACCCGACTCTAGTCATGAGTTGGGTCTATGAGCATTTCATCCCTTATGGTAGGGGTGTGGAGGTGGCAGATCCTGGAGCTGTGAGGGCAGCCAGATGGACAGACATGTTGGTGCTTAGAGCACCTCATCAGCCAGTTGCCTCCCTGACTACTGCCGACATGGAGGCCACACCATACCAGACTATGGCAGGCATATGGGGCGAGGAGGCTCTTACCTTGATCTCCTGCTCCACGACAGGGCAGCTTATTGACAGAGTGGGGCATGTGGAGATTCCCCATCGGCAGTTTGGCTTATACATGGGTATGCTTCCCCAGTGGCGCCAGTATATAGATCAGTCCGAGAGGCCAGAGGGGGGCCTAGAGGCCGGGGTTGGACAGTGGTTACTCCTGGCATTCCTATTGCAGCCAGGAGGATAGTTCGTGCCAGAGGGAGAGCCGGTGTGCCTCAGGCACCTTTACTTCGGATTGCCGTGGGTCCTGCCCACAGCAGCAATGACCCTATTGAGGTAGACTCCGAGTCTGAGGAGTTTATGGGGGAGACAGAGGAGGAGCCCGAGGACAGTGATCCTGAGTGGCACGATACCCAGGATATTATGCAGCGGAGAGGGTGAGCGAGTGCGAGAGAGTGACTTTGGTTTTAGAGGAGCCACTCTCCTAGGGCCATGGGGAGGATGAGTCTGTTGCGGGGTGTTACATTGCTCCAGCTACAGGAGCAGCCCCTCAGTCGGTAGCGGCATCCGTGGCGGGGCGCGACCCCATAGATCCATCTTGGAGGCCGGGTGATCCGAGTAAGTTACCCTCTCTCCTTTCTAGTGTTTGTTTCTTTGTTAGGACCTCCTTAGTTGCTATCTTGTATCTTTTAATTCCTTATTTGGTTTCTAATTTTTTTTTCCTTTGTTTGCAGAGACCACCGATGAGTGGCAAGATTTGATTCGCAGGGTATGTACTGATTCCCTGATGATCCCCATGGATAGGACCCGTGCAGAGTTATCTCGTGGACGCTGGGGAGCCTTCAGCAGCCGGTAGGCATACTGACGTCTTTGCTCCAGTCTGGCATGTGGCTAGGATGGTATCGACCCTTCGAACCGAGCTAGCGGGGTACAGGATGGCTGAGCGTCTGATGAGGAGCCATTCTCGTGGTGAGGCTGCGGCTGCCCCTCGGGATCCTGAGCCCTCCGTGCATTTAGAGCGCCGGCGTAGCCGGAGTCCTAGGCATGGGCGTGCACCTTCAGAGGGGTCCCGTAGAGATTGAGAAGCCGCTTGGCTCTCGTAGATTTTTGTACGATACATTCTTTTGTATATCCCGGGCTCTTTGAGCGTTTTGACCATGCTTAGTGCATGATGGCATTGTACATAAATGTTGATCATATATATATATATGTATATTCTTTTTGGATCAAGCTTTTGGCATTGATGGCTTTGTTTCCTTTTCCAGTTTCCTTATGTATACTACGATGTATGTTTATATGCTTCTTCTAGAATATATGCAATGGTGAACAAATGATGCAAGTGTTTTACTTTCCCTTTTGTGTTTCATGATGCTGACATATGATGATGTAGATATAATGTGATTTTGAATCTTAGCTTCTGTAAGAAATTTTGGATACTCCATGTTTGTTTTGGCAGAGTGGTGAAGGTAAACCAGTATGATGAGCAGATAAACCTGCCCCTACTCCCAACTCCACGCAACTAGTAAGATGCGAGGGCTCATCACCAAGAGCTAGAAAGGGCACAAGTTGTGAGGTGTAGTGAAATGATAGTGATGAAAGATAGACAAAGCTTTGGTGGAACCAAATTAGGACACTACAAGCTTACTCTACCCAAGTGACTTCATAGTTTAGAATGCAACTTACTTTGCGGTTTATCTAGACTTAGATCCGTAGATGGCCACATAGTAGACAAAATATGGGTTTTTAGGATTTTAACTCTCTTGGAATTTTGAACATCTGATCCATTTATCTTTGATTTAAGACCTCAAGATTTGAATTGTTTGCTTATGACCTTTAATGTTTGCTTGTCAAGAGGACCCCCTATACTTTGCCCCATGCTACTAGTAAGAAGCGTGGGTTTATCACCATGGGCAAGGTATAGGTGAGTAAGGGCATTTCCATCCTTTCCCAACCCTACATCACTAGTAAGAGATGCAAGCTCATCACCGAAGGTTGGTGGGGCAAGGAAATGTGTAAAATTAAAATTTTCTGTTTGATCACTTTTTGACTCGTTTTCTTGAGTAAAATGTCAGTATGTGCTTATTTCCGAAGAGACATATATATGGGATAGATGTGACACCATGAAGCTTCTAGAACAAACCATAGGCAAGACACCTATCCTAAGAAGAAACTAAAAGTGAGAACAAGCCCACAGATCTTGGTATGGTTACCGTTAAGACTTTGCCATGTCTAGCTTTATTTGATAAAATGATTCCGAGATAATTTGATGATATCATGAAAATGGAGAGGTATGATTAGAAATTTTTATGCCAACAACATCATGAGTTTGTAATGAATTGCTTTGAGAATAAAATTCCTTGATCACAATTTATGTAAGAAACAAGCGGACAAAAATGATCTTAATCTATATGAAGATGCAATGTAAATATATATAAGTAGTGCTAGCTGCTTATGCGTAGAACCGCTTGAGGTGCAGGGAATTGACTGTTTCACCAAATTCCTCACCTTCTAGCATACATAGGAGGTATGCACCATTTCCATAGTCCTTCATGACTCGGTATGGGCCCAACCATTTAGGCCGGAACTTCCTTCCTTCGCCGGTCTTCTTGTCGATCCGACTGTCTAGCCTTAGAACTAAATCACCTTCATATATGTCGCGTTCATAGACCTTCTTGTTATATTTCCGGCACATCCGGTCAGCATAGGCTCTGTGCCCTGCTATTCAGCATCTAACCTAGTTTCATCTAGGCTTTCTAGTTGGGAAAGACGTGCTTCTCTGTAAGCGTCTTCATCCAGAATCCCTTGTAATGAAATGCGGAGACTGGGTATTTCGACCTCAAGTGGGAGAACTGCCTCTGCCCCAAATACTAGTGAGAAAGGAGTTGCTCCCGTTGGTGTTCTTATTGAGGTTCGGTGGGCCCATAAGGCCGGATATAACTTCAAATGCCAATCTCGTTTGTTTTCTTTCACAGTTTTAAGGAGAATGGCTTTCAGTGTCTTGTTTGTTGCTTCAGCCTGTCCGTTGGCTTGAGGGTAATACAAGGAAGCCATATGATGGCTTATTTTAAATTTATTGCATAGTTCGCAAACTTCATCATTTTTAAAAGAAGTTCCATTATCTGAGATAATGACTTGTGGGATACCATATCTGCAAATGATTTGGTTCAAAATGAACTTGGCGATTACAGAACCTGGTACAGTAGTAAGAGGCATAGCCTCTACCCACTTGGTGAAATATTCGGTGGCCGTGATTATAAAATTATGGCCATCTGTAGACGAGGGAGAGAATTTCCCTATCAAATCAAGACCCCATGTAGAAAAGGGCCATGGAGTAGCAATTGGTTGTAGAGCTTGTTCTGGCATATGAATCTCGTGGGAGAATTCTTGACACTTATGACACCTGCGTACAAACTCCACTGCGTCGTGTTCTAGAGTGGGCCAGAAATAGCCCATTCGATGTATTTTGCGAGCGGTGGCATGGCCACCGAAGTGGCCTCCACACATTCCACTATGAGATTCATGGAGAATCTTCTTGGATTCTTCTGTGTCGACACATCTCAGGAGCATTCCATCGAACGCTTTTCGGTAGAGCACTTGCTCTATGATGACGTATTTGGCTGCGATAATACGTAACCGCCTTCTTTGTTGCGGTGTAGCTCCTTCTGGATACGTATGGTCCATGATATAATTAATGATATCAGTGTACCAGGGACACTCAGAGATAGAGGGTCGGGTTTCGATGTAGTATACGCACTCATCTGGAAAATCTAAATTTACTAAATCACCTCCATCTAATGGGTTATCAGCTAACCAATCTGCGATGATTTGTCCTTTAACCGACTTCTGATTTACAAATGTTAATTCGAATTCCCCCATTAAGGTTATAAAACATCCAGCCTTTTTAGACAAGGATCCTTGTGTGAGGAAAGTTTGTAAATGGTCCGTTTTTACCATGACCCTTGTTTCTTGATTCAGCATATAGTGTCTTAAGCGTTTAGTAGCAAAGACTATGGCAAGGCATTCTCATTCTACCTATGTATAACGTGTTTCATAGTCAAGTAATGTTCGACTAATGAAATAAATCACGCGTTCCCTCTTGTCATCGTCTTCTTGGGCCAACATACAGGCCAACGAGACATCGGTAGCTCGTGAATACAAAATTAACGGGCGGTCTAGCTTAGGTGGCATTAGCGTAGGTGGTGATAACAGGAAATGCTTAACTGCATCAAAGGCTTCATTGCAGTCTTTGGTCCAATCAATGCTATAATCCTTCTTGAGTAAATTGTTGATTGGATGAATGGTGAAACTTAAGTCCAGGATGAATCTCGGATTGCACCAAGTTTTCCGAGAAATGACCTGATTCCAGATTCATTCGAAGGTGGGACCATTTCGAGGACAGCCGAATTTTGGTTGGATCAACATCTATCCCTCGTGATGATATGATGTAACCTAGGAGCTTTCCTCCTGTTACACCAAAGATGCATTTCTCTGGATTTAGCGTGACTCCGTATTCTATTAGGCATGAAAGAATGACACGGAGTACTTCCGGATGGTCACAACGCTTCTTGGCCTTAGCCAACAAGTCATCTACGTAGGATTCCATGATTTTATGAATTAGATCATGGAATATATATGTCATAGCTCACTGGTACATAGCACCAGCGTTCTTGAGACCAAATGGCATAACAACATAACAATAGGTTCCCCAAGGAGTTATAAACGTGGTTTTAGCTTGGTCTTGTTCAGATATTTTGATTTGATTGTATCCTGAGAATCCATCCATGAGAGACAAGAGTTCAAATCCAGCTATTGCATCAACAATGACATCTATGGATGGTAATGGGAAATCCTTAGGACATGCTTTGTTAATGTCTCGGAAATCTATGCAGATGCGTATCTTCCCATTTTTTTAGAACATGAACGATGTTAGATACCCATTGAGAGTAATCGACTGGTTTGATGAATCCTACTTGTAGGAGTTTTATTATTTCCTCTTTCACCATGAGAGCCACCTTAGGTTTCATGGGTCTTGATTTTTTTTAACTGGTTTTGCATCAGATTTAGTGACGAGGTTGTGCACCGCAATGTGTGGTGCAACGCCTGTCATTTCCTTATAATTAAATGCAAAAGCTTTCTGATGTTCCTTGAGGATCTGAGTGTGTATTTCTACTTCTTCCGGGGTTAACGAGGACCCTAATTTTAAGATTTTTGGTTCATCCTTCGTTCCAATGTTAACATCAATTATTTCTTCAATTAAAGAGGCATTACCCTCTTCAAATTCAGGTGGGGCTGGAGGTAAATCCAAATCGTCCCCACTTTCCAGTGTGTATACGCTAGGTTCCATCATGGGATTTCCGAAGTAGGAAGATGAATGTGGAATTAAGGACAAATCTATCATATGATAGGAGAGATGTAATGCCGCATAGGCATTTAAGTAATTCAGAGTGGTCATATCACTATCAATGTGATCTAGGATAATAGACTTGTTTTCATTTCCGTTTAAAAGAGAATTTGTCGTTGCTTTTATCAATGGTTCATCACGAAGGGATACCATGAAACGGGTATCTTCTAACTTACTGTTTGGAGTAAAGCGTGATGCTGAGGTTGCTATAGAATCGGCGAGAAGATTGTGTTCTCGCGGGATTGCTTCAATTGATATGAAGTCAAAGTCCTTTCTTAAATCTAATACAACTATTTTGTAAAGTTGTAATTGCTCGGCTTTGGTTTCATATACCTCAGAGACTTGGTTTGCTACCAATTGTGAGTCTCCTAACACTCTGATGTTATTAATACCGATCCTCTTGGCTAAAATGAGGCCAAGGAGGAGGGCTTTGTACTCAGCGCCATTGTTTGTACATTCGAAATTGAGTTTGAAGGTGAATGGTAGGACCTTTCCTTCAGGGGAAGTAAAGATTATACCTACCCCCGCTCCGTAACGGCATCTAGCTCCATCAAAATGGAGTGTCCAATATTTAGCTGGGAATATGGATGCTGGGATATTTGTTGTGTTTGCGCATTCTACTTCCACCATACAGAGATCCTCTGCTGGAAGAGAACCAACACCTAGGGAATATCCCATGCCCACATAATCAAATGGTAAGAACATTGGTAGATCCTGTTCCAGTAATTCGACGATTTTTGTAGTAGTTCCTAATGATACTGTTTCTACAATGTTAGCCTCATCTTTTGAGGTTGGGATTGTCTTGACTAGATTCATAGTCTCAAGATCCGTTGTAGGTACCAACTTCTCCTCTGGTTTTGCGTCAGTGGGTTTATTAAGTTGGTTTGTTGGAAGTTCAAATTCGAGTGCACACTGGTCTTTTCTTTAAGTCAGCTAGGTGTATATCGAATGGCTTTGGATCACCTTTGGCTACAAACACCTTTCCTAGATGCAAGAATCTTACTTCTTGGAATAACGTAGAAGGAATTGCCTTCATATGGTGTATCCATGGTCGGCCGAGGATCATATTATAATTAGTTTCCCGATCTATAATATAAAACTCAGTCAGGATTGTTTTGGGTCCTAAGGTGACCGGTAGTATTATAGTTCCAATTGAAGTGGCCTTAAGGCTATCATAGCCTCTCAGTGTATTTCGAGTTGTGGAACAATTTGTTTCCCCATATCCTAGTTTTTGAAGGAAAGAGAAGGGGACTATGTTAACTGCTGCCCCATCGTCAATCATTGCTCATTTTACGTAGTTATTATAAACCCATACTTGTAAGTGTAAGGCTGGATCACCCCGGCGTGCAATCTCAGCATCTGTAGGCATTTTACTTATTTCAAATATGAATTTGACATCCTTATCCGGCTGCCCCGGAGGGTGGATATCAAAGTCCACATGGTTTACTTGTGTTTCGGGAGGTGGAGTGATATTGATTAGATGACCTAAACCTAATGCCTCTAGAAGAGCAGCCCTGTGGGTAGGAGAATTCTTCAGTAAGTCCAAAAATGAAATGTGTGAGAAGGTTTTTGTTAGGTCACTAATTAAATCATAGGCACCTACGGGTTTTTCTACTATTTGTTGGCTCTTATCTGTTTCTGGCAGGTGACTTGGGCTTGGCTGAGAGAAATACTCTCGTGTTCTTGTTATAGCTTCGATGGGTAGTTCGGCATCTAGTTCTACTAAACTGACTATCTTGGGTCTCGGCTGACTTCCTAATTGTGGCGCAACTGATGGATTTAGTGAAGTCGAGGCTTCATGATCATTGTTTCCGTCATTACGCTTTTGTTTGTCCCATTTAGATTTAGCCTATTGTTATCGTGATTTGGGAGTGGATCGTTAAAGATCTTGAGGGGAGCATTCTGAGGGGAAACTGCCCCTGTGAGCGTGCCTGGTGGTGGTGACACGGGATCTGCCAAAAAAAAATCTGTGAAGAACTGTCTTTGTTCTTCTGGCAAACGTTGCATGAATTTATTGTAGTCACGGCACGTTCTAGTGTCATGACCTCAAATTTTGTGGAAACCACAATATGAATTGGGATTGTAATTCCTAGTTTGTTGGTTTGGTGTATATTGTGGCCTAAAATTCTGATCAAACTGTTGCCTATTAGGATTAAAGTTTTGCATTTGTTGTTTCTGGTTTTGATAACCAAATGAGTTTTGGCTTAGACCCTGTGTGGGATTTCGCCGTTGTTGTTGTTGTTGAGGATGATTAAAATCCACTGTATTGATTGTGGGGGTAAAGTTATTGTTTCGTTGATTGTTCATTGGTAGTGAAGTATTCACAGTATTTACCTTTTTAGGTTGATCAGTTACTCCATCTGTTGTCACCCCGCGATTTTTGTTAAGGATTTTAGGTCCTTGATTGACATTCGTGGTAGTAGGATAAGTTGTAGTGTTCTGGCTGGAGGTGATTAACCTCCCGTTTGTTCCATATGTCTTACGACCACTATCTATCGCTGCTTGATCTATTCGAAGAGCGCTCTCAAGTACTTCATCGTAAGTTCTTAGTGGGAACTTCTGGACTTCTTCCTTTACCTCTCTCGTTGAGAGAATGAAGGAATAAATCGCATAGTTCCATCTGATCCATATTTGGAGCACTTGCCGAAGAATAAAGAATCGTATGCCACCTTTGGATGAAATGGGCAATAGATTCATTGTGTTCTTGTTTAATGTGCAAGAACTAAATCACATTGGAGAAAATTGACTATCATAATTGGTGCCCCCTTGTTTATGCGGAAAAGCGACAAGCAAGCGTGGGAATCTACAAGTAACTCTTCCGTGTACCCGACCTCCCGAGGTCGTGCCGAGACAGCCGGTGGGGATGGGATATGTGTGGGATGCAGACAAACTAGTTAGGTAATATGATGTCTTCGACGCACACTAGTGGAAATTGTGAATCTAAGGCAAAGAAGGCCCTCCTAACCTGAGCTGGTGTGATAGATCGATCGACAAGGATGACTGCTCGAAGGCTCCAATCAATATCGAGCTCTGGCGTGATTCGATCTATGGGTTGTGGAATACGTGGAAAATGACCTGGGATAGTTTCGTGTATGTCTCCAGATAAGGTCATATGTTGGATAGTGAATATAGTCGACTCTATGGACGATTCTCTGGCCTAGTCCAGAACTCTCTAGCTTTGTTTGCTGCTATATCTAGTAAGGATAATTGTTCGATGATGATAGGTGGAAGTGGAGTAGATCTGAATACTTGTGTACGTAGGCCAGTGTCTATGTCTGATTGACTTACGGATTCGTTGGGTTAAGGTATTTTGGATCACAACCGTAGACTCTTGGTTATTGCAATCCTACTATGGTCATGTGTAGAGTTAGTTCCTAATCCCTAACATCCAGTAATCGTATGCTTTCTCACCCTCTATATTCAAAACTAATAGTTGTGCGATCTTCTCAGAGTACCTCACAGGCATTCTTGCCACTTGAATTCTTAGGCTAGTATCTATGTCTGTGAGAACGTCTCCTGCATTTGGCTGTGGGACCAAAGGATCACAACCGAAGGTTTGTTCTCTTTCGAACCCTTCTACAGTCATATGAATGTTTGCCTAGGGTAATCTGTAGTTTGATTGATTTGACCAAAATGTATGTGCTTGGTCATCTTCTATATTTAATCCCCTCAACTGAGAGCTGATCTATCATAAATATGTTGTTGTTTGGAAGATTTGGATTCTAAGATTCTGGTCTATGTCAACTATTGTTGTGACGAGATTGGGTTGAGGCACAATTGGCTCAAATACGTATTCTCTGGGTTCCCTAGGTCCCGTGATTGTCATACAAATGCAATAATGTAAATCTAACTGCAACAAAGTGAATTAAACTATGTGAAAATAAATCTAGAACATATATAACTTCTATTTTTGTATTTTCTGAGAAACCTTTAAGAATTTAAGAAAAGCAGCTATTTAAAATATCTAGAATTGACAACTAAAATAACAACTTAAAACAAACAAAATAACCGAGTGTAGCTATTTGTCTGTGTAATTTGTAGATCTATTCTAAACAATGAAATAACTTGCCTAATCTATTTGCCAGACTCTCGATCCTACCTCAGAAGTGAGGAGTGAATCATAGTTTCTCAGAAACTATCAATCCCCACAGCTTCCCTGGCAATATCGAAAGTAAATTTGACTGAAAAGAAGTGATTATCTACTCTATTTGATATATTTCTAATTTAGAACTTTGAAAGCTAGAACACGGATTCGCAGTAAGCGATGGCGAATCCAATGGTGTGTGTGATCCTATCCCTCAAGTGTGATCTCCTCGTTCCTTCGTGTTCACGTGAATCTAGAAAAGCGTGTAATGCTAGCATCAATAGAAGTAGATATTGGGACAAAGGCAGCTCAGAATACAGACTGAATATAATGCGAGTAGGAGAGGGATAGCGCAAGAGTACAGAGCTTGGCTTATGCAATTCCTAGCGGGATCTATTGCGAGTCATGCAACATAAGGCGTCCAGAACCTGAAACTATCCTGTTTTGAGGAAAAACCTGCAACTTTAATGGCTTCCTAAGCTATTCTATCTCAATGGATTGGATAAAATAACAGCAGTGCTTGCACAAGATGGATATGTGGCTTACCAACAGCTAAACAATGCTAACTAAGCATGCAATGAATTGAAACTATGGCTTCTAAGAAAAATAATAGACTGAGCTACTGAAATTAGAAGATGAGAGCAAAAATGAGAGGCCATTTGCTTGAGCACAAGCCATCTATTTATAGCATTTCATTCACCCAAAGATCAAAACCAAACTGAACTCTAAAACTATAAACAATGGCCAAACACTATTCCAGGGGACCAAAAACATAAATGCAAGCCCAAGGCGGTAAAAAAAAGCTAGTGAATCATTGATTTTTACGTGAGTCGCGTTAAAAACGCTTTCTGGAAAATGCGTAAAGGACCACCGCTCTGAGCAGGGCGGCGGTTATAGGACCGCTACCTTGTTCAGGGTGGCGGTCACGAGACCGCCGCCCCAGGCAGGGTGGCGGTTTCATAACTGAAGGGAAAAAGGGCCAGAAAAGAGAGAAAAAGATAAAACAAAGGACGCAGGGGCTAAGCGGGGCATGTGGGATGTTAACGCACACTTGGAGATCTTTTCCGGATCCCGAACACCTTGCGAGGAGACCTGTATCATCATTGGGGCACTTGTTACATTGTTCCGGTAGTACAGTACCTCACAATTTTGGGTACGTACATATTGCTCCCTCGAGAAACGTTTTAGCCATGAAGAGGCGTAAACGGTGGGTCCGAGTATGGAAGTCCCGAAATGGGAAGTCAAAAGTTATACCGATACATCTGTGTGTTGAAATGACGCCATCCAATATTGCCGCTACCTGTAAAATGAAAAGAGAACTCAAGTGCAGATAGACATAATAGTTTGTAAAATAAATGCTAAAATAATAAGAAATGAGAACATACCATTTGTGCGGGGATAAGAACTTACCTCCGTCGGCGCTCCAAACCTGTGAAAAAGTCATTTTAAAATGAATCAGAGTGTTATATATATGAAAGTGGGCCCATTTTCCTATTCATTTGCGCGAGTCGATTTGGTTGATTTTGAGCTCTGGGACCCACGGTGACGGTTTCTTGCGTGAGTAGAGTCAAAACGTCCGCGACGAGATAGCGATCATGCCTCCACGTGCGGCACATCGACCCATGAGATCACAAGTTAGTTTTCTTCAGTTTCTCCCTTTTATCACCTTAAATTTGAAATGCTAAATACTTTGTCATGGGGGGGTAATTTTTGAAAATGTTAGTGTTGAAAGGTCCACCTAGGGGGGGCGCCTACTGGGTAGGCTTTGTTTTTAGGTAAAATGGTCATTTTTTACGTTTTTAGGCTTTTTAAATTTAAAAACCCACGTGGGTTTTGGACCAACTGACCTTTGCCGCCGAGGGCGGTGGTTACATGACCGCCGCCCCTATTCGTGGGTGGTTACATGACCGCCGCCCTGTTCAGGGTGGCGGTTACACGACCGCGCCCTTAAGGCGGCGGTTACAAAACCGCCCCCTGCTTAGGGTGGCGGTTTTGCACAGAATGCAAAAGGAACCTCTTTTTGAGATTGTGTTTGTATTTTTAGCATTTCTACGTGCTTTCATGATTTTTCTAGTATTACTTGGATGCTAACTTGCTCTGTTTTGTGTGTTTTTGGGTGTATGTAGGCGAGAGAGGAGTATATCCGGTGGAGTAGAGAGAGGGAGTGTGATTGGCTCCTAGGGGTACTAGATGCCCTCTCACAGGATGAGGAGGACACTCTTCAGCGGGCGGGATACTATGCATTTCACGCGTGCCCCATGTTACACCATCCAGTCACATTCTTTGTGACCTGTTCTCATATTGGGATGCAGATCGGAACACCTTCCGATTGCCAGGGGTCCGTGGTGAGTGGACTATTACACTGGAGGACGTCTATCGTATTCTGGGGGTCCCGATCATCGGGAGACGACTTACCCTAGAGACAGAGGCTCACGGGCACAGATTGCATAGTGGGCCACATATATGGGAGATGCAGTCATCTCCATGGGGTCGAAGAAGGGGGTGAGAGTTTGATCTATTCCTTCTTTGCCCATCCCCCTACTTCTCCAGGCCATCATGGGGATCCTTGCCTCGAGGCTGATCGGGGACAAGGGAGGAGATACTTTGTTATACTGTTGGTCCCCCATTATTGCACAGATAGAGGGGCACGGTCGGATATATGCCTGGGGAGCAGACATTCTTGGGACCACCTACCATGACTTATATAGGGTAGTCCATTTACTGGGGCAGTCATTGAGCCACCCGACTCTAGTCATGAGTTGGGTCTATGAGCATTTCATCCCTTATGGCAGGGGTGTGGAGGTGGCAGATCCTGGAGCTGTGAGGGCAGCTAGATGGACAGACATGTCGGTGCTTAGAGCACCTCATCAGCTAGTTGCCTCCCTGACTACTGCCGACATGGAGGCCACACCATACCAGACTATGGCAGGCATATGGGGCGAGGAGGCTCTTACCTTGATCTCCTGCTCCACGACAGGGCAGCTTATTGACAGAGTGGGGCGTGTGGAGATGCACCCCTTTGGCTGAGTTCCTCAGCAGTTTGGCTTACCATACATGGGTATGCTTCCCCCAGTGGTGCCAGTATATAGATCAGTCCGAGAGGCCAGAGGGGGGCCTAGAGGCCGGGGTTGGACAGTGGTTACTCCTGGCATTCCTATTGCAGCCAGGAGGATAGTTCGTGCCAGAGGGAGAGCCGGTGTGCCTCAGGCACCTTTACTTCGAATTGCCGACGGGTCCTGCTCACATAGCAGCGATGACCCTATTGAGGTAGACTCGAGTTTGAGGAGTTTACGGGGGAGACAGAGGAGGAGCCCGAGGACAGTGATCCTGAGTGGCACGATACCCAGGATATTATGCAGGCGGAGAGGGCTGAGCAGAGTGCAGAGAGAGTGACTCTGGTTTCAGAGGAGCCACTCTCCCAGGGCCATGGGGAGGATGAGTCTATTGCGGGGTGTTACGTTGCTCTAGCTACAGGAGTAGCCCCTCAGTCGGTAGCGGCATCCGTGGTGGGCGCTGACCCCATAGATCCATCTTGGAGGCCGGGTGATCCGAGTAAGTTACCCTCTCTCCCTTCTAGTGTTTGTTTCTTTGTTAGGACCTCCTTAGTTGCTATCTTGTATTTTTTAATTCCTTATTTGGTTTCTAATTTGTTTTCTCCTTTGTTTGCAGAGACCGCCGATGAGTGGCGAGATTTGATTCACAGGGTATGCACTGATTCCCTGATGATCCCCATGGATAGGACCCGTGCAGAGTTATCTGTGGACTGGGAGCCTTCAGCAGCCTGGTAGGCATACCGACGTCTTTGCTCCAATGTGGCATGTGGCCAGGATGGTATCGACCCTTCACCGAGCTAGCGGGGCATGAGCATCTGATGAGGAGCCATTCTCGTGGTGAGGCTGCGGCTGCCCTCGGGATCCTGAGCCCTCCGTGCATTCAGAGCGCCGGCGTAGCCGGAGTCCTAGGCGTGGGCGTGCACCTTCAGAGGGGTTCCGTAGAGATTGAGAAGCCACTTGGCTCTCGTAGATTTTTGTACGATACATTCTTTTGTATATCCCGGGCTCTTTGAGCATTTTGACCATGCTTAGTGCATGATGGCATTGTACATAAATGTTGATCATTTATATATATATATATATGTATATTCTTTTGGATCAAGCTTTTGGCATTGATGGCTTTGTTTCCTTTTCTAGTTTCCTTATGTATACTACGATGTATGTTTATATGCTTTTTAGAATGTATGCAATGGTGAACAAATGATGCAAGTGTTTTACTTTCCCTTTTGTGTTTCATGATGCTGACATATGATGATGTAGATATAATGTGATTTTGAATCTTAGCTTCTATAAGCAATTTTGGATACTCCATGTTTGTTTTGGCAGAGTGGTGAAGGTAAACCGGTATGATGAGCAAGATAAACCTGCCCCTACTCCCAACTCCACGCAACTAGTAAGATGTGAGGGCTCATCACCGAGAGCTAGAAAGGGCACAAGTTGTGAGGTGTAGTGAAATGATAGTGATGAAAGATAGACAAAGCTTTGGTGGAACCAAATTAGGACACTACAAGCTTACTCTACCCGAGTGACTTCATAGTTTAGAATGCAACTTACTTTGCGGTTTATCTAGACTTAGATCCGTAGATGGCCACATAGTAGACAAAATCTGGGTTTTTAGGATTTTAACTCTCTTGGAATTTTGAACATCTGATTCATTTATCTTTGATTTAAGACCTCAAGATTTGAATTGTTTGCTTATGACCTTTAATGTTTGCTTGTCAAGAGGACCCCCTATACTTTGCCCCATGCTACTAGTAAGAAGTGTGGGTTTATCACCATGGACAAGGTATAGGCGAGTAAGGGCATTTCCATCCTTTCCCAACCCTACGTCACTAGTAAGAGACGCAAGCTCATCACCGAAGGTTGGTGGGGCAAGGAAATGTGTAAAATTAAAATTTTCTGTTTGATCACTTTTTGACTTGTTTTCTTGAGTAAAATGTCAGTATGTGCTTATTTCCGAAGAGACATATATATGGGATAGATGTGACACCATGAAGCTTCTAACAAGACCATAGGCAAGACACCTATCCTAAGAAGAAACTAAAAGTGAGAACAAGCCCGCAGATCTTGGTATGGTTACCGTTAAGACTTTGCCATGTCTAGCTTTATTTGATAAAATGATTCCGAGATAATTTGATGATATCATGAAAATGGAGAGGTATGATTAGAAAGTTTTATGCCAACAACATCATGAGTTTGTAATGAATTACTTTGAGAATAAAATTCCTTGATCACAATTTATGTAAGAAACAAGAGGACAAAAATGATCTTAATCTATATGAAGATGCAATGTAAATATATATAAGTAGTAGCTAGCTGCTTATGCGTAGAATCTTGAGGTGCAGGGGAATTGATTTGTTTCACCAAATTCCTCACCTTCTAGCATACATAGGAGGTATGCACCATTTCCATAGTCCTTCATGACTCGGTATGGGCCCAACCATTTAGGCCGGAACATCCTTCCTTCGCCGGTCTTCTTGTCGATCCGATATGCCTAGCCTTAGAACTAAATCACCTCCATATATGTCGCGTTCATAGACCTTCTTTTTATATTGCCAAGCACATTCGGTCAAAGATAGGCTCTATGCCCGCTTTTCAAAGCATCTAACCTAGTTTCATCTAGGCTTTCCAAGTTGGGAAAGACGTGCTTCTCTGTAAGCGTCTTCATCGTAGAATCCCTTGTAATGAAATGCGGAGATAGGTATTTCGACCTCAAGTGGGAGAACCGCATCCGCCCCAAATACTAGTGAGAAAGGAGTTGCCCCCGTTGGTGTTCTTATTGAGGTTGGTGTGGCCCATAAGGCCGGATATAACTTCAAATGCCAATCTCATTTGTTTTCTTTCAGTTTTAAGGAGAATGGCTTCAGTGTCTTGTTTGTTGCTTCAGTCTGTCCGTTGGCTTGAGGGTAATACAAGGAAGCCGTATGATGGCTTATTTTAAATTTATTGCATAGTTTGCAAACTTCATCATTTTTAAAAGAAGTTCCATTATCTAAGATAATGACTTGTGGGATACCGTATCTGCAAATGATTTGGTTCAAAATGAACTTGGTGATTACAGAACCTGGTATAGTAGTAAGAGGCATAGCCTCTACCCACTTGGTGAAATATTCGGTGGCCGTGATTATAAAATTATGGCCATGTAGAAGGGAGAGAATTTCCCTATCAAATCAAGAACCCATGTAGAAAAGGGCCATGGAATAGCAATTGGTTGTAGAGCTTGGCTTTGGCATATGAATCTCGTGGGAGAATTCTTGACACTTATGACACCTGCGTATAAACTCCACTGCGTCGTGTTCTAGAGTGGGCCAAAAATAGCCCATTCGATGTATTTTGCGAGCGGTGGCATGGTCACCGAAGTGGCCTCCACACATTCCAATGTGAGATTCATGGAGAATCTTCTTGGATTCTTCCATATCGACACATCTCAGAGCATTCCATCGAATGCTTTTCGGTAGAGCACTTGCTCTATGATGACGTATTTGGCTGCGATAATATGTAACCGCCTTCTTTGTTGTGGTGTAGCTCCTTCTGGATACGTATGGTCCATGATATAATTAATAATATCAGTGTACTAGGGACAATCAGAGATAGAGGGTCGGGTTTCGATGTAGTATATGCACTCATCTGGAAAATCTAAATTTACTAAATCACCTCCATCTAATGGGTTATCAGCTAACCAATCAACGATGATTTGTCTTTTAACCGACTTCTGATTTACAAATGTTAATTCGAATTCCCCCATTAAGGTTATAAAATGTCCAGCCTTTTTAGACAAGGATCCTTGTGTGAGGAAAGTTCATAAATGGTCCGTTTTTACCATGACCCTTGTTTGATTCAAAGATATACCTGTCTTAAGCATTTAGTAGCAAAGACTATGGCAAGGCATTCTCATTATGCATGTGTATAACATGTTTCATAGTCAAGTAATGTTCGACTAATGAAATAAATCACGCGTTCCCTCTTGTCATCGTCTTCTTGGGCCAACATACAGGCCAGCGAGACATCGGTAGCTCATGAATACAAAATTAACGGGTGGTCTAGCTTAGGTGGCATTAGCGCAGGTGGTGATAACAGGAAATGCTTAACTGCATCAAAGGCTTCATTGCAGTCTTTGGTCCAATCAATGCTATAATTCTTCTTGAGTAAATTGTTGATTGGATGAATGGTGAAAATTAAGTCCTGGGATGAATCTCCAGATTGCACCAAGTTTTCCAAGAAATGACCTCGATTCGCATTCATTCGAAGGTGGGACCATTTCGAGGACAACCTAAATTTTGGTTGGATCAACATCTATCCCTCGTGATGATATGATGTAACCTAGAGCTTATCCTCTGTTACACCAAAGACGCATTTCTCTCGGATTTAGCATGACTCGTATTCTATTAGGCATGAAAGAATGACGGAGTACTTCCGGATGGTCACAACGCTTCTTGGCCTTAGCCAACAAGTCATCTACGTAGGATTCCATGATTTTATGAATTAGATAGTGGAATATATATGTCATAGCTCATCTGGTACATAGCATAAAAGCATTCTTGAGACCAAATGGCATACAAAGATAACAATAGGTTCCCCAAGGAGTTATAAACGTGGTTTTAGCTTGGTCTTGTTCGAGATATTTCGATTTGATTGTATCCCAGAATCCATCCATGAGAGACAAGATTTCAAATCCAGCGTTATTGCATCAACAATGACATCTATGGATGGTAATGGGAAATTGTCCTTAGGACATGCTTTGTTAATGTCTCGAAAATCTATGTAACAAGATGCGTATCTTCCCATTCTTTTTGAGAACAGGAACGATGTTAGATACCCATTGAGAGTAATCGACTGGTTTGATGAATCCTACTTGTAGGAGTTTTATTATTTCCTCTTTTACCATGAGAGCCACCTTAGGCTTCATGGGTCTTGATTTTTGTTTAATCGGTTTTGCATCTGATTTAGTGACGAGGTTATGTATCGCATTGTGGTGCAACGCCTATTCATTTCCTTATAATTAAATGTAAAAGCTTTTACGATGTTCTTTTCGAGGATGAGTGTGTGTTTTACTTCTTAAGTATGGGGTTAACAAGGATCCTAGTTTCAAGATTTTTGGTTCATCCTCCGCTCCGATGTTAACATCAATTGTTTCTTGATTAATGAGGCATTACCCTCTTCAAACTCGAGTGGGGTTCGAGAGGTAAATCTAAATTGTCCCCACTTTCTACTGTATATATGCTAGGTTCCATCATGGGATTTCCAAGTAGGAAGATGAATGTGGTATTAAGGAAAATCTATAACATATGAAGGCGAATGGTAGGACCTTTCCTTGAGGGAAGTAAAGATTACACTGCCTCCGCTCCATAACGACATTTAGCTACATCAAAATGGAGAGTCCAATATTTAGGTAGAATATGGACGCCTTTGGGGATATTGTTGTATTTGCGCATTCTACTTCCACCATCATAGAGATCCTCTGCCGAAGAGAACCAACACCTAGGGAATATCCCATGCCTACGAGAATCAAATGGTAGGAACATTGGTAGATCCTTTTCTAGTAATTCAAAGATGAGGCTAACATTGTAGAAACGGTATCATTAGGAACTACTGCAAAAATTGTTGAATTACTAGAACAGGATCTACCAATGTTCCTACCATTTGATTCTGTAGGCATGGGATATTCCCTAGGTGTTGGTTCTCTTCCAGCAGAGGATCTCTGTATGGTGGAAGTAGAATGCGCAAATACAACAAATATCCCAGCGTCCATATTCCCAGCTAAATATTGGACTCTCCATTTTGATGGAGCTAAATGCCGTTATGGAGCGGGGGCTGGTGTAATATTTACTTCCCTTGAAGGAAAGGTCCTACCATTCGCCTTCAAACTCAATTTCGAATGTACAAATAATGGCACTGAATACGAAGCCCTCCTCCTTGGCCTCATTTTAGCCAAGAGGATCGGTGTTAATAACATCAGAGTGTTAGGAGACTCACAATTGGTAGCAAACCAAGTCTCTGAGGTATATGAAACCAAAGCCGAACACTTACAACTTTACAAAACAGCTGTATTAGATTTAAGCAAGGACTTTGACTTCATATCAATTGAAGCAATCTCGCGAGAACACAATCTTCTCGCCGATTCTATAGCAACCTCGGCATCACGCTTTACTCCAAACAGTAAGTTAGAAGATACCCGTTTCATGGTATCCCTTCGTGATGAACCATTGGTAAAAGCAACGACAAATTCTCTTTTTAACGGAAATGAAAACAAATCTACTATCCTAGACCACATTGATAGTGATATGACCACTCTGAATTACTTAAATGCCTATGCGGCATTACATCTCTCCTATCATATGATAGATTTGTCCTTAATCCCACATTCATCTTCCTACTTCGGAAATCCCATGATGGAACCTAGCATATACACAGTAGAAAGTGGGGACGATTTAGATTTACCTCCAGCCCCACCTGAGTTTGAAGAGGGTAATGCCTCATTAATCAAAGAAACAATTGATGTTAACATCGGAATGGAGGATGAACCAAAAATCTTGAAACTAGGATCCTCGTTAACCCCGGAAGAAGTAGAAACACACACTCAGATCCTCAAAGAACATCAGAAAGATTTTGCATTTAATTATAAGGAAATGACAGTACATGCACCACACATCAGGGTACATAAAACCGATTAAACAAAAATCAAGACCCATGAAGCCTAAGGTGGCTCTCATGTTAAAAGAGGAAATAATAAAACTCCTACAAGTAGGATTCATCGACGATCGATTACTCTCAATGGGTATCTAACATCGCTCCTGCGTTTAAAAAGAATGGGAAGATACACATCTGCATAGATTTCTCGAGACATTAACAAAGCATGTCCTAAGGATGATTTCACATTACCATCCATAGATGTCATTGTTGATGCAACAACCGGATTTGAACTCTTGTCTCTCATGGATGGATTCTAGGGATACAATCAAATCAGAATATCTAAACAAGACCAAGCTAAAACCACATTTATAACTCCGGGGAACCTATTGTTATGTTGTTATGCCATTTGGTCTCAACAATGTTGGGTGCTACGTACCAAATGAGCTATGACATATATATTCCATGATCTAATTCATAAAATTATGGAATCCTACGTAGATGACTTGTTGGCCAATGCCAAGAAGCGTTGTGACCATCCGGAAGTACTCGCGTCATTCTTTCATGCCTAATAGAATACAAAGTCACGTTAAATCCAGAGAAATGCATCTTTGGTGTAAGAGGAGGATAAGCTCCTAGGTTACATCATATCGTCACGAGGGATAGATGTTGATGCAACAAAAATTCGGGTTGTCCTCAAAATGGTCCCACCTTCGAATGAATCTGGAATCAGGTCATTTCTCGAAAACTTGGTGCAATCCAGAGATTCATCCTGGACTTAAGTTTCGCCATTCATCCAATCAACAATTTACTCAAGAAGAATTATAGCATTGATTGGACCAAAGACTGCAATGAAGCCTTTGATGCAGTTAAGCATTTCCTGTTATCACCACCTACGCTAATGCCACCTAAGCTAGACCACCTGTTAATTTTGTATTCACGAGCTACCGATGTCTCGCTGGCCTGTATGTTGGCCCAAGAAGATGATGAGAAGAGGGAACGCGTGATTTATTTCATTAGTCGAACATTACTTGACTATGAAACATGTTATACAAAGGAAGAACGAGAATGCCTTGCCATAGTCTTTGCTACTAAACGCTTAAGACACTATATGCTGAATCAAGAAACAAGGGTCATGGTAAAAACGGACCATTTACGAACTTTCCTCACACAAGGATCCTTGTCTAAAAATGCTGGACGTTTTATAACCTTAATGGGGGAGTTTGAATTAACATTTGTAAATCGAAGTTGGTTAAAGGACAAATCATCGCAGATTGGTTAGCTGATAACCCATTAGATGGAGGTGATTTAGTAAATTTAGATTTTCCAGATGAGTGCGTATACTACATCAAAACCCGACCCTCTATCTCTCGAGTGTCCCTAGTACACCGATATCATTAATTATATCATGGACCATATGTATCAGAAAGAGCTACACCACAACAAAGAAGGTGGTTACGTATTATAAGAGCCAAATTCGTCATCATAGAGCAAGTGCTCACCGAAAAGCATTTGATGGAATGCTCCCGAGATGTGTGACACGTAAGAATCCAAGAAGATTCTCCATGAATCTCACAAAGTGGAATGTGTGGAGGCCACTTCGGTGGCCATGCCTCCACTCGAAAAATACATCGAATGGGCTATTTCTCGCCCACTCTGAACACGACGCAGTGGAGTTTGTACGCAGGTATCATAAGTGTCAAGAATTCTCCCATGAGATTCATATGCCAGACAAGCTCTACAACCAATTACTACTCCATGGCCCTTTTCTACATGGGTCTTGATTTGATAGGGAAATTCTCTCCCTCGTCTACAGATGGCCATAATTTTATAATCACAAACCATCGAATATTTCACCAAGTGGGTAGAGGCTATGCCTCTTACTACTGTATACCCGTGTTCTGTGAATCGCCAAGTTCATTTTGAACCAAATCATTTGCAGATATAGTATCCCACAAGTCATTATCTCGTATAATGGAACTTCTTTAAAAATGATGAAGTTCGCGAACTATGCAATAAATTTAAAATAACCCATCATACGGATTCTCAGTATTACCCTCAAGCCAACGACAGTCAAGCAACAAACAAGACACTCAAAGCCATTCTCCTTAAAAGCGTGAAAGAAAACAAATGAGATTGGCATTTTAAGTTATATCCGGCCTTATGGGCCCACCGAACCTCAATAAGAACACCAACGGGGCAACTCCTTTCTCACTAGTATTTGGGGGCAGAGGTAGTTCTCCCACTTGAGGTCGAAATACCCGCCTCTCGCATTTCATTACAAGGATTCTAGATGAAGACGCTACAGAGAAGGACATCTTTCCCAACCTGGAAAGCTTAGATGAAACTAGGTTAGATGTTGAACAGCTGCATGAGCCTATGCGACCGGATGTGCCGCAATATAATAAGAAGGTATATGAACACGACATATATGAAGGTGATCTATTTCTAAGGCTAGTATAAATGAATCGATAAAAGGACCGGTGAAGGAAGGAAGTTCCGCCTAAATGGGTGGGCCCATACCGAAGTCATGAAGGACTATGGAAACGGTGCATACCTCCTATGTACGCTAGAAGGTGAGGAATTTGGTGAAACAATCAATCCCCTGCACCTCGCAGTTCCTCAAACTTATATATATTCTACGCATATATATTAAGATCATTTTTGTCCTCTTGTTTCTAAACACTACTTATATATATTTACATTACATCTTCATATAGATTAATATCATTTTGTTATCTCGGAATCATTTTATTAAATAATGCTAGACATGGCAAAGTCTTAACGGTAACCATACCAAGATCTCTGGCTTGTTCTCACTTTTAGTTTCTTCTTAGGATAGGTGTCTTTCCTATGGTCTGCTTCAGAAGCTTCATGGTGTCACATCTATCCCATATATATGTCTCTTTGAAATAAGCACATACCGACATTTTACTCAAGAAATCGAGTCAAAAAGTGATCAAACAGAAAATTTTAATTTTACACATTTCCTTACCTCACCAACCTTCGATGATGAGCTTGCGTCTCTTACTAAAGTGACGTAGGGTTGGGAAAGGATGGAAATGCCCTTACTCGCCTATACCTTACCCATGGTGATAAACCCACGCTTCTTACTAGTAGCATGGGGCAAAGTATAGGGGTCCTCTTGACAAGAAAACATTAAAGGTCATAAGAAAACAATTCAAATCTTGAGGTCTTAAATCAAAGATAAATGAATCAGATGTTCAAAATTCCAAGAGAGTTAAAATCCTAAAAACCCAGATCTTGTCTACTATGTGGCCATCTACGGATCTAAGTCTAGATAAACCACAAAGTAAGTTGCATTCTAAACTATGAAGTCACTCGGGTAGAGTAAACTTATAGTTTCCTAATTTGGTTCCACCAAAGCTTTGTCTATCTTTCATCACTATCATTTCACTACACCTCATAACTTGTGCCCTTCCCAACTCTTGGTGATAAGCCCTCGCATCTTACTAGTTGCGTGGAGTTGGGAGTAGGGGCAGGTTTATCTGCTCATCATACCGGTTTATATTCATCACTTTGCCAAAACAAATATGAAGTATCAAAAAATTCTTATAGAAGCTAAGATTCAAAATCACATTATATCTACATCATCATATGTCAGCATCATGAAACACAAAAGGGAAAGTAAAACACTTGCATCATTTGTTCACCATTGCATACATTCTGAAAAGCATATAAACATACATCATAGTATACATAAGAAAACTAGAAAAGGAAACAAAGCCATCAATGCCAAAAGCTTGATCCAAAAAGAATATACATATATATATATATATATATAATATAAATGATCAACATTTATGTACAATGCCATCATGCACTAAGCATGGTAAAATGCTCAAAGATCTCGGGATATACAAAAGAATGTATCATACAAAAATATACGAGAGCCAAGCGGCTTCTCAATCTCTACGGGACCCTCAAGGTGCACGCCATGACTAGGACTCCGTCTACGCCGGCGCTCTTAATGCACAAAGGGCTCGGGATCCCAAGGGGCAACTGCAGCCTCACCACGAGAATGGCTCCTCATCGTACGCCGCCTTCGGTACGTTGCACACCCGCTAGCCTGGCGGTGCGAAGGGTCATACCGATCCCGGCCACATGCCAGAATGGAGTAAAGATGTCGGCATGCCTACCGGCGTCATGAAGGCTCCCTAGAGTCCATGGATAACTCTTCACAAGTCCTATCCATGGGGATCATCAAGGAATCAAAGTGCATACCCTACTGAATCAAATCTTGCCACTCATCGGCCAGTCTCGCAAAACAAAGGAGAAAACAAATTAGAAACCAAATAAGGAATTAAAAATACAAGATGGATCTATGGGGTCAAGAAACACCGCCTTACTTGATGCCGCTGCCTCCCAAGATGGATCTGAGGGGATGCTCCTACTAATCGGGGTTGCTCCCTGGAGCAACGTAACGCCCGCAAATGAATCATCCTCCCATGGCCCCGGGAGAGTGGCTCCTCTCGAAACCGCAGTCACTCTCTCTGCACTCGCTCACCCTCTCCGCCTACATAATATCCCGGGTATCATACCACTCAGATCACTATCCTCGGGCTCCTCCTCTGTCTCCCCCATAAACTCCTCGCCTCCGAGTCTACCTCAATAGGGTCATCGCTGCTGTGAGCAGGACCCATGGCAATCCGAAGTAAAGGTGCCTGAGGCACACCGGCTCTCCCTTTGGCACGAACTATCCTCCTGGCTGCAATAGGAACACCAGGAGTAACCACTGTCCAACCCCGGCCTCTAGGCCCCCCTCTAGCCTCTCGACCGATCTATATACTGGCACCACTGGGGGAAGCATACCCATGTACGGTAAGCCAAACTGCTGAGGAACTCGGCCAAAGGGGTGCATCTCCACATGCCCCACTGTCGACAATAAGCTGCCCTATTGTGGAGCAGAGATCAAGGTAAGAGCGTCCTCGCCCCATATACCTACCATAGTCCACGGTATGGCGTGGCCTCCATGTCGGTAAGTAGTCGCCAGAAGGAAACTGGTTGATGAGGTGCTCTAAGCACCGACATGTCTGTCCATCTGGCTACCCTCACAGCTCCAGGATCTACCACCTCCACACCCCTGCCATAAGGGATGCAATGCTCATAGACCCAACTCATGACTAGAGTTGGGTGGCTCAATGATCGCCCGTAAATGGACTACCCTATATAAGTCGTGGTAGGTGGTCTTAAGAATGTCCGCTCCACGTGCATATATCCGACCGTGCCCCTCTATCTCGTGTAATAATGGGGACCGGCAAGATAACAAAGTATCTCCTCCCTTGTCCCCAATCAGCCTCGAGGCAAGGATCCCCATGATGGCCTGGCAAAGTAGGTGGATGGGCAAAGAAGGAATAGATCGAACTCTCACCCCCTTCTTCGACCCCATGGAGATGACCGCATCTCCCATATATGTGCCCACCTATGCAACTGTGCCCGTGAGCCTCACTGTCTCTAGGGTAAGTCGTCTCCCGATGATCGAGACCCCCAGAATATGATAGACGTCCTCCAGTGTAATAGTCCACTCACCACGGACTGCGGTAATCGGAAGGTGTTCCAATCTGCATCCCAAGATGAGAACAGTCACAAAGAATGTGACTGGATGGTGTAACATGGGGCACGCGTGAAATGCGTAGTATCCTCACCGCCAAGAGTGTCCTCTCGTCCGTGAGAGGGCATCTAGTACCTCTGGGAGCCAATCACACTCTCTACTCCACCGGATATACTCCTCTCTCGCCTACATACACCCAAAAACACACAAAAAAGAGCAAGTTAGCATCCAAGTAATACTAGAAAAATCATGAAAGCACGTAGAAATGCTAAAAATACAAACACAATCTCAAAAAGAGGTTCCTTTTGCATTCTGTGCAAAACCGCCGCCCTAAGCAGGGGGGCGGTTTTGTAATCGCCGCCTTAAGGGCGGCGGTCGTGTAACCGCCACCCCCGAGCAAGGGTGGCGGTCATGTAACCACCGCCCTCGGCAGGGTGGCGGTCATGGTCCGAAAACCCACGCGGGTTTTTAAATTTAAAAATCCTAAAAAACATAAAAAATGACCATTTTACCTAAAAACAAAGCCTACCCAAGAGCGCCCCCTAGTGGACCTTTCAACACTAACATTTTCAAAAATTACCCCCCATGACAAAGTATTTAGCATTTCAAATTTAAGGTGATAAAAAGGAGAAACTGAAGAAAACTAACCTCGTGATCTCATGGGTCGATGTGCCGCACATGCAGAGGCATGATCGCTATCTCGTCACGGATGTTTTGACTCTACTCATGCAAGAAACCGTCACCGTGAGTCCCAGAGCTCAAAATCAACCAAATCGACTCACGCAAATGAATAGGAAAATGGGCCCACTTTCATATGTATAAAGACTCGATTCGCTTTAAAATGACTTTTTCACGGGTTTGGAGCACCGACGGAGGTAAGTTCTTATCCCCACACAAATGGTGCGTTCTAATTTCTTATTATTTTAGCGTTTATTTTCCAAACTATTGTG